>OX387388.1:652500-1115259 GCA_947563715.1 Lycia hirtaria
AAACACGCTTCAAATTATTGTATTGTCATCGGTACTCAATAAGTCTACAAAGTTTGAATGAAATCTGACCGTTTGAAGTGGGTCAAAATCAAGTCCAACGAAGTGGGTTACAAACAAACAAACAAACATGCATACAGGTGAAGCTAATAAAAGCGTGTTAAATATGAAGGGCCACTCACGTCCGCTTTGAGTCGAAAAATCCAAGTAGAGTTTCAACCGCATTAGGAGGTCGCAACCGTGACTGCATTAAAGAGCATCATGCCATAGGTACCTCTGTGGCCTATGTCATCACGGCATACGAGTTGGTTTTACAGCCACGACGCGCCAGTGGGTGTTTCACATCAAAAATAAACAACAATAAGAATAATCTTATCAGATATCCAGAATAAACAACTTAACATATGAGAAGTATGTACTTCTGTAAATGTTTTCCTCTTGTACGAAAGGAACAAAGATTTTTTTTATAGAGTCAAAAAGAGCAGATGTATGTAAACAACAGCCGCCGTGGAGAGGCGACGTCGAGAGGAAGATGTCTAATAATTGCGATTTAATGAAGTGTATATTTTTGGGGACTTTGGTTTACTTTGTTAGGGTTCCATGGGTAGAATTGGGGAACAGAAAACGGCTGGAGATTTTAAATTGGGATAAGTACGTTTCAAGTAGCAGGGAGTGGCAGGAAGCTCAAGGTCACGCAACGAGCTATGGAGAGGGCTATGCTCGGAGTCTCTCTACGAGATCGAATCAGAAATGAAGAGACACGTAGACGTACAAAAGTCACCGATATAGCACAGCGGATTAGCAAGTTGAAGTGGCAGTGGGCAGGGCACATAGCACGTAGAACTGATGGCCGATGGGGCCGAAAGGTTCTCGAGTGGAGACCACGTACCGGCAAGCACAGCGTAGGAAGACCAGCCACGAGATGGACAGACGACCTCATACAAGTGGCGGGAAGACGCTGGATGCAAGCCGCTTCCAATCGGTCTTTTTGGAAATCCATGGGGGAGACCTATGTCCAACAGTGGACTTCTTATGGCTGAGATGATGAAGTGGCAGGGAGACGCTGGATGCAGGCGGCGCGACATTCGGACTTTTTAGAAATCCCTGGACTTATGTCCGTCGGTAGACTTTTTGTGGTCAAGATGATATTTCGATTCGTGGCAGATATTCAGAAATCTAAATAGAAGCGCTTTGGTTATTCTTTTATTAACCGACTTCCAAAAAGGAGGAGGTTATCAATTCGGTCTGTATGTTTTTTTTGTATGTTTGTTCACTGATTACTCAGCCAATTACGCATTGATTTTGATAATTCTTTTTGTATTTGGTAGATCATACTTCAGAAATGGTCCCTTAAAAATCAAAATTGGTGCAGTATTTTGTTTTATATAACAAAATAACTGGATCATCCAAGCGCCTGTAGAAGAGTGAACGAGTCGCGTATATTATGTTTTGTACTGCGTATTTTGAATCCGGTTATTTCAGTTTTTTAAACTATAATTATTTTACTAACTCTTAAATTATGAAATGTGCGTGAGTTTATTTTCCCTAAAATCGATATAAAGAAAAAAAATATGTTAAAAGACATTTTCATACACCATAGAAATCACAGAAAATGCTTTGCTTGTTCTATGGGAACTAGATGCCTGATAGAATACTTATGTATATAAGTTTTTTTTGTAAATATATATGATACATAGAAACACCCAGCCACAAAATAAACATAAATGTTCATCACACAAATGATTGTCCTGGATGGGGATCGAACCTACCGCACCTTATAAGGCGGACATACTACCAACTGAGTTGTGAGACCAGTGAAAAATCGGTAACAAACAAAAAAAATACAAATGAATTGAAAACCTTTTTTAGTCAGTTAAAACCGGAATCAAATAATTATATCTAGTTGTTTAACTGAGACAACCGACTTCAAATTACACAATTTCGTGTACAAATTTTTTCAATTTATCTTTTAAAAAACAAAACACTGTATCGATTTTGACAACATTTATTTGGGACCACCTCCTCACATAATTGGCGAAATAAGCGCGTAGCAAACATACAAAAAAAAAACAGTCGAATTAAGAACCTCCTTGTTGAAGTCGGTTAAGAAAATAGCCGTCACACAAATCGATTTTAACTGTAGCAACTTAAATATAGTTTTCTACGGAACCACGCCGGAAATATCACGGCGATTCTAGCAACCATATATAAGGGTGACGAGGATCTTTGTGAAGTGTCAATGGTTGATTGTTAGATGGAGAGGTAGGAACCTATTGTCACCGAGATGGCACAACTTGCAGGTGGAACTCGAGATGTACTGTAGGGCTTTAACACTGTAGCAATGAGATATTATCTATAGAGAAGGTATACGCATTGAATATGAAGTAAAAGCATGGCAAAACTTAGTTCTCAGCACTTTGCTTTGCGTGGCAAGCCTCAAGTAAGGTAATCGCCCGACTCGTCGTCGTCGACGTCGCGTCGCGCCACGTCGGGCAACGCTGTTAGACCCGTGTCGTGACTTGTGAACAGTCCGTCTTATAAACGTTAATTAAGCGCATTTTAGTTAATCTGTGTTTTGTTACGTTTCCGCGCGTGACAGTTCCCGTCTCACAGAAAGTGACAAGTTCATTGAATAAGATTTTATTATGCGTTTATACGTAAGACGGAGTGACAATGCCATCCTGTGTGCTTAGAAAATGCAACACCAAGATATTTATGTAAGATATTAAAAGGCCTTAAGGATGTGTCTTATCCTTGAAAGTGCTAAGAACTGACATTTCCCATGCTTTTACTTCACATTCAATGAGTATACTCTCTCTATAGATAAAATCTCATTGTGCAGAATCCTACCATATGACTCGACACAAAGTTTGCCACATTTAAACGTAGGTACCTATATTTAAAATTTGTATTTTGTTACATTTGAAAGAAAGTTGAGTGACAATCCTGTTACCTAGAAATAGTATTGTATAGCTGGATCTAGATGTGAAAGGAGTTTGGTTTTGCGACAGACAACTGCTGGGATTTTATGGAAAGGCATAAAGTAGGCGCCGCCACGAAAAAAACTTTACTACAGTACACTCAGCTGCATTAACATCATGCACATAATAATTATTATAATTTAAAAAAACTGAAGGAACAGACTTTAAAAATACGCAATACAATACATACGCGACTTGCTGTTCACTTTTATACAGGCACTTTGGTGATATTTTACTAGTTATTTTGTTATAAAAACCAAAGTACTACATTAATTTAGATAAAATTTATATGGGACTGCCTCTGAAGTATTACCTACCAAATAAAAGAAGAATAATTAAAAACAATTCGTAATTGGCGGTAGAATAGCTGAACAAATATACAAAAAAAACATAGACGAATCGAGGTCCTCCTTCTTTTTTGGAAGTCGGTTAAAACTAAGGAAATAAGGGCTGCAGCGCCCCCAATGCCACATTAGCTTTCTTGTTAAACATACTGTAACTGTTGTGTTCAAATTCTTAGTTTATTACTATATTAAACTAGCCATTTGTTACAATTGCCGCTAAACCGTATCAGCGAGTGGTGAACGAGTGACAGTTCAAATAGCACCCTTGGATCACTGAATCATTTTTATTTACAGAGTCAGTTAAATCTGACGCCGAGTGTACACAATAATAAAATATGAATCATCCGCAGTACGTCGTTGCCAAATTCTCGCTTCATTTGTTTTCAATAAAATTGTTTATTGGTTTATACATCTCTTTGTCAGGGTTTTGAACACAACACAACACAATATTCTTTGTAGACATATAATTATTTGTACGTTCAAACCGACGATGATCTTGAAAATGTATGAAGTCTGCCAACCCGCACTTGGCCAGGTAGACTATGGCCTTACCCTTCTCTCACAATGGGAAGATGGACCGCGCCCAGCAGTGGGACAGTTTGTACAAAAAAACAGGGCTGATAAAAACCCGTCGATTTATAAGTGAAAAGTCCAATTTAAAAGCGCATCACGCGAGTGGAAAAGAGATAGCGATAAAGACAAAAATGTAAGCAATTTTTGATAGTCATTGTTGTAGATGAAGTCTATGGTTTGATTATTTATTATTCGTAAGTTTCGAAGCTCTTGTGTTTCTTCTGTTCTAATGCTTACAACTGTTATGCATTTGCCAAATTCATATTTTGATGAATAACTGGCCAAGAACGTGACGAGATACACGGGTACCGTAGCTAATGCTGTAATTTGAAAGAAAACTACTTGGCGAGTACTTTTGTGTAGATTACTTTGCAAAAAGGTCAATGACCTCGTACTACACATAATGACTTAAGTATTTTATATATATATCGCTAGGTAAAGCTGGGATTCGAACTTTATTATCGCCCCGGTCTAACCTCCCTCCAGCCCCGCTTCCGTCCTGATCAAGCCAAGATTTAAGTAAAACCGGCCAAGTGCGAGTCGGACTCGCGCACGAATGGTTCCGTACCGTTATCTATAAAAAGCGGCAAAAAAATCACGTTTGCCGTATGGGAGGCCCCATTAAATATTAATTTTATTTTAATTTAATTATCTAGACACGCGGTAGAGTGTCAAGCCAAGTTCAAGCTAACAGAACTGGCGCAGCACCGTGTGTAATTTATTTCGAATCATTTGGAGCTACTTTCATCCTTCATACTACTTACGTCCAGTAGTTTCGGCGTCCATTGGACACACCGTACAGACAGACAAAATTTAAAAAAAAATCTGTTTTGGCTTCTGTATCGATAGGAAGGTATACCAATCAAAAAAAAATCAAAAATATTTTACGTACAGAATTTGACCCGTTACAGTCTTATTATATGTAAAGATAGATATAGATAGATATATGTATTATGGTTAATCATGAATTTCTATGTCGAATAGTTCAGAAATTTAGGAGGTATACATTCTCCAACTTTGACTTAACTGAATTTCAGACTTGACCTTTTGGGACTTGTCATTTTGGCCCACTAGACCTTTTGGGTAACTGGACCTTATGGCCCACTGGAACTTGTGTTGTGACCCTGAATGATTTTATTATCCTTTTAATTTCCCCCCATATTTCGGCGCATCTTTTTTTGCAATAAGTCATCTGTACGCCATATTGCGGGTAGTCTCAGGTATTACTAAATAAACAAGTCGTTTGATAAGATCGCGGTAATCACGGGTTTATACTGAACAGAGTTTCGCATTTTGCGGGACACAGTATCGGGCATCTTTGAATGGGAGTAGGGTGACTATAGCTTCAGACTTTTATGAATATAATTATAGTTTAAATAACTGAAAAAACCTACTTCAAAATACGCAATATACACACATACGCGACTTGCTTTTCACTTTTCTACAGGTGTTTGGATGATATTTTACCAGTTATTTTGTTATTAAAACCAAAGTAGACACTACATCGATTTAGATAAAATGTATATGGGACCGCCTCTAAAGTATGATCTACCACACACAAAAAGAATCATCAAAATCAATGTACAATTGTCTGAGTAATTGGTGAACAAACATACAAAAAAAACATACAGACCGAATCGATAACCTCTTTTTTTTGGAAGTCAGTTAAAAATGGCGGTAATTTTAGTTTTCGAATGAAGGATTGCACCAAAATCAAATAACCACCAAAAGGTGGAATACGCTTCAGGCGTAGGCTACAGGCGTTATACATATATAACGCCTGCAGAAAATATAGAAAGAATCTTCAAAATAAATACGCAATTGGCTGAGTAATCGGTGAACAAAGATAAAAAATCATACAGAACGAATTGATAACCTCCTTCTTTTTGGAAGTCGGTTAAAAAAAGAAGTGTTTTTGATATGATAAAGGCATGGTCACCCCATAATCTGAATGATTTGATCCCACCACCGAATCTCCGTCTTAATATTAAATGCGAAACCCAGAATGTGCAATAAACACACAAGTTTACAATATGAGAGGGATTCATAAAGTCACATTTATCCTCAATTACATCTTGCTGTTTTATTACTTTACAAATTTGTTAAGAAACAAATTATACGACGCATTTTTATCAAATTATGTAACGGGACGAAGAGGTCGCTCGCCTGATGTCGAGCGTTACCACCAAATCCTGTTAAAGATCTAGCAATAGTTCAATAGTGTTATTTTTAGGGTTCCGTACCTCAAAAGAAAAAAACGGAACCCTTATAGGATCACTTTGTTGCCCGTCTGTCCGTCTGTCTGTCTGTCTCTCTGTTTGGCCGTCTGTCCGTCCATCCGGGTGTCAAGACCTTTATCTCGGGAACGCGTGAAGGTATCGTATTGAAATTAAAACCATAT
Organism: Lycia hirtaria; assembly: GCA_947563715.1. Taxonomy (NCBI): domain Eukaryota; kingdom Metazoa; phylum Arthropoda; class Insecta; order Lepidoptera; family Geometridae; genus Lycia; species Lycia hirtaria. Next base: position 658,797 of record OX387388.1, read on the forward strand.
ACGCAGATCCAGTCTCTTGCTGCAGAAAGAAAACTAAAATTTCTCAGTTTTCGACAAAAAAGTTACAGCCGAATATGTCGTAAAAATGCACATTTCGACACTCACAAGAGAATCAAACCTATGGGTACTTTCCGTTGACCTAGAACTATGAAATTTGGCAAGAAGTATTGTGTTACACATATAGGAAAAAATCCGAAAACCGGGCAGTTTTAATTTAATCACAAAAAATAGTGTCTTTATGCAAGGAATGAGGGCCCAAATTTTAAAGTGCTTTAACCGTATCATGTGGGATATCATATGAAAGAGCTTAATTAGCATAAGTTAAAACAGGTTTTTAAATATTTTTACGATGTATATTTTTCGGTATGAGAAGGAAAATATAAAAAAATATATAAGATTCCCCTTTGTAGTTTGTACGGAACCCTCGGTGAGCGAGTCTGACTCGCACTTGTCCGGATTATTTTTTATAACATCACTCAGTCATTTTATATCTTCAAAAATGTTATGCGAGAGCGAGACGCACGATGGTCGAACTACAAACTCTTAAGTGGTCTCCATTTTAAATAGATAAGAAAACATTTTTGTAAAGCGGAGGCCTATATTATATTTTTAAATAATTATTTTACATTGTACAAAGTAATTATCGAGTGAAATGAAGCCACCACACGGAGCCAAGCTCCGAATCTGTCCGGTAGCAAGCGCGGGCGCGGTTCCCGAACCAGTGTACTGTGAACGAAGCCACTGGAGCGCGCATGTATGCGTCCCAAAACAAAACGTTCCCGCGGTCCCGTCGCATCGAGTTACGGAGAGCTAGGTTGATGGGGCGTTTCACTACCTCCCGGTACAGGCTATCTGATAGATAAGTTTCACATAAAACCTGACTGGAAGAAAAGAGAATCAAACGGAAAAAATCGTTTGTTGATTTAGACTATGATGACATTTGGGAACGCATTGTCTCACCTTATTTTCTTTTATTCTTTCGTAATTAATATTATATTTTCATATTTAATTTTGCAACAACACATTAGTGTTGTTTTAGTACACAGTGTTCGGAATAGTGTTGTTTTAGTTTTAACCAACACTAGTATTAATTTTCCTTTATATCTTTTTCTAATGTACAATGAAGTCTTAATAAATTATTGAAAGAGTTAATTAATTACTATAATATTGTCTACTATAGATATTTTAACTGTTGCAACACGTAAGGATTCCTAATATTATCTACAACCTCTTGATCGCTACTACTTACACATACAAATATAATTTAACTCGTGCTCTTCTCTTTGATATTATAACAGACAGACAATTTTACTATTTTAATATTATACTATACTAATGACTTAGAAATTTCCACGTCGAGCAGGACTGAGATGGAGACAGTGGCTAGTTCGAGGTCTTTTGGAAGTTAATGTTTTTCTATTGAAACATCGTCAAAAATTTTACATTCAATATTATGTAATATTGAATGTTGAATATATATATATTACATAATATTGAAAGTACAATTTTTTCAATCTACCGAATCAGATATTTACATAATTATTAACCGTTGAATAACTATATTCAACTATATGTCATGGCAAAGTCAATGGAAGAGCTCAGTACGATGCTCGAAGACCTCAATAGAGTTTCCCAATGGGTGGGCCTCAAAATGAACATGGACAAAACGAAGGTTATGTCGAACGCCCATGTAGTGCCCACCCCAATATCTGTGGGGAACTTCACTCTTGAAGTTGTTGACGAATACGTCTACTTAGGACAGACGGTCCGATTAGGCAGGTCCAACTTTACGAGGGAGGTCAAACTTAAGGTTTCGGGAAACTTAAAAGCGTCTTCTCGTCCAATATTCCCCAGTCCCTCAAGTCGAAAGTTTACAACCAGTGTGTGTTACCAGTGATGACATACGGCACTGAAACGTGGTCCCTAACTATGGGCCTTATAAGGAAGCTCAAGGTCACGCAACGAGCTATGGAGAGGGCTATGCTCGGAGTCTCTCTACGAGATCGAATCAGAAATGAAGAGATACGTAGACGTACAAAAGTCACCGATATAGCACAGCGGATTAGCAAGTTGAAGTGGCAGTGGGCAGGGCACATAGCACGCAGAACTGATGGCCGATGGGGCCGAAAGGTTCTCGAGTGGAGACCACGTACCGGCAAGCGCAGCGTAGGAAGACCAGCCACGAGATGGACAGACGACCTCATACAAGTGGCGGGAAGACGCTGGATGCAAGCCGCTTCCAATCGGTCTTTTTGGAAATCCATGGGGAGGGAGGCCTATGTCCAGCAGTGGACTTCTTATGGCTGAGATGATATGATGATGAACTATATTCGCCGACGGTGAAACCAGCCCCGATAAGTTTATATAGGTATTAATAACGTTATTAAGAAGCAACTGGCGGATGGGTGACCACCTGGTCGAGGATGGAGCCGCTGTCAGTTCGTATTTGTCAGTTCGTTGCCGAGTTTTAGAGGTCGTGGCAAGTGACGGGTATAAAAACCGGTCAACTGCGGGATAGATTGATGAAAGTTTTGTACCATTTTAACCCTCGACCCAAAAAGAGAGATTTTATAAGTTTACCGTGTGTTTAACTCGGTTTCTATTTACTCCCTCGCTAAAGCTCGGGAGTAAAACTCTACCTCGTTACAATGGGTCTTTTTAGCCCCTTGTATAACAATCTACTATATTTGGCCATAAAGAAGCTAACCACAAATATATCCATTCCACAAAAACAAAATTAAAATAGCTTCAAAATAATGATGTTACAAGGATTTTAATTTCATGTTAGACAGAGAGCACAAGATAGCGCATGATGACGTCATGATTCATGTTCACCGTACAAGCTTAATACAAACTGTTGTTGCGCGAGAAAGGGACAGAGCATCCCTCCCCTAAAACTTTATATGTTTATATCTCGGAAATCGGTCAGTAACCGATTGAACTATTTTTTTTGTATACGTATAACTTTTTAGTATGTTATAAATTAAAACTATTATTCCTATTAAATAAAATTCATGCATGTTCCCTTGACCAGCTCATCTCATCACTCAGTATACACAAGCAAAATGAAGGTGAAGTGGTGATGGAGTGATCGACAGTAGACCTAGAGTTGACGTTGATTGACGGAACTGTAGCGTGATTTAGAGCCCGCTGCTGATCTAGATAGGGTGTTATTAAAACTGTTATAACGTTTAGCAGATTTCGAAAAAGGAGGTCTTTAATTCGATCGTATTTTTAAACCCTGATCCAAAAATACACAAAGGGTGTTAACGTGTTAACGTAAAAAATAAGTTTGACGTGTGTATCTGTGTGTCTGTCTGTGGCATCGTAGCTGTTCCCGCCACAAAAAAGATGGCGTGACGTCGGAATGTCAAAGTCGTCTGTCAGTCGGTGGCGGTCAGATCACGCGTGTCGGCTCTCGAGTCTAGTAAGAAATAAATCGGTTTTACTACTCGAAAAGTGTTCTTCAGAGTGCTTCAGTGTGCAAATACCAACTAATAAAGTCATATAACTAATCTCAGTGCCCTGGATGCTATAACGGGTCTTCAGTGTTACAAGACAAACATTCAGCTCATTGTGAAGGTGTAAAACCATTCAGCTCATTCTGAACATAACACAATACTCAGCACCGGACGAATTTTGGACACCGCTGTAGGTCGATACCAAGCACATACCAAGTAAGTTCGCATCCTACTCATTTTTCCTCATCTTTTTTCCATTGTGTTCTACCAATTAAACTCAGCTCTCGTCGTGATCGGCCTGACTGCCCACAATTTGGGCTTCGGCCATCACATTTTCCTTCGAGCCGAGATTTTCCTTCGAGCCTAAAAACGAATCGGCACACAATCGTTCAATTTTTTTTTCAACGAGTATATTCTAATACAGTCCATTTCTCCCAATCCATCAGCTCAAATATATTTCTTGTATCCACCTGTGATAAGGTAATATCTGCTCAAAAATACGCAATAAATAATATTCAATTCAATTACCAAACAATTTTATACGTTCAATTACCCACATCTCGAGAAAACCTTATTTTTGTTCAGCCCAAGTTCAAACAAATAATTATATTTTATCAACTACCTGTACCTACTCACTCATTTTTCTAGTTCGGCCAATTCGTGTTACAATAATATTATCAACCATTCTACACTTGATCCGCATGTGATTGCATCATTGTTTATACATAGGTATTATACATGTGTGTGTGTGTGTTTATTATATTTGTGTGTTAAATAATACTTGCAGTGTATTCTGAATGGTACTTTGAAACTTTAGTGCAGAACAATTACACAAATATTGGATAAGAAGTAAATTGTTAACAATAACAGTTTAACAGCGCTTAGCCCAGTTTATTAAGGCTAGCCTACATTGTGTTTATTCAGCTCAACATAACAACATTAATATTAAGTCGGCCCATATCTTACCATTCAACAACAGCTCAGCCCATTCATTACACACTTGTTTATTTAATATCACATATCTTATTTTTTTTTTTTGGATTTAATTGCTCAACAAAACATATTTACTGCGCACCTATTTATACTAAATAAAAATGCCTACTAAGTCACAAGCAGCGATTTTCAGGGAGAACTCAAAAATCATCATACAGCTCCTGGAAATAGGACAGAGCTGTATCAAAAATCCAGAGGTAAACACCATTGAGTTTACGGAACGTTTCGCGCGCATAGACGTATGCAAGGAGAAGCTCTCTGACATATATAGCGTGATTTTGGACGATCCGAAGCTCGACCCGGAAACGGAACAGGTGTATACACGTAATTACGAGTCGGCAGTCGAAGCGTTTTACAAACTTTTAACAATCAATGCGCAAATACGCGCGCGCGCGGCGGATACACAAGCATCGATTTCACCCGCGGCAAGCGTAATAGATCATCATCAGCTCAATATGAATGTACTCCCGAAAATAAGCTTGCCAAAATTCAGCTCACGCGTAGAAGACTGGCCGTCATTTATCGCCATATTTTCAAGCCTCATAACACAAGTGCCCAACTTGACAGGTGCGGTCAAGTTGCATTATCTGCTCACGTGCCTCACAGGTGATGCACTATCGCTGGTCGCGCACTTAAAGCTAACGCACGAAAACTACGAGGTGGCACTAGACATTTTAAAAAAGCGTTACGAAAATAGAAGAGTATTAATCGACCGTTTTGTCGACATCATATTGGGCCTACCAAATATAACCACCCGTTCAGACATCCGCTCATTATTCCTCACTCCGTTAATATCAGCACGGTCAGCTCTTAATAATTTAAATCTCCCGTTAACCGACGGAAGCGACTACATTTTTGTGTCAATAGTAGCCCGAAAACTGAAGGGGGAGCTCCGCACCTTGTTTGAGAGGAAATTCGGCCCAGCACACGAGTTACCAACACTCGAGGATCTGACAACATTTCTTGAGGAGCATGCACGCTGCAATGAGACCGAGTGGTCTGCCTCGCTCGCTCATCAAGCACCCAGCCCACCACGTAGGCAGTCGCCCTCAGTACCACCCCGCAATTTCTCTCCTCGGTACAATCAGCCCATTCCACGCATGATGGAGGATCGGCGCATGGACTCCACCCGCGCCCCCTACCGTGCCACATATTCAGCTCAAGCCAGCCCCCCCGCTCAGTACTTCCGCCCTATTACACCCGCCCGTAGTCCGGATCAGCCGACATACTCGAGCAAGCCGAACCGTGGCTCGCCGAACAATAATATGTACTGCCCATACTGCAAGACCCGCGGCCACAAGTTGATAGCGTGCGCGGAGTACAACAAACAACCAGTCCAAGGTCGTTGGGATTTTATTAATGCCCACGATCGCTGCCGCCGTTGTCTTGGTCCGCACTACCAAAATGAATGCAAATCAACCCGGGGATGTAAAGAGTGTGGAAATGAGAATCATCACACTTCACTACACCGTCATGGTGCGAATTCACCTACTCACTCGGCACAACAATTCTTACCCGCCCACTTACGCGATCAGCCAAGGCAGCGTCCAGCTCAAAGACATTTCCAACAATCCGCACACGCTACACAGGCGAACATTAGTAATCAGCCTATACGTCATCAGTCTCGGTCACCTGATAGACCAAGTCAACAGTGACTAGCAACAATAACAGAACACCCTGCAGCTGAACGACAATGCTCAGCTCAATTAAAATCAGCCCATACACAACTCACACCATCAGCACCTACAAGTGAAGAGGAGTCTTCACAACATGATACACTCTGCACAAATACACCAATCTTGTTACCTACAGTCGTTTTAGAGGTTGCAGATTTACACGGACACTTCCACAGAGTTAGAGCCTTACTTGGCTGTGGCAGCATGCTTACTCTTATTACTCAGCGCATGGCGCATACTTTAAAACTTCCTTTAAAAAATGCTACATTAAAAATAGCAGGAATAGGTAATCAGCATACACAAAACTCAAAGGCATACATCACAGTAATGTGTCGACCGATTCACGCGCACACACCAACAATTACAGCAACAGCTCATATACTGAAACATGTGACTGGCTACTTGCCATTAGATAAAGTACCGAACATTACACATATCTTGAGTCAAGACCTGGTTCCACTGTCGGACAAAGACTATCATACACCCGCGCCCATAGACTTATTACTCGGCTCAGATGTGCTCGGCCAAGTCTTAGATGGAACTAAGGTCTCATTGGGCCCGGGCAGGCCAATAGCCTTCGGCACGATTTTTGATTTCGCACTGATAGGACCCATTCTGGATGTACACTCGGCACATTCTCATCAAGTGAACACAGCATACACAGAAATATCGGAGTCTGAGTGTTCAAAGTGGGACACACTCAAGAATCTCGAAAGGTTTTGGGAGTCGGAAGAACTCCAAGCCTGTAAGCCCACTAGCTCATTACATAGTCAGTGTGAAGAGATATTCTGCTCCACTACTAGTCGCGACGAGACGGGCCGATATATGGTCACCCTACCTTTTCTGCATAACGCCCCAGAGTTAGGCAAGACTCACGCCATCGCACTCAGAAGGTTTCTTAACATAGAGAAAAAACTACAGGCGGATCAGACGTTGCGCACAAAATACAGTGAATTTATGTCCGAATATATAAAACTAGGTCACATGGAACCTTGTCACCCCAGCACATTTCAAGATAAGCCACATTTCTATATACCGCATCATGCCGTATTCAAGGGCTCAAAACTCCGCACAGTGTTTGACGGCAGTTGCAAAAGTTCCAATGGCGTCAGCTTGAACGACCGGCTACATACGGGGCCTGCGTTGCAGCAGGATATTGTGGATATTATTATGAACTTCAGGGTTCATCCTGTTGTATTCAGCACAGACATTCGGATGATGTTCAGGAACATTCTTATGCATCCAGATCACAGGCAGTTTCAGCTCATACTCTGGCGTGCATCTCCAGTTCAGCCCTTGTTGACTTACCGTCTCAACACCGTCACCTACGGTCTACGATCAAGCCCATATCATGCAATACGCATTCTTCTCAAGTTAGCTGATGACGAAGGTCAACGCTTCCCAGCAGCAGTCCAAGTGATACGCAAGGCTATATTCGTTGATGACATCCTCTGTGGGCATGAATCAATACAGGCAGCCCAGGCGCTTCAAACAGAACTCATAGAACTACTAGCCAAAGGAGGTTTTGAGCTCAGTAAATGGACCTCAAACTCATCAGCACTACTTGAACGATTCCCTGACGATCAATGCGATATGCCCAAGAATTTTGACCTCAGCCCTGACTTCGACCCAATTAAAGTACTAGGCGTACAATGGACTCCTCATACCGATGAATTCACATATCGAATATCACTCTCGCCACGGGCGAAGGTCACAAAGAGGACTATTCTCAGTACAGCGGCTACCCTCTATGACCCTAACGGTTGGGTCACTCCCGTAATATTCCGCGCAAAGGTCCTTCTTCAGGGACTATGGCTTCTTAAATTAGGGTGGGATGATCCAGTTCCAGAGGACATCCAAAAGGAATGGCAGGAGATTATAGACGACCTACCTCATCTTGCCGAAATTCGTATTCCACGACACATCCGCCCAGAATGTACAGCTACATATACGCTTCACGGTTTTTCGGATGCGTCTGAGTCTGGTTATGCTGCTGTAGTATACCTACATGAGGTCTCTGCAAATGGAAACACCAATGTACATCTCATTTTGGCTAAGTCAAAGGTCGCGCCCATTAAGAATCGGCTAACAATTCCAAAGTTGGAACTCTCAGCTGCTACATTACTAGCTCAGCTTATGACCCGTGTATCAGCTCAGATTTCATCTCACATACCTATAAGCAATCATATATGCTGGTCGGACAGTACCATTACTCTTGCGTGGATCAATACGCCCCCACATCAACTTCAGGTCTTCGAATCTAATCGAGTGACCAAGATCACTGCTACCTCACCCAGTCTCACATGGAGACACATGCCATCTCAGCTCAACCCTGCTGACTGTGCAAGTAGGGGAACATCTGCTCGATCTCTCTTAAAACACAAGCTTTGGTGGTCTCCTGAATGGCTCAAAGAATCTCCCGAAACATGGCCAAAGATGCCACCAGCCCTAGGTCATCACGCTCTCCCAGGCTTAAAGGCAAATAAGGTAGTAGCGCATATAGCTGTCCCAGATGTTGACACAGACTTACTCATGCGCTTCAGCACTCTTGACAAGCTAGTTGGAGTAACAGCTTGTATCAAACGGTTTATATTCAACTGCCGCCATGATAAGACAGCAAGACGTTTTGGCTCCATGACAGCCATTGAACGCAACGAAGCTCTACTCTTTTGGGTCCGCTCAGTTCAGCACAATGAATTCGCAGAAGATATTGACCGCCTTAGAACAAATAGGCTCTGCACAGCCCGGCTCCAACGCCTCTCACCATTCATGAAGGATGAACTCCTGAGAGTAGGTGGCCGTCTCTCTCAAGCTCCCATTAGGTACGAAGCTCAACACCCGCTCATTCTCCCCAGCTCAAGTCCACTAGTACATCTCATTATAAATCACTACCACAGAATATATTGTCATCCGGGTGCCGACACACTACATGCTATTTTGCGCCAGCAGTTTTGGATTTTATCAGCACGCCGCGTTATAAGACATTGCGTTTACAAATGTGTAAGATGTTTCCGTTGTCGTCCTCGTACTGGGCCCCCGGTAATGGCAGATCTGCCCGCAGACAGAGTTACACCTCAGCCAGTGTTCAGCCAAGTATCAATCGATTTTGCTGGACCATTTCTAGTGAAATCCAGTACTTTGCGAAACGTTAAACTCTTGAAATCATGGTTTTGTATATTCGTAGATTTGGTTGTAAAAGCCGTACATATAGAACCGGTATCTTCTCTTAGCACCGAAGCGTTTTTCGCAGCACTACAAAGATTTATCTCACGCCGAGGCGTACCGACTCTCATACGGTCGGACTGCGGTACAAATTTTGTTGGCGCAAAGAATCAGCTCACAGCTATTAAGAACTTCTTAGATTCAAACAATGATGCAATCACACACAAACTAGCCACTCAGCACATAACTTGGCTACTGAATCCACCCACAGGTCCGTGGTTTGGAGGTATTCACGAGATAGCAGTAAAGTCCGCGAAACAACTTTTATATCGCGTAATAGGCGAACAGCACCTCACTTTCGAAGAATTTGCCACCCTTTTAACACGAATTGAAGCCGTACTAAACTCCAGGGTACTTTTTAAGCCCTCTTCTGACGTCATGGACGGCGAACCCTTAACGATTGGCCACTTTCTTATTGGCAGACCGCTCACTGCTCTGCCCGAGCTATCATATGATGATAGACCCCTATCAGCTCTTAAACGTTTTCAGCTCATTTCTGCACTTTCTCAGCGCTTCTGGACACTATGGTCCAAATCCTACCTCCACACACTCCAAACTCGATCCAAATGGCTTTCTCCCTCTTCCCCTCCTAAAATTGGCGAACTAGTACTCATCGTGGAAGACAATCTACCTCCGCTCCATTGGAAGATGGGAAGAATTAGTCAACTTCTGCCCGGAAAGGATGGTATTGTAAGAGTAGTCGACCTAGACACTCAGCTTGGTACCCTGAGACGACCTGTACTCAAGATTGCCAGGTTTCCACTCAGCCCTGAAGAAGAAGACTAGCAAGTGTCTTTTGCCGGCCCCCAAGATGTTCCCGCCACAAAAAAGATGGCGTGACGTCGGAATGTCAAAGTCGTCTGTCAGTCGGTGGCGGTCAGATCACGCGTGTCGGCTCTCGAGTCTAGTAAGAAATAAATCGGTTTTACTACTCGAAAAGTGTTCTTCAGAGTGCTTCAGTGTGCAAATACCAACTAATAAAGTCATATAACTAATCTCAGTGCCCTGGATGCTATAACGGGTCTTCAGTGTTACAAGACAAACATTCAGCTCATTGTGAAGGTGTAAAACCATTCAGCTCATTCTGAACATAACACAATACTCAGCACCGGACGAATTTTGGACACCGCTGTAGGTCGATACCAAGCACATACCAAGTAAGTTCGCATCCTACTCATTTTTCCTCATCTTTTTTCCATTGTGTTCTACCAATTAAACTCAGCTCTCGTCGTGATCGGCCTGACTGCCCACAATTTGGGCTTCGGCCATCACAGTAGCTCTCAAACGGATGGACCGATTTTGATGTAGTTTTTTGTTTGAAAAAGTATTTCATCGAGAGTGTTCTTATCTATGTTTCAAGAAAATTTGTTTAGCCGTTTTTTTGTCCGGGGTTTTTGAGTTATCTAAATTTATTCCTGTTCCCGAGTGTGTTCTGGGATTTATCATCGTTATCACCGCGTCTTCATCACCGTGGGCGTAAAACCATGGGCGCAGCTTACACTACATTTTGCAGACGTGTATTTTGTTTTTTTTTAACCCCCGACCCAAAAAGAGGGGTCTGTGTATCGGCTGTGGCATCCTAGGTCTCCAGTTGAACCGATTTTGATCTAGTTTTTTACCCAACTACGGCGAAGCAAAAGGGAAGGTTATGATTTTGACCGGTATGTGTGTATGTATGTTCACCTGTTCCCTCATATCTTCTAAACTACTTATCTCAATCTGACAAATGAGTTTTCGTTCAAAATTTGTTTAGCCGTTTTTTTTGTCGGGGGTTTTTGAGTTTTATAAATTTATAGTTGTAGTTACCTAATTATAAATCTTCTCTACGGTAACCATTTTGTAGATGACTGTACTGCACAAAAAAGTCAGTCAGTGATGTTGTCGTCTGTACCCTATCCATAACTTAATGTTCGACATGACAGGGGTCTGCTTTTTCAACTTTTTTTGGTCCTGTTAGTTTTTTTCTTGTCATAGAAGATGCCATTTTGATTTGGTGAAAGGGTATTTTGATGTATTTATGTCATGGCGTTTGTTAGTCAGATATATATAAGGTAGGCGAATATTATATAAGAAAGAAACTGGATGGATTCCGAGTGTGACACAAAAAACAAAAATCATATTCATTTCATTCATAAAAAATATTTAAGTCTCACACAAGCAAAACCCACACAACATTTCAACAGTACACAAGTCTGTATGGCAATGCGGTGCGATCGTCAATCAAAATATTGATTGTTAAATCTTGTTATGTCCGGAAATTACACTGGAAATATTACCCTTCGATCTAGAACAGACGCTTGCACACTACTGCTTGGTAGTCTAATAACTTACGCAACTCCGGTACTTCCCCAGTAGAGTGCAAAAGTGTCTTACTGCTAAAATATTGCTGATAAAGTAAAGCTCCGTTCTCACAAGTAATGTGGTCGTTAGTCTACACGCAGCCTTACTGGACATAGATAATGGAAGATATGAACGGTCAAACACAAACTTTTATTCTGACTGGCCTTGTGGCTCAGTTGGTAGTGTGTTTGCGTCTACCTGCTGAACTGAAAGGTCGTGGGTTCGATCCCCACCCAGGGCAAACATTTGTGTGACGAGCATGGATGTTTGTTCTGTGTCTGGGTGTTTCTATGTATCACATGTATATATTTACAAAAAAAAAGTATATATGTATATATACTTTTTTACTAAAAAGTATATATTCTATCAGCCATCTAGTTCCATAGTACAAGCTTTGCTTAGTTTGGGCTAGATGGCGTTGTGTGAAATGTCCACAAATATTTATTTATATTTATTTATTTATTTCGGCTCACCCAGTATTTGTACGGGCATCGGTAAAATCTTGAAAACGCACTTCTACGTGTAAAGATGTTTTCTTTTTCGGTCCATTCGTGAATCGAGTGCCCTTGTCCTTAGCCGATTTCGCAATTTTAAGTGATTTTACAGACGTTATTTCACGGTCAAAAAACATTTTTTCCATAAGTTTAAGCACCTTGAAAGATCAATTTAATTTTAATACACAATTAATACAAAAAATAGGATATGTTTAGATGCCCTTAATTAAAAAAACAATGTATATTCTTATAAAAACAAATAATAATTTTATAAATGGAGACAACGTAAAATCAAGAAAATTATTCAGCGCTAAAATGCATCAAGCACATCCACGCGCCCTCACTGTTACACGCAATCTGAAGTTGGTTGTCATATCTCGACAACCACTTGTCCAATTTTGTTCATTTTTACCACAAGTTGTAATAATTGTATACTTTACCTACCTACCAAATATCATTAAAATCGGCTGGTAATTAACGCCGCAATAAACTTCCCCCTTTTTATGGGAACCACCCCTCTTATCAAAAATCGCCGACGACAAAAAAAATTATCCATAGACTCTATACACCAAGTTTCATCAAAATTGGTTCAAAATTACGCCTTGTACGCGAGTACGAACATACAAACAAACAAACTGACAGACGAAAGAAAATTTGGCCAGTTGATGCAAAGACGCTTAGCTCGCTTCGCTCGCTCGGTCAATAATAAATATTGGTGGACATTTCACACAACACCATCTATCCCAAACTAAGCAAAGCTTGTTAAATGGGAACTAGATGGCAGATGGAATACATATATACATATACTTTAGTTTTCTTTTTTGTAAATATATACATATGATACATAGAAACACCCAGACACAGAACAAACATCCATGCTCATCATACAAATGTTTGCCCTGGGTGGGGATCGAGCCCACGACGTACAGCTCGGCAGGCAGACATACTACCAACTGAGCCGCAAGGTCAGTCTAAAGCTGTCAAATGGAGACGGAGATAGACTATATATTATTCACTTTAAAAATAAATAATTAAATTAAAATAAAATTATTATTTAAGGGGGGCATCCCATACAACAAACGAGTTTTTTTGCCGTTTTTATAGATAATGGTACGGAACCCTTCGTGCGCGAGTCCGACTCGCACTTGGCCGGTTTTTAAATTAACAAGAATCAAGAATTCAGAACCTCCTTTTTCAAAGTCGGACATAACGTAAGTAAACTTAACACTACAAAAACACTTGAAAGGGTTCGGATTCCTAAACACAAAATGATAAAACTTTTATCAAAATCATCATCCTATTGTGTTACATCGGTATCTTAAAAATTTTAAACTACAGTCGGCAGAAAAAGTTCTTTTTTAAAATTCATCATCATCATCTCAGCCATATGAAGTCCACTGCTGGACATAGGCCTCCCCTATGGATTTCCAAAAAGACCGATTAGAAGCGGCTTGCGTCATTTGGGGGTTTTTGCCAATACTTGCCACGCTTGGCATGCGGGTTGGCGAGCGCAGTAGATGGTGTTTTACGCAGAATGTGCTGCTGCCCACTTCTGGTGATGATTTTTAAAATTATATTTAATAAATATTAATACGGCGTATTTGTATCGCCGTGGCTTTAAGGTTTATTATTTCTACCAAATATCGTAGATAAGTGTGCTTATAGTTTTACAATAAAATTATTGGTGGTAAATCATATTTGTTGAAGAAAACTACGTAAATTGTGTTGGCGGGAACGTCATGGAAACATGTTGTCGTTTTATTTTATTTCCTCAACTTGTGTTATTTCGAATATTAATGTTATAAAAATGGTGGTGTTTTATTCATTAAGTGTTCGATCAAGTGCGTGAGTGTGGACAAGTGAAATAAATCAGCGAAACATGTCTTTTTACGTTGTCGGCAAAACTCCATAGAAGCTTCCAGTAAAGTCGCTACCACTTTACTAAATTACGACTCGAATGTGAAAATGACTGTATACATGTCTTAAATTGTGACTGGGAAATTTATAACCCGTTTTATTCAAGAAATTTGAAGATATCTTTGGATATTATAGTTATAAAATAAAATAAATATTATTACTGGACAAAACTGTCAAGTAATAATATTTATTTTCTCACTGGCAAATGCACTAAGTGGATCCAATTCCGATAAAAAAAACTACATAAAACGTAGAATACCAATATTTTATCCTAAAATCTCCTTCCACTTTTAACGTCACAAGTACAGTCAACAAAAACCGATACAAGTCTCAGCAATGCTCTCATACAAGATAATGGGTGGTGATGTTATCGGTACCACGTACAAAAACATACGGAATACACGGGACAAGTTTGGATGAAAACGTTGGGTAGGAAATAATTACTGTTAAAAATTATAGTTTAAAAAACTGAAAAAAAAACGACTTCAAAATACGCAATATACGCACATACATACGCGACTTGCTGTTCACATTTCTACAGCGTTTGGATGATATTTTACCAGTTATTTTGTTATAAAAAGCAAAGTCACCTCCTTCTTTTTGGAAGTCGGTTAAAAAGCATACAGTTGAATAACCTCCTTTTTGATAGTCTGTTAAGAAGTGTCCCAGCGTGATTATCCCGAGCCGACACCCGTATGTCTCCACCTTATATTCCTGGAACGTCATTTTTGCCACCAACAGAATGGTTGCCGTCAATTAGCTCGCTTTAACACGCCGTGTTGCGGCTACCGGTAATTTCTTACCTCGTTTACAATTTGACGCTGGCTTACCCGACTGAACGAAGAAAAGCAGTTTTTGAGTGACTAATTTAGGATGTAATACAGGCCTGTGATAAGGAGAGAGATTAGAACCGGGAGGGAAGACTAAAGATGTGATTAAACCAGCATTTCTCAAACTATGGGTCGACCGGTGAGTCGCGAGCAAAAGTCAGATGGGCCCTGAAAATAGGAAGATCTTACAATCGACCGCGCCTACAGCCCAACGGACACTGGACTGGCGAGAGTGGAGCAAAATAAACTAAATTTGAAGCAGATGATAAAGCTTTAATGATATGACAAAAAAGGGTTACGTCCTTTTAATAATATTAATAAAGTATACTAAAAACATTTCGATTATCTTATATGGAGATCTTATTTCTGTGGTTTTAGCGTGATAAACTATATTTTATTGAAATATTATTCATTCGTATAAGTAGGTACACTTTTTTTGTAAACAAAAATAAAAAAGTTGTTGTCTGTAAAGTCGGTTTACGGACGGTAGTTTAACGTGACAACGTCATAACAAAACATTGATAAAATGATGATGATGATGATGTAACGGGACAATGAGCGTAACGGGACAATGAGTCATCCTTTTTCGAGCGTGCTGCCGGCGTTCATCGATTTATTAGACGTTATCACGTCAAAAGTTGAGTCCCGATTTCGAAAGATTTGATGGACGGGTCGCGGTCCAGTCAACTTTGGGAATCACTGCATTAAACCATGTGTAAGTTATAAAATGAGTTAAAAAAATATTGGTTGTCTGTAAAGTCGGTTTACGGACGATAGTTTAACGTGACAACGTCATAACAAAACATTTATGAAATGCTGATGATGATGATGTAACGGGTCAATGAGCGTAACGGGACAATGAGTCATACTTATTCGTACGTTCATCGATTTAAAATATATATATATATATATATATATATATATATATATATATATATATCTATATTGTACGTACTTAATACCTATGTAAAATACCTAAGTCGGTATATACAATATTTTGCATATCAAATATATTATATAAGGAATAAACATAGATACTACGTGAAAACCCTCATGAAATTATATTTTGTATGAAGTTTCTAAGAGTACATACAAACAAACAGAACGCCCTGTCAAATTGACGTGGGTACGGGCACAGATACTAGATAAGGCAATCCTGAGAGGGGCGAGCAGACGGGCGACTAAAGTGGCGGGACGTTTCCCGTGAATTCAACTGGTATTTCAATAAATAGGCTTCACGAGCATTAAATATTTTGCAAAATATTTGTGATGACAGTATTCAAGTATTATATTCTGCGAAATAGTATCAGACTGCACAAAAGTAATAAACATAATGTATAGTTGAGTGTACGTTTTGCGTGAGAAAATATATCCGAGGTCGTTTTACATGTATTTTAATGAGCATTTTTATAAAAAAAGTAAATTTTTCTAACTTTTCACAGTAGACGACGAAAGTCATTGATTATTTATTTATTAATACAAAATAGTATACTATATAAGTATGTCAATTTTATAACTGATTTGAGTTTTTAATTTTTTTCTGTCTATAAATATGTAAAATGTTAAAATATTAAAATCTAACAAGCTTACAATTCAATGTTTTATTTTTTGTTTTTATCCACTTCGAATAATATATGGCTAGGCTTGAACTTTACTGTTTTTTTCTTCAAATCTCGTTATAATATTATTTAGATGCACAGAAATTGACTTGTAGCTAGCCATAGCCATTCTGGAAGCAAGGGGTTAATTTAAACGCGCGATTAATTTTCAGGTTAGTTCAATATATTTCAAGTACTTGAAACATATTGAACTTATAGAACATTTATTGCTCGTCTGCTCGGCCCTTCTAAAAATACTCCTCGCTATCAGTGAAGTAATTCGGAGGCAGGCCGACCACTCATTTGGTCTCGTTATTTCGTTGCCTATAATTTATGGGGTGTCGTGTGGATGGGCCCTTAACCGGGTCTTAATAACTTCTCCATTTTGTAACCGACTTCATAACAAGGAGACAATAATATTATAACAATTATGAATATTTCCCCAATTATGAATTGATTTTAATGATTCTTTTTTTGTTTCACATACAACAAAAAAAAAACACTTACTACAGAGGTGGTCCCGTATAAATTTTACTAAAACCGGTTCAGTACCAGTTTGTATAACAAAATAACTGGAAAAATATATCCAATAGACATAATCTGGGTGTCTTGAAATCACGAGTGAATTGGTTTCTTCTAGGTAGTGCGCTCCATCGTAGACCGCAACGTCGCTTAAGCATCAGGCGAGTTGGCGGTCAGCGCAAACCTATTTCTACATTTAAAAAAAAAATCCAAACGCCATCCTCGCTTATTAACTCATACGCAATAGGTCTAAATAATTATCAATATGACAATCTCTCGTTAGGTCTAAGCAAAATGCGAAATTGGCACACTGCGTTTTAGGTACTCAGCGACGAAAGTAAATAAACGAACTGCGTATTTTGAAGTTGGTTTTATATTGTAATTATTAGGGTTCCTTGTCACAGCAGAGCCCTAAAAATTTGTTGCTAGGCGGTGAGTTTTCGCAATATTTCACTGGACATAAACCAAAATTAGTTGCTAGGCGTTGAGTTTTCGCAATATTTCACTGGACATAAACCAAAATTCTTGTCAGTATGAATATGAATAAATACGGTCAGAAGCTGCAAATAGCGACCGGACGTGCTCGCCAGACAGATGGGCGGGCTGGCCGTACGAGCTTCGTGTACACCGCTCCAGTCACTCGCTCGAGCTACTGGCTGACAGACTGGACCACCGGGCGATGGTACAAGTATAAAATGAGTTGTACATCCACTAACTCTCAATATATCGCTAAAAGGTTTATTAATATAATAATAATAATAATTCCTTTATTAACCATAATTACAGTTTCAATTATTATCTATACTCAAATTACAATAACACATAATTAACATACTAGATTATATATCGTTACTGATGGGCCCCAAACTAGGCTAAGCCTGTATCTTGGGAACCTTATAATATAAAGGTTGGAAATGTTGTCTTTGCATTTATTATGTATCTAATTATATTATTACTTTACCTTTTGTTATCATTAATATATTAACTTTATTAGGAAAAAAATGTTAATAAATTAATCTTAATCTAAAAAATCACTATTATTATCAACGTGAACCACGATAAATATTCCGTTAATAATAATAGTGCTTTATTGAATGACCGTGATAGTTTAAAAAGTGTTAATCTAAAAATGTCTTTATAAATTTGTAACCTTTTAGGTCGTAAATCTTTATACTTAGAGTCTGTTAAGGAATGTCACATCTTGGGCAGTTATTCAATTGCCAAACAGTAGTGTGCAAGTTGTGTATTTCCAAATAGAAGCTTTAAGTTATAATGTCAAATGAATTTTGGCAAAATAATTTTATGCGTTCTATTATGAACCTATTTGGTACATTTGAATTTGTATTTGACATAGGTAATGAAATTTAGTAATATTTCGGAAATTACTTAGAGTAGTACAAAAACAGTTACTGTAACTCCTTTTATTGCAAATTATATGAGTAATAAAACCGCGGAAAAAACCTGCCAGTATCGTATACTGGATCGAGTGACTGGACTAATGTAAAGTGACTCGTATGATTCGTGGAACGGCGGCAAGACGTCAGATTGCATTGCTTCATCTCATCGGTACGAATTTAGAATAGACACTGGCAATGTGTGAATTTAAATCTTAATATTAAGATTTAAATTCACAATATCTTAATATTAAAAAGATTTTATTTAAAAAAAATAAAGATTTTAATTCTCGCCTGATCGACGCGACGCGTCACCAAAATGCTGGTGCGTATCTGGCCCAATGCATAAGCATTGCCATTCAACGTGGCAATGCAGACAGCATGCTGGGTACGCTGCCATCTTGTAATGGATTTGAGCAATTGGATTGTCTAGATCTTTATCGGTCTGAGGTAATGGATTTGCTTTTTGTGTAGATGTTTAGTTGTCGTGGGTTCGATCCCCACCCAGGGCAAACATTTGTGTGATGAGCATGGATGTTTGGTCTGTGTCTGTGTGTTTCTATGTATTATATGTATGTATTTCCAAAAAAAGTATATATGTATTCTATCAACCATCTATTTTCCTTAGTAAGCAACGCTTGTACGTTGCTTAGTTTGGGCTAGATGGTGTTGTGTGAAATGTTCACAAATATTTATTTATTTTATTTTTTATTTATATTGTCGCAGTCAATTAACTTTGCTGATCTATCACAACGACATTGTAAGCAGATAAGAATCATTGTAAATGTTAAAAGCCTGTTCGCCCGTAAAAATGTAAAAGTTGCAAATTTAATTATCCTGAACATTTTAACACCAACAATCTAGATTAAATTTAATTTAAATATACTCGAGGGATTCCTTTGGAGAAACGGAGGCATTTTTACTAAAGAATTAAACTTAAGAACAACATAAATAAGCGTCATCGTTTCTTGGTGGATATTCCAAATACTCGAACGAAGCGCTTTAATTCCACTTTCATCGTGCGGGCTTTTAAATTGTGGGATACGCTTCCTGAGTGGGTATTTCCCGAAAGTTATAATCAGGGTGTCTTAAAATCGGTTTCTTCTAGGTAAGCGCACTCTATCAAGGACCGCAACATCACTTAACATCAGGTGACTGCCCCGCGGTTTACCCGTATAGTGATGAAAAACGATGGTGATGGTGGACGGTGATGATGATAATATGTAGCCTATATAGGTATATAGGTTTTCAGCTATCTCGGTGCCGGTGATGCTCGGTAAATTTCATAACAATCGGTTTTGCCGTTTAGTTGTGAAAACTAGGATTTATTATATTAGGTAAAATAACTGAAACGAAAGTCTTAATTAATGCAAAATATGCGGTTTTTTTAAACCAAATTACTAAACTAATTTATATGAAATTTCTATGGAACCAATCTGAAAGAAAATATTTTCAAAAAAAATATTTTTGAAATCAGTTCATAAATGACGGAGTTTGTGGTAACTAACTTAAAATAAAAGACTAATATACTTATACAAAACCTGTGCAGTTCTGACAATAGTATTACATATATACAGGTCGATTTGATAACCTGCTTTTTTAAGTCGGTTAAAAATACAAATGAATTATTAACGTACTTCTTTTTGAAGTCTGTAAAAATGACACTACTGAACCGATTTTGATAAAATTTTGTATAAAATCAATCTGACAGTAGATATACGCTTTCTAATAGTATCTTCAAACTAACAAGTAAATTTAGAAAACCTAAAACCCCTATCATAAACAAAACGTCTGAACCGATTGTGGTGAAACATAGCTAAGAACACTTTCAATCAAATCCAGACTCAAATACTTTCAAACAAAGAAAAACTAGATCAAAACAGGTCCATCCGTTTGAGAGATAGGTACAATGCGACAGACAGACACACAAATAAATAAATATTGGTGAACATTTCACACAACACCATCTAGCTCAAACTAAGCAAAGCTTGTACTTAACTTATACTAGATTCAAACATAATACTTATATCAAATTATGACCCCTCTTTTTTGTGTCGGAGGTTAAAATCGGAACTGAACACAGGGCTGGCAACACCGACCTACATCCATCTACCACCGCGCTTACTAAATATTCATTAATTAATCTTCGAATGATTATTATCGCTAAGTGAAATAATCAGTGAGATTTTTTAAGTAATTTATCACTTTGATTCTGATCTGACTTTAAACGGGTGAAGACGCATTTTCAAAATGGCCGCGAATAGAGTAGCAGTAATTCAGAGGAAATGAGATACTTGATGTAACTAGATGTACTTGATGTATCCCACTAAAAACATTTCATGTAAAATTGGTTGCCATGTCTCGCATTGTCATGCCACTTTCACTGACAAAAATAAATAAGATGAGATCTGACTGAATCTGAAAAGCCAAGCTGCTAACTCTACAAAGTCTAACGCTACAATACTTACATCTGTAAGCCTTCAATCTTGATCAAAAAGCATGACTTGGCCGTTTTCCGGCTATCAGTTATAAACATATGTCGCATAACATGTCGTACATGGACTTCTAAGGAAGAAAAAGAAAGAGAAACTAAAATCTCTCTTCTTGAATGATGTATAATTGTAATAGTAATGTAATAGTTCCATGAAACGACCAAGCCATGCTTTTCGATTCAGAGGAAATGAGATACTTGAAGTAATATAAGTAACTAGTATTTCTACGAATAGTACACTTCGCCTGCACAATATTTTTACCCGACTTCGTAAGGAGGGTTATTTTTTTTGTATGTATGTTTATGGGTATGTATGTATGTTTGCTTGGTTCTCGAGTGGAGACCACGCACCGGCAAGCGCAGCGTAGGAAGACCAGCCACGAGATGGGCAGATGACCTCATACAAGTGGCAGGAAGACGCTGGATGCAAGCCGCTTCCAATCGGTCTTTTTGGAAATCCATAGGGGAGGCCTATGTCCAGCAGTGGACTTTTTATGGCTGAGATGATGATGATGATGTATGTTTGTTTCTTATCTCCTACAGCCTAAACGGCTTCACCAATTTTGATGTAAGAGGTGTCTTCAGTGAGAGATTCGTCTTCATTGCTTAAGTGATGCTATATTTTTGTGATAATAATAATAAGACTCTTGCATATATAAAAAAAAAGTTTTTCGTAAGTTCTAACGATTAAACAAGTGATTATCACGTTTACGTGTGACGATTGTCATAAAAATGTCTGAATCAAAAAAATATGGCGGCTGATGGGAAACGCGTCACGTGTGGTTCAGTTACGGAGCGGTCATGATAACTACACTGCCCCCTGGTAGGTACATTAAGGTCTAAAAAGTTAGCTTATTATCAGAGTATCACAGTCTACCCCTTTTCTGAAAAGGGGTAGACCTTGAGTTATGCCAACCTCTTGACAGATGACCTACTGTGCAAACATTACAGTCTTTTGGGTTAAAAAATAAAAGCCTGATTTAATTTAACACTCTATCAGCCCTGATTCTGTATGACCATCGGCCCAGTTACGTGAAATTGACGTGGGGGTGTGACAAAGAAAATTAGACAAAATAAGACTAAAGTTTTAAGTTTAAAGTGTAATTTTCATTGTCAACGCACCCACGTCTAGTTTACGTAACGCAACCGATGGCCATTCAAATAAGAGCCCAGAATGACGAGCACAGAACACTGCCACACAAGACTTCGAGTTTCGAACTCTTAAAATCTAAATTTTTAATACACATAACTTTAGATTATAATTTAAAAAAAACTTCAAATTTTGTTTTCCTTGAATTCAAACTAATCTACATTTTGATGTACCTAGTAATTGGCGCCAAATTCAAGCGTCGTCGACGATGTCAAAACTCTTCGCCTTAAACTGGCAACATATAAAAAACAAAATTCGAAAAAAGAACGTACGAAATAAATAAAAACAAAAGCCGGGGACAAATTTCTTTCGCTTTTCTGAACGGAATACCCGAATGACGAAAAGCATTTTAATGCGAAACTACTTATAAAATACACTCTTATTTTGTAAGACATAAAGTTGTAATTTGTCTTAAAATCTGTTGGGAATGTCGAAAATAATTTTGTTCCCTTAAAAGTTTTTTTTCTTCGATTTAATTGTGCGAAATTGTTGCATGCGTGTTTTTGTGTTATAAAATAACAATTTTAATTTACGTAATTATGAAAATTTACCACTACTGTATTTGCTAAGAAATAAGGTTGAAAATGTTTTGCTTTTTATATTTCACCAGCAATTTGAATAATTTTATTTATTTTTGTCAGTAATTGGTCCTTAGCACGTCCAAGGGTTTGTTTTATTACTTTCTTAACGCCGAAGCTAATTATATTAAATGTTTTTACCCGACCGTTCATGAATGATATTGATAAGTTTAACGGGTGTTTGTATGTATGGTTTTATGTTACCTTCTACCATAAACGTATGTAAGGGAAAAAAATGATCAAAAATAATTCATAATTGACGGAGTAATCGCTGGACAACCTACAAAAAACATACAGTCGAATTGAGAATCTTCTTTTTGGAAGTCGGTTAAAAACTACCCTTACTGCTTTTGGGGCATCAAATCTGTACCCAAGAATGTATAAAAAAATCCTTCGCGCACGCTACGATTGCGCATTATTATTATTAGCTACATCTAAACAAAATATATTTATATACTTATACCAAAGAATTCAAGTTAAACTAGAACAGACATTTCAAAGAACAAAACGGTCGTCAAAGCCGCATCGCTATTGCATCGCCGCCGCGTCGCGTCAAAGCTACAAGGTGTAGACACTGCTCTGCAGTTGCGATGAACAAGTTAGTGTTCGAAACATAACATCTAGTACGTTAGTACCTACATATACAAATTTAATTATATATTATACGAATGTAATGAGATTCGTCTATTAAATATATTTCAAATATTATTATCTAAGAACAATCGATGAAATCTTATTTGAAACATTTTTTTTTCTAGTTTAGATCAAAATCGGTCCACCCATGCGGGAGCCATGCCATAGTTAGACATACAGAATATACGCACGTCAAACTTATAACACCTCTATTTTTAGGTCTGTTATAAAAGAAATTTACCTTTCTCTTTCTACGATATTATTTGTGTTTATCTTGTTTTTTTCTTGCCAGTAATTTTAACTCTGCGGTCGCTCGTGATACATTAATGCCTCTTCCAGAAAATCTACGCGCTGCAGGAAATGAATGCTTTTACCGCATCACGGGTGCGTTACGCGCGGTGCCACTTAACGTCGTAGGTACGCTCTTACGCTGCGTTATCAGCAGTTTTAAATGTGCGCCTTAAGGCTCATATTATTGTCACTTGAGTATCTTTTTGGATTCTATTTGGAATTTTCATCGTGCGGACTGCTAGATTGTGGAATACGCTTCCTGAGTGGGTCTTTCCCGATTGTTATAATCTGGGTGTCTTTAAATCACGAGTGAATTGGTTTCTTCCAAGTAAGCGCGCTCCATCGTAGACCGCAACGTCGTTTAACATCAGGCGAGTTGGCGGTCAAGCGCAAACCTATTTTTACATTAACATTTTTTTTTGTTTGTTTTGTAGGTATCTCAGATGTAGCCCGTAAAAATGTTACCAAATCGGTTCAGTACCTACTTTGATTGTTATAGCAAAATAACTGAAAAAATATCGTCCAAATCACTAAAGTATTCGATATTGCGCCTGCGCAGCAACTGACGTATCTCTGACATACTTTTCTCTAGCACTACAATCCGCTGACATGTAATTCATTTACATATACTTACATATGCCCCTACGCGCCTAAGGAATTTATACTTTCACGCAACGCTCCATCGTGTTGAGTTCGTATATACAATAAATATATATATAGCCGTATTTTAAAGGATTTCAAAGTATACCCGACAGCAACACGGTCTCTGACGTCATGAGCGTTGTGTCATCATCATCATCATCATCTCAGCCATAAGAAGTCCACTGCTGGACATAGGCCTCCCCTATGGATTTACAAAAATACCGATTGGAAGCGGCTTGCATCCAGCGTTGTGTGAAGGTATGAATTCCATATACGCAGCCCCTACACCGACTTCAAAATACTCAATTTGTTTATTTGGACATATTTTACTAGTTACATTGCTATAAAACCAAAGTACTGAACCAATATCAATAAAATTTATATGAGTCTACCTCTGACTACCTTGCAAAATTAGCGGTGTAATCGGTGAACAAAATTACAAAAAAAAACACGGCCAAGTGCGAGCAAGGCAAGAGAGAAAAAATCACGTTTGCTTAATCTAATATTAAAATTTTAAAGTGAATAAAATAACTCAATATTCTGTGAATATTTAAAGCGTTACTTGTTACCGTTTTTAGGGTTCCGTACCCAAAGGGTAAAAACGGGACCCTATTACTAAGACTTCGCTGTCTGTCTGTCTGTCTGTCTGTCTGTCTGTCTGTCTGTCTGTCTGTCTGTCTGTCTGTCTGTCTGTCTGTCTGTCTCCAGGCTGTATCTCATAAACCGTGATAGCTAGAAAGCTGAAATTTTCACAAATGATGTATTTCCGTTGCCGCTATAACAACAAATACTAAAAATTAAAAAAAAAAATTAAGGGGGTCCCCATACAATAAACGTGCTTTTTTCGTATTTTTTTGCTCAATATTAAAAACGATAACAGGTAGACGCTTCAAATTTTCACAGAATATTTACTGGTATATTACCTTTCAAAATAAATAATAATAAAGTAAATATTAAAGGGGGGCTCCCATACAACAAACGTAATTTTTAAGCAATTTTTACTCGATCTTAATTAACAGGTAGAAACTTGAATATTTGTAAGTAAATATTTAGAAATATACTAACTATATAAATAAATACCTAATCTAATACATAAAAACTCACAAAATGAAAATAATTCGTGCATCTAAGCGCGGTGCGAGCGCCGCGCCGCGGTGTGGTGGTGGCGCGAGTACGTGGCGGTTGCTAAGCAATGGCTACGCGGGTAGCGGGGGAGGTAACATCACGGAGCGAGCCATAGCCGCGCGTATTCGCGCGAGCGTCGTTGTGCTGCCCGGATGTGTATCGAAAACCTACCTATAAGTTTGCAATTTACTACTTTTGGAATTTCGTTGATTTCTCGTTATTTTATAAACAGAACCAAACTTTGTAGTATTATAGATGATAGTACGGAACCCTTCGTGCGCGAGCCCGACTCGCACTTGGCCGATTATTAATATCAACCAAATCGAGCTAAAATATCACGTTTGTTGTATGGGAGCCCCCTTAAATATTTATTTTATTCAGTTTTTTTATGTTTGTTGTTATAGCCGCAACAGAAATACATCATCAGTGAACATTTCAACTGTCTAACTATCACGGTTCATGAGATACAGCCTGGTGACAGACGGACAGACAGACATCGGAGTCTTAGTAATAGGGTCCCGTTTTACCCTTTGGGTACGGAACCCTAAAGAACATACAGCCGAATTGATAACCTCCTTCATTTTGGATGTAGATTATATAATTATTGAAATTTTACCACCTTTAGCTACTTTTTTCAAAACCTTACTCTTATTGCGCAGTCAGCAAAAAACAGTGTAATATTATGATGTCCACTGATGGTAAGTGGTCCCCCCCCCCCCCCCCCCCTCCTCTCCCTGGTCGAGTCAACACACTCCGTAGAGTCAACAACTAGCGGAGGTGTTAAAAGCCCTTACAAGAATATAGAGTAAACGTGTCTCGACACACCGCCTCCCGTTAATTGAGCGAGTATAACTATGTTCACATGTTTGATAAAGTATCAGCGGGATGTAGCGTCAGTCCTCAAAACCGTCCGAGCTCAATGCGATCTAATTAGACCCCTTACACGATTAAAATAGTTTCGATTTTCAAAATAATTCGATGCGGCAAAATAGACGTCTCTAGACTTCTCAATCTAAATTAGGCTTTAGCGCGGCGACATAGAGTCTGTATAGCAAAATCTTTAAGTTCGTCACTGACTGGCCTTGTGGCTCAGTTGGTAGTGTGTTTGCGTCTACCTGCTGAACTGAAAGGTCGTGGGTTCGATCCCCACCCAGGGCAAACATTTGTGTGATGAGCATGGATGTTTGTTCTGTGTTTGGGTGTTTCTATGTATCATATGTATATATTTACAACAAAAAAAAAGTATATATGTATTCTATCAGCCATCTAGTTCCATAGTACAAGCTTTGCTTAGTTTGGGTTAGATGGCGTCGTGTGAAATGTCTACAAATATTTATTTATTTATTGTTGGTATATGAGTATCGGTCAACCCAGGACACTATATTCGTGAATTTTGATTCAGACTTAACGTCCACGTGATGGATTCGATTGCGCCGCGTTACCCCGGGCTCCTCAGTGCGTCCGACACGCAGGTTGTATGTTGACCACAACAGGTGGTCTATTGACACGTCCGTCAACTCGGCTGGTCGACTATTGGTGAGACTTCGAGTATGTAACTAGCCTTCTAAAGTACCATTCATGTTTACTGACGTTTGACGGTGGCGTCGCCGTTAAACGGGTTGTCACACGTCGTGATGGCCGAGCTTTATACGCAATGACTTTCCAAAGTTTCCATCACGTGGATGTAAAGTCTAAAACAAAATCCACGAATATAGTGTCCTGGGTTGACCGATACTCATATACCAACAATATTTATTTATTTATTATTGTTTTAAAATATGTATATTTGTCATAATTGCATAATAATCATAACTAAAATTATAAAAGCGAAGTTTGTCACCTTTTCATGATCAAACGGCTGAACTGATTGTTATGAAATTTGGTGCAGAGATAGCTGTGGATCTGGAAACGGACATGCGTTAGTTATCATCACCATCATCACCGTTTTCCATAACTACGCAGATGAAACAGTGGGGCGCAGTTAGCTCATACATCGAGGATTATTGTGAATCTATGTTTATTTAGTTATTTTCCTATTATAATAAAAAAAAACCTGCAGCTGCATTTAATATGATCTGCCTTACCAAATGTAACCTATTTATAAAAACCGAAATTCATTTGTTTGAATGATACTTGCTTGAACCCGTTTCATACAACTGCCTGATACCAAATACTTCACTTGACATGAATTTCTGATTCCATAAGTTTGTTAGCGAACAGTTTCATTTGCCCGAATAGTTGTTAGGTTAGTTTCGATAGATTACTGTTATATTATATCCAGAAACCTTCTCATAAACGAAGGTCCTGTTAGATTTATCAATTATTAGGTCCGGTTCATTATGTATCTTTATGTTATACGCATAAACTTTCGTATTATAAGTATTTGGTTATGAGAAAAGTTGTTAAATGAGCTTTCGGGATTTTGATACAGTTGTCTTTTGAAAAAGATCGGACAAGAGAGAGTCTGACTCGCCCACCGAGGGTTCCGTACAAACTAGTACATAAAACGGAGAAATTATATATTTTTTTTTAATATTTTCCTTCATAAATCGAAAAATATACATCATAAAAATATTTAAAAACCTATTTTAGCTTTTGCTAATTAAGCTCTTTCATATGATACCCCACATGATACGGTTAAAGCACTTTAAAATTTGGACCCTCCTTCCTTG
Source organism: Lycia hirtaria (assembly GCA_947563715.1). Classification (NCBI taxonomy): domain Eukaryota; kingdom Metazoa; phylum Arthropoda; class Insecta; order Lepidoptera; family Geometridae; genus Lycia; species Lycia hirtaria. Next base: position 686,826 of record OX387388.1, read on the forward strand.
CTTTAAGACCCTATTTTTTTTGTGATTAAATTAAAAATGTTCAGTTTTCGAATTTTTTCCTATATGTGTACTCTAACACAATGTTTCTTAGCAAATTTCATAGTTCTAGGTCAACGGGAAGTACCCCATAGGTTTTGATTCCTTTGTGAGTGTCGAAATGTGCGTTTTTTATGACATATTCGGCTGTAACTTTTTTTTACGAAAACTGAGAAATTTGATTTTACTTTCTGCAGCAAGATACTATGGATCTACGCACCTATATGGTTTTAATTTCAACACGATAACTTCACGCGTTGCCGAGATACAGGTCTTAACACCCGGACGGACGGACAGACGGACAAACGGACAGACGGACAACAAAGTGATTCTATAAGGGCTCCGTTTTTTCCTTTTGAGGTACGGAACCCTAAAAAATGGTTGTCCGTGAAGTCGGTTTACGGACGATAATTTTACGTGATATCGTCATACTCGGACGCATCGGCCGATGCAGTGGAAGAGAGATAGATGCGTCACAAACCGAACGCTAAGGCCGATCGTGCCTCTTTATCGCTTGTTCCGCGGCCGGCGCGGCGCGGCGTTCTCGGCTCGGGCGGAACGTGACAATGAGTCATGCTTTTTCGTGCGTGCAGTCGGCGTTCATCGATCTATAAAACTTTATCACGTCAAAAAATTTAGTTTTCGGTGATATTCGGTATTTCACAATTCGGATTACAGATAGGTAACTAGGGGTACAATCGGATTTATTTTGGCTAGAGTAATATAATGGTGGAAGAGTGTTGTTACGTACCTACATACAGTACAATACATTTATTTGTGTATATATATAATATCAGTTGTTATCTTTATCTTCCTGCTTCCTTCGCCGGTTGTTTGCCCAAATGTTTGATGGATTGCTTCTTTTAACTCGGTAGGTAAACAGGGTCTGCCTACCCACACGTACCTACATAAACATGTCATCCTGTGTTCTATGAGAGTAGAATGAGGTAAGAATGCCAAATCAGATGACTCGTCGGTTGTGCGGTGGGTTTAGTAGCGGAGATCGCGGGTTTGAACTATTTGAGCTTTTTGAGGTCTGTGCTAGGCCTTAAAGGGTCAAAGGTACAAAGGTACAAAGGTACAAAGGTACAAAGGTACAAAGGTACAAAGGTACAAAGGTACAAAGGTACAAAGGTACAAAGGTACAAAGGTACAACGGTACAAAGGTACAAAGGTACAAAGGTACAAAGGTACAAAGGTACAAAGGTACAAAGGTACAAAGTTACAAAGGTACAAAGTCCTAGACATATACTGCTCTCAAATATATAGTTTGTGTACGTACCTATTTTGTTTATAGTTACCTACCTACTTAGGTAGACGCCTAGTTTTGATTAAACTTTTCGAGATTACGTAAAAATTATTTCTCCCTTTTCAGATGAATTGTTTTGAAATTGATTTAATTTTTAGCTGACTTCCAAAAAGAAGGAGGTTATCATTTCAGCTGTATGTTTTTTTTGTATGTTTGTTCACCGATTAAAAAGCCAATTGTGTATTGATTTTGATTCTTTGTATTTGGTAGATCATGCTTCAGAGGTGGTCTCATATAAAAATCGATGCATTATTTTGGTTTTTATAACAAAATAACTGATAAAATATCATCCAAGCGCCTGTAGAAAAGTGAACAGCCAGTCGCGTATGAATTGTATTGCATATTTTGAAGTCGGTTCCTGTCAGTTTTTTTAACTAAGTATAATTATTTAAATTATTTTTATCATACTGTTTGCACAAAAATTGTACAATCTTTGAATTTGTACAATCGAGTAAAATAATTATTTCGAAGCAGTTTTGATTTTCATGCCAGACAATAAGTACCACAGATATGAAAAAAACCTAGATAACTCGTCCCGCAGTCCGCCCCGCAACCGCGCGTCCCACACATCGCATCCATCACTCTGCTATCTGTGCACTTACACGCTGCATTATAATTATATCATACGATTAGCGGAGTACGAACAAACGGATTTGATACTTGCTCTAACACTTTTTGATGTGTAACATTTTTTGGGGCACTTTGGCTACTTTTACTCGTATGACGTTATATAAAATAGCGTGACGCTCTTTCATGCCGTTACGTACTATGTTACAAATCACAGCTAGCTTGTGTGTACATGCACGTATATTTACGTTAGTTCTATGTGTGAGTTATGTATTATGTATACTGTGTTTTAATAAACGTTTGTTTATAATAATAAAAGCTTGTGCCAAAAAAAGTATTTTTATCTTGTTTAAAGTTCACTAAATAAAGATGACACGTTTACCTTAATAATGGGCTTATAACGTAACATATATTAAAAAAATACGCTTCCGTATAATAACTATATCCGTAATCTAACTGTTACACTTGATATGATGTTGCATATATGTACATTTTTTCTAGAAAGTGTACGCAAAAAAAGCAAAAAAAAACGAATTATAGTTTAAAAAAACTGAAACAATCGACTTCAAAATACGCAATTTCGTTTATTTGGATAGCATATTTTTTCAAGTTATGTTGTTTTAAGAACCAAAAGACATACAGATTACAGTCTAATTAAGAACCTCCTTATTTTTGGAAGTCGGTTAAAAATGTAGCAAATACTGTGAAATTCCAAACTTGCACATCGAAATCGACCAAACCGCTCATGGTAAATGGTAATAAGAACCATATTAATCTAAAAAAAATAACTACTTGAACAGTCGCGTAAAATAAGAAAACTGTGATAGGTAATCAAGTATCAAACCCGTTTACGGAGTATCATACCCATCAACCAAATCAATAACAAGTGAAACGTGCCTCGGGCTTCAATATAACATCAGGCAGTATGTATTTGTTCGTCAATAAAAACATTGTTCTGTTCATATCTGATTGTAACACTGCGTGGGTAATTTACTAAGGATATTGAGTAATTTTGTACGGAACCCGAAAAGAAAGCAATAAATATTATTTACCAGCAATATTTATTGCTCTAATGTTGATCATTCACTGTTCATTTGCATCTTATAATTTTTAACCGACTTCCAACAAGAAGGAGGTAATCAATTCGGTATGTATGTTTTTTTTTCAATGTTTGTAAACCGACAAATTACTTAGCCAATTATTAATTTTGATGATTCTTTTTGTATTTGGTAGGTCTTCAGAGGGGGTCCCATATTCAAATTCATTGATTTCGAGTTTAATTCTCATAGAAATTACATACTAATAAGATAATTACATAATATAATAATAATATAATCACATAATACCTATAATGATAATAAAGTAAAATGTCAGTGAAATTAAGTCATAAAATTAAGCGCGTGGTTGTGCTTGATGTATTTTAGCGCTGAATAATTTTATTGGTTTTGTGTTTTCCCCATTTATAAAATTATTATTTGTTTTTATAAGAATTTACATTGTTTTTTTAAATCACGAGGTAAGAATTTGCAAGTAAGCTCTGTCGCGAGGTCTACTGTTCGTAGAACTAGTAGTAACTAGTATTTATTAATTTGTTATCAGCTCGCACGATAAATTTAAAATCAATATTTTGGAATATAGATCATGGCACGATACCGGTTTCCCGTGTTTCTAACTGTCCGATAGTAAAAAGGGCAAAAAATTATCAGATGCAGTGACCGTCCGCTCACTGAAATTGCTTTGATAAATAATTGGACAAGTGCGAGTCGGGTCATGCGCAGGGCAGGGTTCCGTAGTTGCATTTCTGCAGTTCACTTAGGTGGTTGACTTAGCTACTTGTTTGGTACAATGCGCATATCGATTGATTTTGAGATTTAAATGGAATTTGTATAAAATTTCCGAGTACATTTTATGAGTTGGTTGTCTATAACTGGTTAACTTGTAAGGCCTACTTAGTTGTAATAGTTATATCTTTTTATTCCATTGTATATAAATATAATATTATTAACATGTTTTCTTTTCACATCTCCAAAGCCAATCGCTTAGCTGGCAGTGCCGGCAGGCCACATGACTCTAACAAAAATTATCAAAGCTCAATATTTCGCAAATGGACCCCAAAATGGAAAAATGATTTCCGTATATCCCCAATATTTTAGATCATTTATCCAAGGATACCCCACACAATGGGGTAAGTGAGAAAAAATAATTCATTCCCACTTTACATTTAGGGGAGGTAACAAAATTTGTTTTCTAGATTTTATTCTACCATTTTATTGGCACGATAAATATGTATATCCATACTACTATCTTATATAACTTTTTAATACTTATATAAAGTCTTTAATCTAAGCTGCAGACAGACGGACAGACGGACGAACATAGCGAAACTATAAGGGTTCGTGTAGTTAACTAATTGACCACGGAACCCTAAAAATCGACAAATTAACAAGTCTGCGGCAACGTTCCAACCTTTATTCGTATAATACCAATAGAATCTAGGTTGTCCTGGACGAGCTATCACGCGCGTTCAAGAGCCCGTGATATCCAATCGCAGGGGTCTGCATGACGTCACAGGAAGCTATAAACTACCCGCGACTCTGGCTCAATTTCGGCGGGACATGCCATGAATGCATTATTAAATAGTAGTGATGGCGAGAATTGGCTTTTGGGTCAACTTTTTGTGGATTTTTTTTTTTTTTTTTTTTTTATCAGCCCTGTTTGTACAAACTGTCCCACTGCTGGGCACGGGCCATCTTCTCATTATGAGAAGGGTTAGGCCATAGTCTGCCACGCTGGCCAAGTGCGGGTTGGCACTTTTTGTGGATTAAGTATATAAATAAGTGTAAGTTTAGAAAACTCAATAATGTCAATTAAATATTATTATACACACATCAAACGTATTATACCACTCTTTTTGGGTCGGGGGTTAAAAAATCGATTTTTACTTTTCTGTGCGAAATGTGATTTACGAGCTGTTTTCTAATTGTGCCTAAACACATAGATTTGAGAGTACTTCAGGGCTATATGAGCTATCTGGAGTGTACGATTTACAGCGAAAGTACACTACGATTTTCATATTTTTAGGGTTCCGTACCCAAAGGGTAAAAACGGGACCCTATTACTAAGACTTCGCTGTCTGTCTGTCTGTCTGTCTGTCTGTCTGTCTGTCTGTCTGTCTGTCTGTCTGTCTGTCTGTCTGTCTGTCTGTCTGTCTGTCTGTCTCCAAGCTGTATCTCATAAACCGTGATAGCTAGAAAGCTGAAATTTTCACAAATGATGTATTTCCGTTGCCGCTATAACAACAAATACTAAAAATTAAAAAAAAAAAATATTAAGGGGGGTCCCCATACAATAAACGTGTTTTTTTCGTATTTTTTTGCTCAATATTAAAAACGGTAACAGGTAGACGCTTCAAATTTTCACAGAATATTTACTTGTATATTACCTTTCAAAATAAATAATTAAATAACAATAAAGTAAATATTAAAGGGGGGCTCCCATACAACAAACGTAATTTTTAAGCAATTTTTACTCGATCTCAATTAAAAGGTAGAAACTTGAATATTTGTAAGTAAATATTTAGAAATATATTAACTATAAAAATAAATACCTAATCTAATACATAAAAACTCACAAAATGAAAATAATCCGTGCATCTAAACGCGGTGCGAGCGCCGGTTTAGCGGGGTAGCGGGGGAGGTAACATCACGGAGCGAGCCATAGCCGCGCGTATTCGCGCGAGCGTCGTCATGTTGCCCGGATGTGTATCGAAAACCTACCTATAAGTTTGCAATTTACTACTTGGAATTTCGTTGATTTCTCGTTATTTTATAAACAGAACTAAACTTTGTAGTATTATAGATGATAGTACGGAACCCTTCGTGCGCGAGTCCGACTCGCACTTGGCCGATTATTTTTTTATTTACCTTTACTGTTCCACTCCTGGGCAAAGATCTCCCCACTTCCCTCCACAAACGAAGTCCATCGATTCCTCCTGCCGATTTTCACCACCGTTTTCTAGGACCATTATATTGGCAAACTAACTAACTGGGTACGCTGCCAACTGGTAGTGGGTTTGAGCATTTGGATTATCTTTAGACCTTTATCGGTCTGGGGTGATCGATGTGCTTTTTGTGTAGTAGTTTAGTTAGTTGAGTCTGTATATTGTTGTGTTGTAGTTAATAAAGGCGCTTGCCATGAAAAAATAAAAAAAACTAACTTAGTACTTAATAAGACATAATGTGTAGCTAGTCAGCATTTATTTATATTTTATATAAAAAAATCTTGTTTACTCTGAATATCCTTTTGCGTTTGTTTTGTCGGAGGTTTTTGAATATTCTAAACTTACACTTGTAACATTTTTTTTAATTTTTTTTTATTCGACGATAGACTTGCGCTTGACCGTCAACTCACCTGGTGTTAAGTGACAGTTACGGTCTACGATGGAGCGCGCTTGTCTAGAAGAAACCTATTCACTCGCGATTTGAAGACACCTAGATTATATCTATTCGGAAAGACCCATTCAGGAAGCACATTCCACATTTTGGCGGTACGCACAATGAAAGTGGAGCCAAAGCGTTTCGTACGTGTTTTCGGAATATCAACCATTTAACGATGTCACTTTTTCGTGCTTCTTACTGTCCGATAGAAAAATGGGAATGGGGAATGAGATCATATGCAAAGCAGACGCACACTCACCGATATGTATACGATAAAACCGATAAACTGGCAACTTTGCGACGATGCTCCAGACTTTAGAGTTTAGTCCGAACAAGGGAATCGTCACAAATGAGCCTCCTGTAACTGCAGCTGTTGTAAAAATATTGTACAGTGACCAATTCTCGTCGATCCAAGTTTCCATTGAGAGTGGTACAATAAGTTTTGCATATTAACCGAGTGGCTTCCTCCTCCGAAACTACACTTAACATCGATGTTCCAGTCATGACTACATTATCCCTTACACAGGCTGCTTCCGTGTTTGTAGTCATGTTGGAACAGGAATCTGAGAACACCCTTGTTAAAGCCATAATTGGACTTTGAAGCTTTTAGCCTTTTTAAGCGTTTTTCAAGCAATTAATTTTATTGGCAAGACGAGCAATCTATGAAGACCTCATCAAGTTTCCCATCATGGCCATGCCCTCAGACTCCATTGTAGGTATAACAAACTTCAAGACATTATTTACCTGACGGATGACTTGGGAGGACGGCACGCCTAAAGAGTTACTGCCTTACCGAAAAACGTTACTTTACTATAAGCATTGCTTAACATATTTTGACAACTTTTCGCTGATACGCAATGACACTTGCGGAAAGGAGACAGAGAATTGAAGACGATACGTTTTTCGTTAAGGCCGTTAAAGTCTGGTGACATATTCTGGTACACAGATGTTTCCAGAACAGAAGGCAGAGCAGGCGCGGAGATATTCGGCGGTATCTTAGGGACATAGGGTCTCACCGAAAAAAACCTGTTTGACAATTGCTTAGCATCATCGTATCTAACCGATGTTTAAACTCTTAAGCAGTGGCTAACTTTTTTTCACCGAAAAAAACGATACACATCCTTCTAATACGTTTCTTACATAAAAGACGCATAGAGAAACAAAATACATTCGGTCAGTAGAGACTATGGTTAAAATAATCGACTAAAGCACGTTATCGGAAGGAAATCTTACCAAAGTTATCAATTTTACGTCAGGGGTACCTACAGTGAAATGTCATTGTCACTTGACATATGACTGTCAATTCCATACCGCGAAACCCTATCATGAAAATACCTATACCCCGTTTCCCAGAGTTTAGGTTTATTTCTTTCAGGCAGAGTTGTATTCATAATTATGAATCACAAGTAATAAGTTGAAGCTCTATATTCCAAAATGGAGTAAAAAAAGAAAAATCTTTCCACAAATTCGACGGAAGAGGAAAAGGTGTTACTTACCAGCATATTCTACTTTAATTATTACTATTGACATACTTAATACCTGACATATATTGAATTTTCAATAACATTTTGCATAATATTATTTATAATTCAACTATAGTGACTCTCTGACATTGTACGTTAATGACATTGGTTTGATAATCATAATTCTGATTGCATAGTTTGTACGCCTCGTCGGGCATGGACATGTGTGGACAACATTCTAAAAATCCATCTTGTATGTTATTTTGTAATATGTAATATACTACCATGTTCAACAAAATAAAAATTCTGTTTTCTGATTTACCAAGTGTTGGTAAATATCGAGGTTTGTTATGCTGGTTTAGATAAAGTTGAGCGCTGACAGCTCTGATGAAATACGGTGATGATAAAATATAGCCTATGTCCTTCTCCAGGTCTTAAAAAATCCCTGTGCCGAATTTCATAATGATTGATTCAGCCATTTATCCGGTAGCGCTAACAGACAGACATAGACAGAACTTACTTTCGCTATTATTAATATCAGTTAGGATTTAGGGCCGGCGCTCACTGCCGGCACGGCACGGCGTGGCATGCCAAAGGATTTTATTACTAATCAAGTTATTTTGAATCTTATTGCAATGAATTTAGAATTCATGTTACTTTAATTCGATATCACATAATGCCGTGGCATGACGCGACGTGCCGCGGGATGCTGCGGCATGACAAGACATGCTGAGGTTGCAAATATGGGTTTTAACTAGAATATTTCTAAAGAATGCGCATTTATAATATTTTACGCATACTTTCTCACATAAAACGTACACTCAACAGCGTATGAAGCGTAACGAAATCGTAAGTTAGTCTGCAAAAACTGCTTTTCAGCAGTCTAGTATTTTGTTTTTCTTTTAACATACATACTTGTATAGGTACAGCTGCTTATCAGTTCGATTGAAATACTTTTGTTTACTATTCCTCAATCATCATTTGAATACTAGTTAAATATTGATGAATAAAATCTTTGAATAATGGATTAAAAATATTATTATTTCCATTATTAATGCGACATGAATTTGTGTTGTAATAAAAATAATTCCTAGTCAAATAATTTTATTTCTTATTGAAAATATATAATACCATTTTTTTATTCAATTAAAGACTTCACCACTATGGCCTAACCCTTCTCACAATGAGAAGATGGTCCGTTCCCAGCAGTGGGACAGTACAAACAGAGCTGATAACAAAAAAAAAAAAGACTTCAAGTTTGGCATCACTGAAACATTGGATCGGTTTACTCGTATATTGTTCCCGAAATTGGTTTTTTCATGTTGAACGTCAATACGGTATTCGATTTTTGAGTTACGCGCCATTGTTTCTGACGTTAATTTTTAAAATATTCATTTTTGCGATTTTTCCTATAGAGTTGAGTTGAGTTGAGAGATTGTGTTCCCTCCGGACTGACACACACACATCTCCAGACACATCATATATAATACATCTACTATTGCTGTATTATTTATGATGCGTTACAAGAGTATTAAATGCCAAGATTAAAAAAAAAATTAAAAAATCCTATGGAGACGTATGTTTTTATTTTATTTAAAATGTAGTTATTGTAAATGTTTTACTCGAAGGTTGTTAATTTTTTCCCCCAAACAAACAATAATTAGTACTTAATTTAAATTACTTAATTTATTAGTAATCCTTCTGTTCTGACTACTTATCTATTGGGAAAGAAATCATCTTCAGAGAACTTCTTCATCATCAGAGAACATCTGGAAAAGTTATGTACTTATAATGTTTTATCATCCTCATCATCTCGCCCACAAGAAGTCCACTGCTGGACATAGGCCTCCCCCATGGATTTCCAGAAAGACCGGTTGTGCGCGGGCTGCATCCAGCGTCTTCCTGCCACTTGTATGAATGATATCTTCTGTCCACCTTGATAAATACGGGGTCAAAATTACCAAAGTAAAACTAAAGTTAATCTCGTTGTCAGTAAGCATTTAAAAGTCCGTAATTCAACCATCATCCGTCTCGCTCGCACATACGAGCACATTTTTTAAGATATAAAATGACTGAATGAACTTATAAATAAATCGCATTTTGTAAAATTAGAAAAAAATATCACAAATATTCGACAAAAATTTCAATTCTATCCAAGTTAATTTTCATACATAAAAATCATTTTTAGAAATTATTAACGCAAAAATGACTTTTGTGTATGATTCAATTTTGAATTCTCTTAATCTAATTTAAAATTTTCGAATGCTTGTGATGTTTTATCTCTATTAACTACAACAAAACAATATACAAATTACACATAGTTAACTAACTGAACTACTGCACATAAAGCATAATTATCAATGACACATAGTTAACTAACTGAACTACTGCACATAAAGCATAATTATCAATGACACATAGTTAACTAACTGAACTACTGCACATAAAGCATAATTATCAATGACACATAGTTAACTAACTGAACTACTGCACATAAAGCATAATTATCAATGACACATAGTTAACTAACTGAACTACTGCACATAAAGCATAATTATCAATGACACATAGTTAACTAACTGAACTACTGCACATAAAGCATAATTATCAATGACACATAGTTAACTAACTGAACTACTGCACATAAAGCATAATTATCAATGACACATAGTTAACTAACTGAACTACTGCACATAAAGCATAATTATCAATGACACATAGTTAACTAACTGAACTACTGCACATAAAGCATATCAATTACCCTAAAACGGTAAGTCTTTGCGATATTTGTTCCGATTGATTGATGTTGTTTGTTTCCGAAAACACGAACGTACGAAACGCTTTGGCTCCACTTTCATTGTACGTACTGCCAAACTGTGGAATGCGCTTCTTGCGCTTTCCGACTGGATATAATCTAGGTGTATTCAAATCGCGAGTGAATAAATTTCTTCTAGGCAAGCGCGCTCCATCGTAGACCGTAACTGTCGCTTAACACCAGGTGAGTTGACGGTCAAGCCTATTTTCGAATAAAAATTTTTTTTTTCTAGTTTTACAAACGATAATTTTATATCTTCAAACGTGTGTATGCGCGAGCGAGACGGACGATGTTAAACTATGGACTCCTAATTTTATATACTTAAGTAACTATATTATTTTTAAGAAACTTACCAGTAATATTGGCAAGATTGAAATAAGTGAATAAAATGAAAGAAGTAATTGAATATATTTTTTTTCTCATAAACATCAATTAAATATTTCACTCAAGCATAATATTACAAGTTAAAGATAAATCCGTTAAAATGGCCAACCTCCAAATATTGTATCTCTAACAATGCTGTCAAGATATACAAAAAAACCAATAGCACACTTCAACTGTCGCATCAAAAATTTAATCCATATTAACCGAGCATAATATTATGTCCATTATGGTTATACGTGCGATTATGTTCATTATAATATCCATTTACCCCATTATGGGCATTATAATACCAGATTATATCGGAATTAAAGAAATGCCATCAATTTTTACAACCATTTTGATGGCATTTTTTAGAGGTTTTCGAATATTGGAAATATGCGATGTTATAGGTCGTAAACGGTTGAGCCTTTTTGACTACACACCTACTTATTGGAAAGTTTATGGATTGGAACTGATTGGTAAAATGTTTATTTGATATTTTTTTCTAAAATAATTTACTAACGAAATTGATTATATTGCCAATATAGATATGAGATACTTTATTGACCATATAACAGAGATTTGTTATACTAGGTAAGTCAGAATACATTATATTGCAATAGGATAATCCTGTAAGGATAGTGCATGAATGAAAAAAAAAAAAAAATTATCTCCTCCTTTTTGGAAGTCGTTTAAAAATGTGGTCAAACTCAAATCTATTTTGTACAAAGAACAATAAAAAACCAGTATCCTAATTAACTGCCATTTCACACCTTGGGTCGTTTTATGAAAACAAATCCCACATTATCGTACGGTTTTACATTAATTCTATATTACCCCATAACGGCGAGGTCTCGGCTCATTATATCGCTATCAGGACATAATCGTTATTCTTAATTACTAATTGTTTTGTCATAATTACAATATAGATGTAAAGCAGTGATTTGGTTATGAGAGTAGCGACAAGCGGTAGCGATTTATTTGAATATTTTTACAAAATAGCAAAGGTTTATGTTTTCACTTGCTATCCCGTTGAAACAATACATTTGTTTTCATTATAATTATAGTTTAAAAAACTGAAAAAACCGACTTCAAAATACGAAATACCTATGTATAATGCCTGCAGAAAAGTGAATGCACGCACGTATATATACGCGACTTGCTATTCACTTTTCTACAGTTATTTGGATCATACTTTACCATTTATTTTGTTATAAAAACCAAAGTGTTGCATCTATATTGATAAAATGTATGTAGATCAAACAAGTATGATCTACCATATACAAAAATAATCATCAAAATCAATGCAAATACAGACCGAATTGATAATCTCCTAATATTCTATATGGCTTTACTTAAACAGAAAAAAAAGTAAGTTTAATAAATGTATTGGTGTTAAATGTGTGTTCAATTTTTTAGGGTTCCGTACCCAAAGGGTAAAAACGGGACCCTATTACTAAGACTTCGCTGTCTGTCTGTCTGTCTGTCTGTCTGTCTGTCTGTCTCCAGGCTGTATCTCATACACCGTGATAGCTAGAAAGCTGAAATTTTCACAAATGATGTATTTCCGTTGCCGCTATAACAAAAAATACTAAAAATTAAAATAAAAAAAAAATTATTAAGGGGGTCCCCATACAATAAACGTGTTTTTTTCGTATTTTTTTGCTCAATATTAAAAATGGTAACAGGTAGACGCTTCAAATTTTCACAGAATATTTACTTGTATATTACCTTTCAAAATAAATAATGAAATAACAATAAAGTAAATATTAAAGGGGGGCTCCCATACAACAAACGTAATTTTGAAGCAATTTTTACTCGATCTTAATTAACAGGTAGAAACTTGAATATTTGTAAGTAAATATTTAGAAATATATTAACTATAAAAATAAATACCTAATCTAATACATAAAAACTCACAAAATGAAAATAATCCATGCATCTAAACGCGGTGCGAGCGCCGCGCCGCGGTGTGGTGGTGGCGCGAGCGCGAGGCGGTTGATAAGCAACGGCCGCGCGGGTAGCGGTGGAGGTAACATCACGGAGCGAGCCATAGCCGCGCGTAGGGATGGATTATACTTGCAAAATCTCATACCAGGGCTTCCAAGTGCGCCCACATAAAAATACCAGCGCCAAAAACCAGGGCTCAAAACCCTTAAAAGTATTTTTTTCGTTAAAGAAAATTGATTTGTATTTTAACTAAGATAAGGTGCACAATTGCGTAACAAGTTTTTCTACTAAAATACTTTCATAGGATATTGTTCATTATATACCTTATAATAAGAAGCATAATGGCCTTCACGAAATTCAAAACGTTCCAAACGACACCAAACATGACTGAGCGAGCGCGATATATATTGCTTGCCTACTTCGTTCCGTGTATTTGACGATGACACCCGAGTGAAGCGCCAAAAAACCAGGGTCAAAACCCTTGAAAGTATTTTTTTCGTTAAAGAAAATTGATTTGTATTTTAGTAATAATAAGGAGCAAAATTGCGTAGCGAGTTTTTCAACTAAAATACTTGCATAGGAAATTGTTCATTGTAAATGTTACAATAAGAAGCATAATAGCATTCGCGAAATCCAGTAAACTAAATACTTTTAAGACTTTTTCTCCTTGCAAGTATTTCGGGGCGGCACCTGGTCGGCACACTTGCAAGCAAATACCTAGTGTAAAAACCTGGTCGCGTAATTACGCACCATCCCTAGCCGCGCGTATTCGCGCGAGCGTCGTCATGCTTCCCGAATGTGTATCGAAAACTTACCTATAAGTTTGCAATTTACTACTTGGAATTTCGTTGATTTCTCGTTATTTTATAAGCAGAACTAAACTATGTAGTATTATAGATGATAGTACGGAACCCTTCGTGCGCGAGTCCGACTCGCACTTGACCGATTATTATACTTATTATGTTATGCTATCCATACTTCATCAGTACTTTTTGCATTGGATTGAGTTAGAAATCGATTTAAAATGAGTTCAATATGGGATGAAATATCATGAGTTGAATATGAAACAACCGAAATTTTTATGTTACATCATTTAATAGATAAATTCACAATTTGAACATAAATATTGGTTTGGCGATTCTGTTGAATTAAATGAAATGGTTATTTTTGCAACTACATTGCCCACATTTATGTAAATTAAATCGCTGTCTCTTATGGCAGTATTCGCTACCTCTCGTGACAGCGCGCGCTACCCAAGGGTCCTGATTTGCATACTGGTTACATAAACCATACGACACGGGCATATTTATGACTCCGCCACTGTTTAAGTGGATCGTGCCCTCAGGGCACACGGCTAGGGCACAAAAAGTTTAGGGCATGCCCTTCTATTATTGGTCATTAGAATTCGATGGCGCTTGTAGTACAAGCTGATAAAATCTGTCTAATTAAAACTGACCTTCGTGATAAATGTAGGATATATTTTGCCAGTTTAGAGATAACGAGTTCAGGTCCAGCCTCTAAGCAAAGTGACCGCACAAGTGAAGTGAGGCCCTAAGTGAACTTGTATTTTTCTTATTTATTGCTGCATATAATGTCAAGAATGTAGAGTCGAAAATGGAATTGGCAGCTACCTACTTGTGGTCGCTCGATATTTTAACATTTCTCTGCAGTTCTAGCTTAAATTTATGAATCGATTTCAAATCGTGTTTGGTTTGAAAGAATAAACTTTCAGATGGGAATCTATTCCATAGAAATCTGATCAAAATCAGTCCAATAGTATGATTTTTAAAACAAAATTGCGCATTTTGGATTAAGGTTTTTCAGTTATTTAAACTATAATTTACACTTGCCTTGTTAGTACGAGTCAAAGTTAAAATAGATCCGCAAGGGTCGCAGTGACGGAGAGGCTCGTGCATGGCCTCCCATTCTACATCGAATAGAATAGAATAAGTATGAGTCAAATTATAATAATTATTAAATATGAGTCCGATAGAAATATTTTTAGGGTTCCGTACCCAAAGGGTAAAACGGACTCAGCTAAGACTCAGCTGTCTGTCTGTCCGTCAGTCTGTCACCAGGCTGTATCTCATGAACCGTGGTAGTTAGAAAGTTGAAATTTACACAGATGATATACCTATTTCTGTTGCCGCAGAAATGAAACGCTGTTCAGAATAAAATTAATGTTTAAGGGTTCCATACAACAAACGTGTTTTTTTGCCGTTTTTATAGATAATGGTACAGAACCCTTCGTGCGCGAGTCCGACTCGCACTTGGCTGGTTTTTTAGATACATGTTTACATTTTTGTAATGTTTATAGATGCCTGTAAAGTTTTGGTCGATTTAAAATCATATAGTTTTGGTCGATTTAAAATCATAACATTAAAATCATTAGATTTTATTATTAAAAAAATGTTTGGACACACCTTAGAGTTGGAGGACAATTTTTTTCTTATGCATCTCCACTATAATAGGAGGTAAATGTAAAAGGTTTGTCGAGTTGAGAAGTATTCGAAATGACTGTATTTTTAAAAATTTTAACCGACTTCGAAAAAAGGAGGAGGTTATCAATTCGTAGTTTTTTTTAATGTTTGTCGTGTACATACTCCGTCATTCGAGAACCAATTTTTGTGTTTCTTGAATTGGTGTATAGAGTTGCTTTATTACTTTTTTAATAATATCTAAAAATTAAAATATTTTCATTGTATTCCTGAGTGAAGTGCGTCAGATTATAGAATCACAGAGTTCCACTGTTATGTTTTTCTTTGCAAAAGTGTCAAATGTTAAGGATTATCGTATAAACATCTGGACATTTTCTAATCTTTGAAGACGAAGCATTTAACATTCAATGACAAATCACATTATTGACACAAAAACGAGCCTGCCAAACCAAACGAGATCTCTTTAAAAAGTTTACAATCGTGAAAAATTTTGTAAGCTTGAAAAGTAAAACCTTCTTACTCCTCATCCAATGTGTATAAGGTGGAAATAGAGTTATTGCATTTTGTTTAATTATTACCCGACTGAGCATGATGATACGAACTTTATGTATCCTAATCCTTTCTAATATTACAAGTTACGAAGTAGTGCTTTATGTATCCTAATCCTTTCTAATATTACAAGTTACGAAGTAGTGCTTTATGTATCCTAATCCTTTCTAATATTACAAGTTACGAAGTAGTGCTTTATGTATCCTAATCCTTTCTAATATTACAAGTTACGAAGTAGTGCTTTATGTATCCTAATCCTTTCTAATATTACAAGTTACGAAGTAGTGCTTTATGTATCCTAATCCTTTCTAATATTACAAGTTACGAAGTAGTGCTTTATGTATTCTAATCCTTTCTAATATTACAAGTTACGAAGTAGTGCTTTATGTATCCTAATCCTTTCTAATATTACAAGTTACGAAGTAGTGCTTTATGTATCCTAATCCTTTCTAATATTACAAGTTACGAAGTAGTGCTTTATGTATCCTAATCCTTTCTAATATTACAAGTTACGAAGTAGTGCTTTATGTATCCTAATCCTTTCTAATATTACAAGTTACGAAGTAGTGCTTTATGTATCCTAATCCTTTCTAATATTACAAGTTACGAAGTAGTGCTTTATGTATCCTAATCCTTTCTAATATTACAAGTTACGAAGTAGTGCTTTATGTATCCTAATCCTTTCTAATATTACAAGTTACGAAGTAGTGCTTTATGTATCCTAATCCTTTCTAATATTACAAGTTACGAAGTAGTGCTTTATGTATCCTAATCCTTTCTAATATTACAAGTTACGAAGTAGCGCTTTATGTATCCTAATCCTTTCTAATATTACAAGTTACGAAGTAGTGCTTTATGTATCCTAATCCTTTCTAATATTACAAGTTACGAAGTAGTGCTTTATGTATCCTAATCCTTTCTAATATTACAAGTTACGAAGTAGTGCTTTATGTATCCTAATCCTTTCTAATATTACAAGTAACGTAGTAGCGCTTTATGTATCCTAATCCTTTCTAATATTACAAGTAACGTAGTAGCGCTTTATGTATCCTAATCCTTTCTAATATTACAAGTTACGAAGTAGTGCTTTATGTATCCTAATCCTTTCTAATATTACAAGTTACGAAGTAGTGCTTTATGTATCCTAATCCTTTCTAATATTACAAGTAACGTAGTAGCGCTTTATGTATCCTAATCCTTTCTAATATTACAAGTAACGTAGTAGCGCTTTATGTATCCTAATCCTTTCTAATATTACAAGTTACGAAGTAGTGCTTTATGTATCCTAATCCTTTCTAATATTACAAGTTACGAAGTAGTGCTTTATGTATCCTAATCCTTTCTAATATTACAAGTAACGTAGTAGCGCTTTATGTATCCTAATCCTTTCTAATATTACAAGTAACGTAGTAGCGCTTTATGTATCCTAATCCTTTCTAATATTACAAGTAACGTAGTAGCGCTTTATGTATCCTAATCCTTTCTAATATTACAAGTAACGTAGTAGCGCTTTATGTATCCTAATCCTTTCTAATATTACAAGTAACGTAGTAGCGCTTTATGTATCCTAATCCTTTCTAATATTACAAGTAACGTAGTAGCGCTTTATGTATCCTAATCCTTTCTAATATTACAAGTAACGTAGTAGCGCTTTATGTATCCTAATCCTTTCTAATATTACAAGTAACGTAGTAGCGCTTTATGTATCCTAATCCTTTCTAATATTACAAGTAACGTAGTAGCGCTTTATGTATCCTAATCCTTTCTAATATTACAAGTAACGTAGTAGCGCTTTATGTATCCTAATCCTTTCTAATATTACAAGTAACGTAGTAGCGCTTTATGTATCCTAATCCTTTCTAATATTACAAGTAACGTAGTAGCGCTTTATGTATCCTAATCCTTTCTAATATTACAAGTAACGAAGTAGCGCTTTATGTATCCTAATCCTTACAAGTAAACGTAGTTTGAAGTCGGTTGTTTCAGTTTTTTTAAATAATTATATTTTATTAGTTTTTTCTTCCAGAGTGGCATTACTCTGTAACAGTTATTATACACACACAAAACTAAACTAACTAGACATAAAACGTCTATCAACCCACACCTCTAACATAATACGAAATACAAATAGCAAATTCTTTCACTTTTCGGTTTAATTCTTGCTCGCTACGCTCACGCACTGCAATAGTCGAAACGTCCGATAATTAACTGATCAGTTAATTATATTCGTATAATTGCGTCGTTCACTTTAATAACACAATATATTCCTGTTGATCGTAATTCATGTGGTTTTAACGTTCTTACGTTTATATCCTCGAGACGTGAGTCCGTACTGACTGACTAAATGGTTATTTATGACTACGAGGGGGATACTATTGTTGGAGTTCGATGGAACTCATTACGATCTCGAATGGAACTTAATGGGAACTCGAATGTAGCTCGGTACTATCTGAAGTATGAGCTTGCTTATTTCGGTAATCCGAAGTTCATCCATTAATAAATAGTTAAAAATGCTGAAAAAATCGACTTCAAAATACGCAATTCGTTTATTTGAATGATATTATTTTCGTTAAAAAAAACCTAAGTACTGAACCGATTTTAATAAAATCTATATGGAAGCACTTCTGAGGCATTACCTAATAAAAAAACCGGACAAGTGAGAGTCAGACTCGCCCACCGTACAAACTAGTAGATAAAAGAGGGAAATCATATTTTTTTTATATTTTCCTTCATAAACCGAAAAATATACATCGTAAAAATATTTAAAAACCTATTTTAGCTTATGCTAATGAGGCTCTTTCATATGATACCCCACATGATACGGTTAATTCACTTTAAAATTTGGGCCCTCATTCCTTGTATAAAGACACAATTTTTTTGTGATTAAATTAAAAATGACCAGTTTTCGGATTTTTTCCTATATGTGTACTCTCATCATCATCATCTCAGCCATAAGAAGTCCACTGTTGGACATAGGCCTCCTCCATGGATTTCCAAAAAGACCGATTGGCGCGCGGCTTGCATCCAGCGTCTTCCCGCCACTTGTATGAGGTCGTCTGTCCATCTCGTGGCTGGTCTTCCTACGCTGCGCTTGCCGGTACGTGGTCTCCACCGGTACGTGGTAATAAATTAACTTTCATCTTTGTTATCAGGAAACAAAGAAGACGCTCATGCAGTTGTTCGACTTTTTGATCCCAAGACCCGTAGTAGCACCCCTCTCTTCATAATTTACGAGGTAAGTTATAAAATATCTTGAAAATATAATTGTAGGTGTCGACTTCGCCCGGATTCGGAGTATATTTTTTTATTTTACTTTTCACATCCCGACTCATGCCCGTTGCAACTGCATCCTTCAATTTTACGAAATATGGGCGTCGTTGGGATTATTTACGATATCTCTTTTCAAGGTTTTGAATATACATTTTTTTTTAGTTTACATAAATCATATCGAAATTCACCGACATTGCAAAGCGGATTAGCAAGTCGAAGTGTATATGTGTATGTGTGTGTGTTGAATAGGGCACATAGCACGTAGAACTGATGGCCGATGGGCATGGGCGTATATAAGGGGGGGGTCCAGGGGGTCCGGACCCCCCCCATGGCATTGGCCAAAAAAAAAAAAAAGTGCTATCCTATTGCCGGATTATCGCGGATGGCACGGATGTTACAAAATAATACATAAACACCTGATGCGCGATTGTCATAACGACAGTTTTGCTAGAGATGCAGTGTGACCTTAGTCCATCCTTCGCCCGCGCATACTACAAACGCGCATAACAAATCGAAACTATATATTTTTACTCGACTGCATAAGAAGGAGGGTAATGTTTTTCGAGTGTATGTACGAGTATGTTTGTATGATTCTATATGACAGCCTACAAGGCTGTAGGCTGTCATATAGAACAAGCCGTTCAGGCGAACGGCTTGTCCGATTTTGATGTGCGAGGTGTCATTAGATTTGTCTTCGCTTCCAGAATGTCACAGGCTATAATTTTTGTAATAATAATAATACATCTCTTGCAAAAATTAAAAAACGATTTTTCGTAACCTCTAAGGAATTATTTCGTAATAAACAAGTGTTTTTTTTTTATTATTATACAGAATGTGCATTTGTAATCTTTTACAGTGATTTTATGCATTTTTATTCTTACAAAAACTTACATTGTTTAAGTATGTTTTTGAAGCATTAATATGCTTCAAAATTTTTCGCGCTCGCTTTGCTCGCGCATGGCCACATTTTAAAGATATGGAATAACTGAATAAAACTAGAAAATAACATCGTTAAACATCAGGCGAGTTGGCAATCAGTCGTAGATCTATCTTATGTAAACAAAGACACAAATATTCCACAAAAATTTCAATTCGATCCAAGCCAATTTTATATAAAAAATATTTTTTCGTTAATAAAATCAAACAACTCTTAACATGCTGTGCTAATACTTCATCAAGCAAATACTTCACCAAAAAATATTTTCCACCTACAAGGGAGTACCGCGTAGGTATGTTTGTAATTTTCTATAAAATCATATTATTATGTTTAAATTTAGGAATAATAAACTGGCAATCAATGCATTCAAATGGTTGTATATATAAGTTTTGATAGCGTAAAAGTCACTCTTATTCAGTCGGGTATTTAATTTTTTCTTTAAACACATTAATATACTTGTTTGGTTCATCTGGGCCACAAACACCTAGGCTCGCTAACACGATCAATGAATCAAATCACTTCCAAGATTTCATTTTAAAAACCTTAAAAATTTTCGCGCTCGATTCGCTCGCGCATGATTACTATTTTACCATAGATGTGCTGTGGACTCACTAATACGAGAAATAAATCATGTTACTATAAAAACACTACAACAAATTTCGCGCTCGCTTCGCTCGCGCATACTTATTACCAATGATTTGTTTACTTGGGTCATGCAAATGTTGAGCGCTCTTTAAACTAATTAAAACGGGTGAAATCATTTCTAGTATAATATGAATTAATAATGTTCCGACGTTACTTATACACTTTATTTACAGTTATACGTTTGTCCGTAGCTTAATTTTCGTGTATTTTAATGTTTTTAAACTAAGATTGACATTTAGAAACCAGTACTCGTCTGCGTATAGTCTACGCAAATAAAGAGGCAAATAGTAGTAAATTTTTGTACCCGTGCGGACCCCCCCCATGAGAAAGTTATAGCTACGCCCATGCCGATGGGTCCGAACAGTAAAGTTCACGAGTGGAGCCCACTCATCGGCATGCGCAACGTAGGAAGACCAGCCACGAGATGGACAGATGACCTCATACAAGTGGCGGGAAGACGCTGGATGCAGGCCGCTTCCAATCGGTCTTTTCGGTAATCCATGTCCTCATGGATTACCGAAAAGACCGATTGGCCTATGTCCAGCAGTGGACTTCTTATGACTGAGACAGGGAATGGAATTTCAAATGAATCTATCCTTCATTAATCTAAGCCTTACACATACCTTGGCATACTTTTTAGGGTTCCGTACCCAAAGGGTAAAAACGGGACCCTATTACTAAGACTTCGCTGTCTGTCTGTCTGTCTGTCTGTCTGTCTGTCTGTCTGTCTGTCTGTCTCCAGGCTGTATCTCATAAACCGTGATAGCTCGAAAGCTGAAATTTTCACAAATGATGTATTTCCGTTGCCGCTATAACAACAAATACTAAAACTTAAAAAATATAAAATATTAAGGGGGGTCCCCATACAATAAACGTGTTTTTTTCGTATTCTTTTGCTCAATATTAAAAACGGTAACAGGTAGACGCTTCAAATTTTCACAGAATATTTACTTGTATATTACCTTTCAAAATAAATAATTAAATAACAATAAAGTAAATATTAAAGGGGGGCTCCCATACAACAAACGTAATTTTTAAGCAATTTTTACTCGATCTTAATTAACAGGTAGAAACTTGAATATTTGTAAGTAAATATTTAGAAATATATTAACTATAAAAATAAATACCTAATCTAATACATAAAAACTCACAAAATGAAAATAATCCGTGCATCTAAACGCGGTGCGAGCGCCGCGCGGGTAGCGGGGGTAGGTAACATCACGGAGCGAGCCATAGCCGCGCGTATTCGCGCGAGCGTCGTCATGGTGCCCGGATGTGTATCGAAAACCTACCTATAAGTTTGCAATTTACTACTTGGAATCGCTGATTTCTCGTTATTTTATAAACAGAGCTAAACTTTGTAGTATTATAGATGATAGTACGGAACCCTTCGTGCGCGAGTCCGACTCGCACTTGGCCGATTATTTGTATTGACGTAGCAGGCATATTGCCTATTTGACATTTTTGTATTGACATTTTACTGACATTGTATTTTATATAATGACTATTTTGTTATCCTCTGACATGAATTGTTTAAGAATAACGTTTGAATATTGTGAGATAAATGTAATATTGGTATTTTTAACTGACTTCCAAAAAAAGGAGGTTCGCAATTCAACTGTATGTTTGTTAACCGTTTACCCCGCCAATTGTGAATTGATTTTGATGATTCTTTATTTGTTTGGTAGATATAATATAATGTAATGTAATGTTATGAATGTATAATAATTATATATACCTAGTCTTGCCATAAATATTGTCACGAAGAAAAAAAATATTTTTTAATTCCAAATAATATTTATTACTTTTACAGTGTGTTAGTTTAATACATAAATATAAAACAATTTAAAATATAAAAGCTTATTCGAAGTGGTCTCCATTGGCTGCAATACAGTCCTTTAAACGTTGAGGCCAGTTATCAATAGAAGCACGCACTCTTTCCATGGGAAAATTCTTCACTGCCAATCGTATGGATTGTTTTAGGGACTCCAAATTATCATGGCGTTTAGAGCAAGACATACTCTCTAAAACTGACCATAAATCATAATCCAGCGGATTAAGATCAGAACTAGACGACGGCCAGTCTTCAGCTCTGATGAAGTCCGAAACGTTCACTTCCAACCAAGACTGCGTGGACCGAGCTTTATGACCTGGCGCCGAGTCTTGTTGGAAGGACCATACTTGGTTATTGAACATGGTGTTGTTAAGGGGCTTAACTACCTTCTCAAGAATGGTATTTTGATACACTTGTGCCGATGTTTTGATACCTTTTTCACAAAAATATGGCTCAGTCACTCCTTCATAGCTAACACCCCACCAAACGATGGTTTGGTGCAACGTGGGCATTATCCGACTTCAGTGATGACTGAAGTCGGATAATGCCCACGTTGCACTCTGTCGACTAATTGGGAAGCTTCCTTAGAGCTTTGAGCATAAATACGGTCATTTTGTTTGTTAAAATGTTGCTCAATTGTAAAGATTTTCTCATCCGTAAACAATTTTTTTCTGTGACCTGACTTTGCGTACCGCTTCAGTAGTTGTTTCGATTTTACCACCCTATTCTTTTTTAAATTATCAGTTAAAAAATGACCAGTGCATCTCTTATAGGCTGCAAGTCCTAAGTCATCTTTTAAAATACGCGACGTGGTTCTGGGTGCTATCTTCATCTCCCGAGATAAAATCTTTTGCTTTCGGACAGGATTTCTTCGAATTCTTTCCCTTACTGCTTTGACCACCTTTTTCGTACGAACACTACGTGGACGGCCAGATCTTTTTCTGTCACAAACAGAGGAGGTCTCATTGTACCTATTAATAGCCCGGTACACAAACATTTGACTAATACCAAGCGTATGGAGAGTTTTAAAAATTGCATTTGGCTCCATACCAACTTTGTGTAATGCAATCACAGCGATTCGATTCTCTTTATCACCCCACTCCATTTTAATATCGCAAAATATTGTACAATGTATTGGCGCCAAAATTAGAAAACTCAATGAACAATCGTATAAAAATGACAGATTCCAAATTCAAATGTAATATCTTTCTTATTTTTAACTGTAACAGTATTTATGGCCTGACTAAGTATATAATGCTTTAGAGGTAATCCCATATAAATTTAAATAAAACCGGTTCAGTGCTTTGGTTTTAATAACAAAATAACTGTATATCGTCCAAGTAAACGAATTGCGTATATTGAAGTCGAGTTTTTTAGTTTTTCAAACTATAATTATTTCCGTTTTTAGGGTTCCGTACCTCAAAAGAAAAAACGGAACCCTTATAGGATCACTTTGTTGTCCGTCTGTCCGGGTGTCAAGACCTTTATCTCGGGAACGCGTAAAGGTATCGTGTTGAAATTAAAACCATATACGCAGATCCATAGTCTCTTGCTGCAGAAAGAAAAATAAAATTTCTCATTTTTCGTGAAAAAAAAGTTACAGCCGAATATGTCGTAAAAACGCAAATTTCGACACTCACAAGGGAATCAAAACCTATGGGGTACTTCCCGTTGATCTAGAACTAATAAATTTGGCAAGAAGGATTGTGTTAGAGTACACATATAGGAAAAAATCCGAAAACTGGACATTTTTAATTTAATCACAAAAAATAGTGTCTTTATGCAAGGAATGAGGGTCCAAATTTTAAAGTTCTTTAAATATGGGGTATCATATGAAAGAGGTTCATTAGCATAAGCTAAAACAGGTTTTTAAATATTTTTACGATGTATATTTTTTGGTTTATGAAGGTAAATATATAAAAAAAATGATTCCCCCTTTCATCTACTAGTTTGTACGGAACCCTCAGTGGGCGAGTCTGAGTCGCACTTGTCCGGGTTTTTTTTCTCCATAGACGAATTTGAATTTGAAGCCTTTAGTTCTATTAGTAGTTTTTATATAGTCATTTGACATGTATTTTAATGGCACATTTTAAATGACTATTTTTATTTTTCGCTCAATATTATGACTCACCTGTAATTATTGTGACATTAAGCTATATTTTCTTTGTCAATGTACTTATATAGATGTACACAGTGTAGGTGAACTTTAAAAATAAATAAAATAGATAAATAAATAAAATTACTAGTACTACTAGTGTCGTTATGTAATAGCCTTGTACAACGTCAGCTCGGTTATTTAAGTTGACTGTAGCTTACCACGTCATATTGTAATGTAGTTTGGCCCACTTAATGCCCGATGCCGGACGGCAATTGATTTTAGCACGCACGCATTGTACCCTCCCTGTACTGGTGGCTAGAGATGAGAAAGCATGGAAATTATTGAACGAATAATAGAATCAATTAAATGCTTTTGATATTGTTTTATTCGATTTTTGAATCAGTATATTCAAAAGACGGTTTTTCGCATTATCGTCAGTTAGTAATCAGACAGGATTTAGTAATCAGTATTGTATAGAAAATAAAAATGTTTTATACAAGTTTTTTCGTAATATAGTAGCGTCAATAGAATTATCTAAAAGATAAGTACTACCTTGAAACAAATAATTTAATAAATTAATACCTAAGTACTAAACAATAAAACGAAATACTGAAAAACAAATGTAAAAAAAAAATGTATATAAACAAGGATTGCCAAATTTAGTAATGTTTAGTGCCGTAATGTTTGTCTATTTTAGTTTTTTTATACAAGATAGATCTACGATTGAACACCAACTCGCCTGATGTTAAGCGACTGTGTGGCTGAGGATGGAGCTCGTCGATCTAGAAGATATCTAAATAAATAAATAAATATTGGAGGACATTTCACACAACGCCATCTATCCCAAACTAAGCAAAGCTTGTACTATGGAAACTAGATGATTGATAGAATACATATATACTTTTTTTCGTAAATACATACTTATGATACATAGAAACACCCAGACACAGAACAAACATCCATGCTCATCACACAAATGTTTGCCCTGGATGGGGATCGAACCCACGACCTTACAGCTCAGGAAGCAGTCGTTCTACCACTAAGCCATTAGGCCTGTCAATCAATCAACCACACTGTCACTGTCACTGTCACTGTCTGTCACTCTAGCCTTGAAAATTCCAATATTGTTGGTCTCAGGAAACAGAGATAGCGGCAAAGAATTCCATTCTTGTGCAGTACGCAACATGAATGTGGATCGATATCGCTGAGTACGTATTTTTGGCATTTCAACGAGAATTGGGTGGTAATTCGCCGACTTTCTGCTAGACCTGTAGTGAAATGGGGAGGGTGGAATTAGGTTGTGAAGCTCTTGCGCACATTCCCCGAAATGAATCCTGTAGAAAATAGACAGACATGCTACTTTACGGCGGTGCTCGAGACTAAGTAGCTTCTTGGCAGCTAGTTTATCGTCACCGATTAACCTCACAGCTCGCCGGTCCACTGATTCTAAAGCTTCCAGCTGATACTTGGCTGATCCATCAGAAAGGTGGCAGCAGTACTCCATACACGATCGGACCTGTGCTTGATACAGATGCAGCAGTTGTCCCGGTGAGAAGTATCGCCTAACCTTATTAATGATGCCAAGCTTTTTACTAGCCAGTTTAGCCTTAGTATCTCATGTATTCGAGAAAAAATATATTTTGCGATAATCTATATGTAATAACGTCTACAGTATTTTTAAGTGATCTTTATTACCTCTATTTTAAAACATTTAATAAGGCGTTACTTTGCGGAAAAGCCTGTGACTTTTGCCTCTACTATCCTTACTTTTTATAGATTCGAATAATTTTTGATTATTCGAATACAATATTTCGATCCGTCCATCTCTAGTTGCGGTCTAAAACGTTACAGATTGAATTTGTGTGGATAATTTTGTGTCATGACTCGTTACTTCAGCTTCCGCCAAGGGATTAGCTTATCCACAGGCTAGGCGGTCGACCACAACTCACCCGATCTTTAGATGGCATGAAAAAATCATCATGCCACTATACGTCACGACGTGGCGCAAGGTTGTTTCACATTAAAAGAAACTTATTAATAACACTACTGCAATATATTTTGTTAAGTTTTGTAGAAGCAGGAAACAAATAACAAGTAAATGGTCCAAATACGACACATTTGTGAAGTTAAGAGATTGTAACTTACTGTTATAGACATGCGGACGCGGTGGAACAAGCCACGAGAGGACGCGGGGTTGGTGTTTACAAACATGCTTCACTAGATGGCGTTTAACTGAACTTTTACTTTATATACATATGCTGCATTCTGAGTTTGGTAATTATACCTATAAAATCATATATTTTTTATTATTACGATATAAAATAACTTCTGCTCATATCTGATTGTCTAATCTCAATGAAATGTTACTAAAACCCATCCAATTAATAGTTTTTTTTGTGTTTGAATAAAATTCAATGTTTACAAAATTCTTGTATTTTTGCCATTATGTATTTTTTTCTACATCGTTCATTAGTTTTAAAGAAGAAATAATTATAGTAAAAAAACTGAAAAAACCGCAATTTGTTTAATTGGATGATATTTTACCAGTTATATTGTTATAAAAACCAAAGTACTGAACCGATTTCGATGAAATTTATAAAGAACTACCTCTAAAGTATGACCTACTGAACGAAAAAAGAATCATCAAGTCAATGCACAATTGGCAAATTAATCGGCGAACAAACAATACAAAAAAAAATATAGGCACAGTTGAATTAATAACCTCCTTATTTTTGGAAGTCGGTAAAAAATAATAAACAAATTTTATATGTATATATGTTGGATGGTTTCGCCAAACAGATGAATAGTGTTACAGGTTAGAAATATTTATAAGAAAATCATTTAATACCACAGAAATATTGACATCTGTATAACAACTAATTAAATTTACTAAAATGCTGGCGCGTATCTGGCCCAACGCATAAGCATTGCCATTCAACGTGGCAATGCGGCCAGCATGCTGGGTATGCTGCGAACTAGTAGTGGGTTTGAGCATTTGGATTATCTTAGACCTTTATCGGTCTGGAGTGATCGATGTGCTTTTTGTGTAGTAGTTTAGTTAGTTGAGTCTGTATATTGTTGTGTTGTAGTTAATAAAGGCGCTTGCCATAAAAAAAATATTAAATTTACTTATATTAACCTGGTTCACTTTTTACGTATAGTTTATATATAAGTTTGTTATGTGTATCTCTTTATTTGACATCGTACCTCCCAAACTGAAATTAACTTTTTTTCGTTTAAAAGATGGTTTGATTGAGACAAATAGCTATGTTTTATTAAAATTGATTCGGATTGGGGTTAAGTTTTGTCAAGTTACATGTATATGCGTTTATCTTATCTGGGGGCACGGCAGTGGCCCCGGCCAAGTCGAGCGGCAAGGCCACGCCGTACCATCTTTTTTTCCAAGCCATTCAGGGCACTTTCGACCCCCTTGTAACTTTGTTGTTTATGTATTTATAACCAAATTTGAGCCCATTGTTTCCGCTACCACTTCCGCTCCCGCTCCTGCTCCTGCTTACACTTGTACCACGGGCCAGTGGCGGGCGTTTGGTCTGTCGCGTGGGTGCCGCTCATTACAATAGCGGAGCATTGTGCCGTTTACGATTATGTAAACAGGCTGCTCGCGGCGCTCGGCTAGTTTGGACACGCCCTTATTTTTGTCTTATAAAATACTCTAATATACAATTTTGATAGGAACACTAAGTAAACATCTACATATATTACAAGTAAATTTAGAAAACTTAGAATCCCTGAAAATGGCTGATTTATGACTAAGCTGAATTTGGTGAAACATAGCTTTTTATGTAGAAATAGGTTTGCGCTTGACCGCCAACTCACCTGATGTTAAGCGATGTTGCGGTCTACGATGGAGCGCACTTAGAAGAAACCAATCAACTCGCGATTTAAAGACATCCAGATTATAATTATCGGAAAAGACCCACTCAGGAAGCGTATTCCACAATCTAGAAGTCTGCAAGATAAAAGTTAAGTGTAATCAACGCGTTACGTTCATGTTTTTGACTTTAGCTAAGAATGTTTTAAATCAAATCCTTTATCAACCAAAAAAAACTAGAACTACATTGGTTTTTCCGTGTGAGACCTACGATACACAGACACACAAATACACACTTCAAACTTTTATCTAAGTACTCTATTTTTCGGTCGGGGATGAACAAGTATAACAAAATACCCGACTGCATACGACCAATTTTTGTATTGTAACCATTGAGCTATATGTACTTACGTACCAGAGGAGCTATCTGAAGCAAAATATTATTGTAACATTTTTGGTAAAGTAAACAAAACATTGTTACAGCGCTGGAATAATAATTACATCGTTTATCTATGATTATACGATACGATTGATACTTGCAGCGCAGAATTGCATCTATGGTGTGTTTTCTCTGCAGCAAAACGTCGAAAGCACTCACTTCACTAGTAAGCCACTGAGTGAGGTGCGGCGCTCTCACCGCAGTTGAATGTAACAAACTAGCTATATGTGGTATCTGCTCTCGTACGTAAGTACATACAGTTCAATGATTGTATACGCTTACGTTAGCTGGAGTAGTTCCACTACAACGTATTTTTCTGGAATAGATCGTTTTCAGCGATAAGGCCGCCTGTTTTTGCACTAGTCTATTGAAGTACTTTGTTATTTTATCTATCTATCTACAACGGCATGTCCACTCTACCCTGTCGCCGTCAAGCGTCAAGTATAGTAAGCAATATGCGTCAGTCGGCTCTACAATGGAACTTCCGTCCGCTCCGCCCGTTTCTTAGCTCTGTGTCTCTGCGTACTCGTACGCCAGGGATGCTCGACGAATCTATGAGATATTATGTATTGAAAGGTTATAGTCATGGAATATGAAGTAAAATAATGGCAAATCTAAATTTTCAGCACTTTCGAGGATAAGACACATCCTTAAGGCCTTTTATTATATTGGCCTTATATATCTTGGTGTCACACTTTCTAAACACAGGATGGCATTGTCACTGTTCACAAGTCACGACACGCGTCTAACAGCGTTGACCGACGTGTCGCGACTGAAGACGAGTCGGGCGATTACCTTATTTTAAGCTTGCCACGTAGAGCCGGGGAAAACCTATCTACGTAAATACATCATTGTAAACAATCGACTGGAAGTTTAATTCGACTCATGTACTTAAAACTCCCTTTTTAACCGACTTCTAAAAAGGAGGAGGTTCTCAATTCGACTGTATTTTTTATCTTTGTTCAGTGATTACTTCGCCAATTATGAATTGATTTTGATGATTCTTTTTTATTTGGTAAATCATACTTCAGTGGTGGTCCCATATAAATTTATCAAAATCGGTTCAGTACTTTGTTTTCTCAACAAAATAATTGGAAAAATATGTCATCCAATATACGAATTGCGCATTTCGAAGTCGGTTTTTAAACGGTTTTCTATAACTTGACCTGTTTATTTGTTTGTTTGTGTCAAATTTAGTAATTGAAATTTTACCCCCTTGCAGTTGACGGATCGATCTGAAATTTGGTATACACCTTTAGTCCTGATGACAATACAATGTAATATATTCTGTATTATTGTAAATCCAAGATGGCCGCCGCCAAAAAATGGCGGTTTTCTTATTTTAACACAACCCCCACAATATGGGTATCAAATGAAAGAGCTTTTCTAGTGTAATACAGTAAATACATTACCTACATCATTATCTTTCTTTTCAATAAAATCGTTTCACTTAAGGTTTTTTTATGTAAGTACTTGTTTATGTTTTTTAAGCTATAATTGTATAAAAAAAATGATAAAATTTACTTATCCTACCTATCACATAATAATCGGCCAAGTGCGAGTCGGACTCGCGCACGAAGGGTTCCGTACTATCATCTATAATACTACAAAGTTTAGTTCTGTTTATAAAATAACGAGAAATCAATGAAATTCCAAGTAGTAAATTGCAAACTTATAGGTAGGTTTTTGATACACATCCGGGCAGCATGACGACGCTCGCGCGAATACGCGCGGCTATGGCTCGCTTCGTGATGTTACCTCCCCCGCTACCCGCGCGGCCGTTGCTTAGCAACCGCCTCGCGCTCGCGCCACCACCACACCGCGGCGCGGCGCTCGCACCGCGTTTAGATGCACGGATTATTTTCATTTTGTGAGTTTTTATGTATTAGATTAGGTATTTATTTTTATAGTTAATATATTTCTAAATATTTACTTACAAATATTCAAGTTTCTACCTGTTAATTAAGATATAGTAAAAATTGCTTAAAAATTACGTTTGTTGTATGGGAGCCCCCCTTTAATATTTACTTTATTGTTATTTAATTATTTATTTTGAAAGGTAATATACAAGTAAATATTCTGTGAAAATTTGAAGCGTCTACCTGTTACCGTTTTTAATATTGAGCAAAAAAATACGAAAAAAACACGTTTATTGTATGGGGACCTGTATGGTTTATTTTTAATTTTTAGTATTTGTTGTTATGGCGGCAACGGAAATACATCATTTGTGAAAATTTCAGCTTTCTAGCTATCACGGTTTATGAGATACAGCCTGGAGACAGACAGACAGACAGACAGACAGACAGACAGCGAAGTCTTAGTAATAGGGTCCCGTTTTTACCCTTTGGGTACGGAACCCTAAAAAAAGACTCATCAAAAACAATCCATTATTGGCGAAGTAATCGCGTACATCCAAAAACACAGTCTAATTGAGAACCTGCTCCATTTTGAAAGTTGGTTAAGAATAAACGAGTACTATTGAAATAACGTATAAAATCGCAGGACGCTATCTACTAATAAAATAAACTGCTTGAAAAGCATCACAGTTAACACAATTACTAATTAAAAAAAAAAAAAAATAGGAGGATTCGTAGCTACTGCGTAAGTCAGTTGTGGCTTGGAGCTGGTCTAACTCCTTGCTTTGCAGTCCATCAGATATGTTGAAGCCTTTAAGCAATCATATTATGGTAAAAAAACCGGACAAGTGCGAGTCAGACTCGCCCACCGAGGGTTCCGTACAAACTACCTATGAGATAACAGGGTGTAATAATATTTTTTTTTATATTTTCCTTCATAAACCAAAAATATACATAGTAAAAATATTTAAAAACCTGTTTTAGCTTATGCTAATGAAGCTCTTTCATATGATACCGCACATGATACGGTTAAAGAACTTTAAAATTTGGGCCCTCATTCCTTGCATAGAGACACTATTTTTTTGTGATTAAATTAAAAATGTCCAGTTTTCGGATTTTTTCATAGATGTGTACTCTAACACAATGCTTGTTGCCAAATTTCATAGTTCTAGGTCAACGGGAAGTACCCCATAGGTTTTGATTCCCTTGTGAGTGTCTAAATGTGCATTTTTGTACGACATATTCGGTTGTAACTTTTTTTTTACAAAAACTGAGATATTTAATTTTTCTTTCCGCAGCAAGAGACTATGGATCTGCGTATATGGTTTTAATTTCAACTCGATACCTTCACGCGTTCCCGAGATAACGGTCTTGACACCCGTACGGACGGACAGACGGACAACAAAGTGATCCTATAAGGGTTCCGTTTTTTCCTTTTGAGGTACGGAACCCTAAAAATAAAAAAATAACTGTCTACCAAAACAGCAGTTGTCCCAAAAGACACTAAAATAAATTCGGGCCCCGAGGCTCAGTTTCATCGCGAAAATAAAAATATATCACCTTTTTTTTTGGATAAGAAAAATGGCAATTCATAAAATACAGAACACAGAAACCAATTAAATGCAGCCGCTACTGGTCGACATCAATCTGAGCGAATTGGAATCACTGTTAACGGCCCTGTGTAGACGAGGAGGTGGACTACCAATTATTGACTAAACTTTATTTTCCTCATACAACAAAAGTTACCGATATAGCACAGCGGATTAGCAAGTTGAAGTGGCAGTGGGCAGGGCACATAGCGCGTAGAACTGACGGCCGATGGTGCCGAACAGTTCTTGAGTGGAGAGCACGCACCGGCAAGCGCAGCGTAGGAAGACCGGCCACGAGATGGACAGATGACCTCAAACAAGTGGCGGGAAGACGCTTTTAACCGGTATTTTTGGAAATCTATGGGGAGGCCTATTTCCAGCAGTGACTAAGGCTAACTAAGGCTAAGATGATGATGATTGCATTAAAAGTTTTAATTTTTACCCATACTTAAAAGTTATTTTTTTCTTCCGCCTAGCTCTTAGCATAAACAAGTCCTTTTATATTGAAGTACCTGTTCCCGCCCAAATTCCTGATAGCTCCGCCCATTTTAAATGAACAAAACATATTTGTTATTACGTTTACATACGGGTAGAGCTGGGAATTGCATCAATGTTTATATTAAAAACAAACTAATCCTTTCAGTGCAGTAACAACAGTAATGCAACTTGATACAAAACCTAGGATTACTTCCTTATTAGCTTTTTTTATATAAAATTGTGTGTAGTACCTATGTATGTTTCTAGAATACCTATGTATGTTTCTATAATACTTCCTATAACCTAAATAGCTTGACCGATTTTGATAGGATCGACGCATATGGCCAAAAACGCAAGAAGCTAATAGACGCAATTGGTCAGATACGCAAATATGCAAGATGTCGTTAGATTTATATTTAATTTTGTTACCTGATTGTAAATAGTTACATTTTTTAAATAACAAATGATAATAGAACTACCACAAAAAATAAAATTTCAATATAATATTATGATGGTTGATACACTTTTTTATTCGAACAAACGACACGAAACGTTACTAGCGTTTATTTTTGAGCGGAAATCTACGGCTATAGTTTCAACCGCTTACGGCGGTCTTTTCCAAAAGACGTCACTCCCGAAGGAAGTCTTGTGTGGTACTGCGAGCTAAAGCTCGTGCCGCGCGTGACGTCATCGGTTGCATGAGGGAGATACAGTTTTATTTTTCTCCCAGTTCATCACGGGAGAGTCACTTTTATTCAGCCAGATATTTCGTTTTCCTATTAATTCAACGGGTCAAAATATTAAATCGGTATTAAATCAAAAATTCATTCAATCTATACAATAATATTTTATCTATAGAGAGTTTATACTCATTGAATATGAAGTAAAAGCGTGCCAAATCAGTATACCGTATAATATTAGCTTTCATAGAGGTTACTGACATTTTAATTTCACATTGATACTTTGAATGTATTTGCACTACAAACTACAAATACCTATTTTTAGGGTTCCGTACCCAAAGGGTAAAACGGGACCCTATTACTAAGACTCCGCTGTCTGTGCGTCAGTCCGTCCGTCCGTCTGTCACCAGGCTGTATCTCATGAACCGTGATAGTTAGAAAGTTGAAATTTACACAGATGATATACCTATTTCTGTTGCCGCTACAACAATAAATACAAAAAAACAGAATAAAAAAATATTTTAGGGGGGCTCCCATATAACAAACGTGATTTTTTTGCAGTTTTTATAGATATAATAGGCAATGGTACGGAACCCATCGTGCGCGAGTC
The DNA here is from genome assembly GCA_947563715.1 of Lycia hirtaria. NCBI lineage: Eukaryota > Metazoa > Arthropoda > Insecta > Lepidoptera > Geometridae > Lycia > Lycia hirtaria. Next base: position 721,019 of record OX387388.1, read on the forward strand.
TGACTCGCACTTGGCCGGTTTTATTATTATTTGAAAAATGAGATAGCACAGTTAGTCAATACGGGGGATGATATAAGTGGTGAGTTATCCTACTGCATACACTGCACTGTTATAATCCGATGCCGTGTCGTTTTATCTCCTATCTTGGTTGTTGAGATGTGTTTTGTAATTCGCTAACGAGTTGGGTACCTTTATTTATTTTGTTAATAACATTTCATGTTATTTCGGGGTTCGAAATGCTTCGCTGATTTTGATGATTCCAGATTAACATCTGATTTTGTGTTGTGGGTTGTTGGATGAACATTAATGTATTTTTTTAACCCGGCTGCGTCGGTAGAATAATGTTTTCGTGTGTAGGTATGTAGGGTACATTTTTTACGGGAGAGTTTTTTAGTCTTCAAAAAAAACAGAAATATTTTGTTTAAAGAGGAGATTAGTAGAAAAAAAAGAACAAAAAAGTTTGTTTAGAGTTACAGTAGTTTTCCAAGCAATTTTCATGAATTTTCACAAAACTTAATACAGTTTTAAATTTTTATAGATTTTTTTTGTCTTTAGAAATTTTTTACCCCCAAAATGAGGGAAGCTTGCTTTGACAGTATTTACTGATCGATTTAAGAAACATATTTATCTCAATTATTAGCGAAACTTTAAAATATTCATATTCTTTTAAAATCGGTCATGAGGTTGTGACAAAAGCTATGTTTCATCATCACCAGGATCATCACCGGTATATGCTAAGCGGATTAAAACACGAGGCGGCTAGTACAAAACATTGAAAGCATCCTCCTATTGTTCAGTTGGTAAGTTCCAGTTTATTCTGTCGCGCATGCGCAGCGGCCGTATACTCAATAATTCACGTCCTGTCATAAAAACTGATTCATTTCCAACTTTTTCATAAATGCGTTCAAATATTTGCTAAAATAACACAGGCTTGATTGTTACAGACAGACAAATATTCACCGTGTGTATATAGAGATGGTCTTTAACCTCCGACCCAAAAAGAGCGGTGTTACAAGTTTGACATGTGTATATCTATATGTTATGTGTATTTGTATGTGTCTGTCTGTTTGTAGCATCTTACTTCTCAAATGGATAGATCGTGGTTTTTTTTAATACAGGATAGTTCTACGATTGACCACCAACTCGCCTGATGTTAAGCGACAGTGTGGTCAAGGATGGAGCTCGTAGTTCTAGGAGATATCTATTCACTCTAGCCTTGAAAATTCCAAGATTGTAGGTCTCAGGAAACAGAGATGGCGGCAACGAATTCTATTCTTGTGCAGTACGCAACAGGAATGTGGGTCGATATCGCTGAGTACGGATTTTTGGCATTTCAACGAGAAATGGGTGGTAATTCGCCGACTTTCTGCTAGTCCTGTAGTGAAATGGGGAGGGTGGAATTAGTTCGTGAAGCTCTTGCGCACATTCCCCGAAATGAATCCTGTAGAAAATAGACAGACATGATACTTTACAACTTACTTACTTTTTGCGATTTTGATTTAGTTTCTTTTTTTTTTTGGCGAGTTGGTGGTCAATAGTAGATATATATAATGTAAAATAACATAATTATAGTTTAAACAACTGAAACAACCGACTTCAAAGTACGCTACTACGTTACTTGTAATGTAGGAAAGGATAAGGATACATAAAGTTCATATCATCATGCTCAGTCGGGTAATAATTAAAGAAAACGCTCAATCGTTGAAGTAACTCTATTTTCACCTTATACACATTGGATGAGGAGTAAGAAGGTTTTACTTTTACTAAATCCTTCACGGTTGTAAACTTTATAAAGAAACCTCTCTTCACCCGCTCGTTTTTTTTGTCATGAATGAGATATGAGTCATTGAATGTCAAATGCTCGTCTTCGAAGATTAGATAATGTGCAGATGGAGTTTTGACGGGAACGTCTTAGTAATGTGTTGTTGCTTTGTTTTATTTTCCTAAACTTATTCCTAAAGTTATTTTGAACATTAATGCTATAAAAATGGTGGTGTTTTATTAATTAAGTGTTCGATAAAGTGCGTGAGTGTGGGCAAGTGAAATAAAGCAGTGATACAGTGCAGCAAAACGTGTGATTTTACGTTGTCGGCAAAACTCCATAGAAGCTTCTAGTAAAGTCGCCACCACTTTATGGAAGCAGGACTTGACTTATAAATTGACTTAACTGTATGACATAGATTGTGACTAGAACATTTAAAACTTGTTTTATTCAAGAAAATTTAAAAAATCCTAATTCTTGACACTGGCAAATGCTTTAATGCGGGTCTAATACAAAAAGAAGAAGAAGAAATGTGCAGATGTTTATACGATAATCCTTAAGAAAAACGTGTCAGTGGAACTCTGCTATTCTATAATCTGACGCACTTCACTCAGGAATACAATGAAAATTTTCATTTTTAGATATTATTCAATAAGGCAAATTCTGTGCAATAAATAATACAGCAATGTCTATAAAATAATTATGGGACCAACTTGGGAGCTTTCTCTATGTCAATTCAAGAAACACAAGGATTGGTTCACGAATGACGGAGTAATTGGTGAACAAACATACAAAAAAAAAAATTACGGACAGAATTGATAACCTCCTTCTTTTTGGAAGTCGGTTAAAAAGATACAACTTTAATGACATTGAAACTAACTGGCGTAGCGTAGCGGTTAGAGTGTAGTTGCAGACGAACACCTAGTTTACAGCAAAAATTACGCTTAACCGAAAAGTTATACCAGTCATCAGTTCAATAGCATTCCTCAAGATATACATACAGGCAGCTCCGGCGCCAATTTTTACGACATTCTAATCCACAGGGTGTGAATGTATTCAATAGTCCATTATGACCATAGATATACAGGGTGCTGTTCACACTTTTTATTATAGGTAGCATAAGTTACCTTTTCCGCGGACAACATATCCGACCATCGTCCGTCTCGCTCGCGCATACCCACATTTTTGAAGATATAAAATGATTGTATATAAAAATCATAGATAAAAATCGTCGTTTGTAAAACTAGAAAAAAAACATTACAGATATTCGACAAAAAATTCAATTTGATCCAAGTTAATTTCCATGCATAAAAATCATTTTTAGAAAAATATTTTTTCTGTATGAAAATAAACTTATTAGAAAATACCTAATTAGATTCATAGTTTTTTTTTATAGAAGATAGATCTACGATTGACCACCAACTCGGCGACGGGGTGGCCGAGGATGGAGCTCGTCGATCTAGAAGATATCTATTCACTCAGCTAATAGATAAAATAATAAGCTAATTAGATAAAATAATTAGATTCAACTCATTAATGAACATATCACTAAATTATAAATAACCAAAATATATTCATTTAAAAGTTATCTGGCGTCCTTATCGCTAATAACGATCTATTCCAGACAACCCTAAATCTTTGTTTAGAAAAACAGCTGTTGAAAAATAATTAGATAAATAAATAAATAAATATTTGAAGACATTTCACACAACACCATCTAGCCTAAACTAAGCAAAGCTTGTACTATGGAACTAGATGGCTGATAGAATACATATATACTTTTTTTGTAAATATATACATATGATACATAGGAACACCCAGACACAGAACAAACATCCGTGTTCAATACACAAATGTTTGCCCTGGGTGGGGGATTGAACCCACGAGCTACAGCTTAGCAAGTAGACATACTACCAACTGAGCCACAAGGCCAATCAACCAACTAGGAAGTAAAGATAACCGATCGTAAGACATATCTTTCGATCGGACTTATCCCTTCGTTCAACAAAATTGTATTGTTTCGTAACAAGTTAATCCAAACCTGCAGTGAAATCCCGCGTGAAAACGCTCACTAAGTGCCGTCGGCCCGTGTAAGGCCCGTGTGCCGCGTGGAAGTTATCAAAGTGGTGCGGTATTTATACTCGGCGTGTGAATATTACGTCACTTGAGTATTTTAATTGAATTTAGAATAACTTAATTCCCATACTCATAATACACATGCAATATCTCACTTTCGATTCAATAAATTTGTGTAATTTTTAATTTGAATGACGTAAAAATAGTGTAATAGTGTTTTTTACCTCAAATGGAATAAATTTTAGTTTACAAAACTAAAAAAAAGATACTTCAAATTACGCAATTCGTTTACTTGTAAGACATACTTTTTCCAATTATTTTGTTACAAAACCTGCACCTACATAGTGAAGTACTGAACCGAGTTTGATAAAATTTATATGGGATCACCTCTGCAGTATTTCCTATAAAAAAAAAGAATCATCAATAAAAAAAGTAATTTAAGAAAATTAAACCGATTTCAAACTGAAAAGAGAGAAATAACACGAAGAAAATCAATACTGGGCGTCTACCTAAGCAGGTAAGTACACCAACTATTTTTGAGGTCAATTGATTATTGCGGTGCCTTGCCCTCTTCAGTCGAGTGTCGGGATTCTTCCTTGCATTGTTCCAATTGTTTGAAAGTGACAAATGTACGTAAGCGACTACGTCACCATCGGTACAATATTATATTTTTCCCAACATCCTATATTTGTAACGCTGACGCCACCTGTATACACATCGCATACTAATGTCGAATTCGACACACATCCTGTATAGGAAACGTAGAAAAAATCCATTGTTTTTGTTTTACTACCGGAATTTAACGAAAACTATATGATAATATAACTATAAATAACTTTACAACGCCATTGCACATACCTTCTCGCGAAATAATACAACTAACGACATTTTTAGGGTTCCGTACCCAAAGGGTAAAAACGGGACCCTATTACTAAGACTTCGCTGTCTGTCTGCCTGTCTGTCTGTCTGTCTGTCTGTCTGTCTGTCTGTCTGTCTGTCTCCAGGCTGTATCTCATAAACCGTGATAGCTAGAAAGCTGAAATTTTCACAAATGATGTATTTCCGTTGCCGCTATAACAACAAATACTAAAAATTAAAAAAAAATATATATTAAGGGGGGTCCCCATACAATAAACGTGTTTTTTTCGTATTTTTTTGCTCAATATTAAAAACGGTAACAGATAGACGCTTCAAATTTTCACAGAATACTTACTTGTATATTACCTTTCAAAATAAATAATTAAATAACTATAAAGTAAATATTAAAGGGGGGCTCCCATACAACAAACGTAATTTTTAAGCAATTTTTACTCGATCTTAATTAACAGGTAGAAACTTGAATATTTGTAAGTAAATATTTAGAAATATATTAACTATAAAAATAAATACCTAATCTAATACATAAAAACTCACAAAATGAAAATAATCCGTGCATCTAAACGCGGTGCGAGCGCCGCGCCGCGGTGTAGTGGTGGCGCGAACGCGCGGGTAGCGGGGGAGGTAACATCACGGAGCGAGCCATAGCCGCGCGTATTCGCGCGAGCGTCGTCATGCTGCCCGGATGTGTATCGAAAACCTACCTATAAGTTTGCAATTTACTACTTGGAATTTCGTTGATTTCTCGTTATTTTATAAACAGAACTAAACTTTGTAGTATTATAGATGATAGTACGGAACCCTTCGTGCGCGAGTCCGACTCGCACTTGGCCGATTATTTTTTATGGTTCCGTACCCAAAGGGTAAAACAGGACCCTATTACTAAGACTTCGCTGTCTGTCCGTTCGTCTGTCACCAGGCTGTATCTCATGAACATATAACACGTGATGGCGGTGTTTGCTGAGACCTACAATCTTGGAATTTTCAAGGCTAGAGTGAATAGATATCTTCTAGATCGACGAGCACATCCTCGGCCACACCGCCGCTTAACATCAGGCGAGTTGGTGGTCAAATGTAGATCTATCATGCATGAAAAAATAGAAATTTTAAAATGTACAAAGAATAAGCACGTAAGTGTAATTTTATAGATTTTCAAACTATGTATATAACAACACCTACCTATATATTCAACACCTAACTTCATCGGACAAACTCTCCCATTTCTTGTAATCGGTTAAAACTAGAACATTCTGCACGAATTCCCTGAAGTTCGATAAACAATTAAAAGTTATCTATAATCTCTAATTGGTATTCAAAAACAATCCGAGATTAAAGATAATCCGGTTCAAGTTAAATTTACACTTCCTGTTATACTAGTCTTTCCCTTGGTTTTAGTCGTTGTTAACCAACTTCAAAAAACAAGGAGGTTCCCAATGCGACTGTATGTTTTTAGGGTTCCGTACCTAAAGGCTAAAACGGGACCATATTACTAAGACTCCGCTGTGTGTCTGTCCGTCTGTTACCAGGCTGTATCTCATTAACCGTGATAGTTAGACAGTTGAAATTTTCACAGATAATGTATTTCTGTTGCCGCTATAACAACAAATACTAAAAAACAGAATATAAATATTTAAGGAGGGCTCCCATACAACAAACATGATTTTTGACGATTTTATAGATAATGGTACAGAACCCTTCGTGCGCGAGTCCGACTCGCACTTGGCCGGTTTTTTTGTATTTGTTCAACGATTACTCCACCAACTATAAATTGTTAGGGTTCCGTACCTCAAAAGGAAAAAACGGAACCCTTATATTTTTATAGCAAAATTACTGAAAGTCCAAGTAATCGCATATTGCATGTTTTGAAGTTGTTTTTTTTAATTATAATTTGTAATATTCATTTTTATACCTGTTATCATTAGATCCTTACTAATCATCTTACATCATACTAATTAATTAATCCTAATTCTAACTGGTCCAAACTAAACATACATTAATATTATACGTAGATAGGTTTTCTCCGACTCTGCGTGGCAAGCCTCAAGTAAGGTAATCGGCCGACTCGTCCTCAGTCGTGATGAGCCGTGACACGTCGGGCAACGCTGTTAGACGCGTGCCGTGACTTGTGAACAGTGACAATGCCATCCTGTGTTTAGAAAGTGCAACACCAAGATATATGAGGCCAAGATACTAAAAGGCCTTATGGATGTAAGATGGCCTTATGGATGTATGTGGCCTTTACGCAGACGATCTCCAAATTTATACTCAAGCTAAAATTGATAATTTAGACGTGGCCATTGCTACCATTAATGCTGATTTACGTCAAATCATACAATGGAGTAAGTCTTATGGCCTAGCTGTTAATCCGTCAAAAACACAAGCTATTGTCATAGGCAGTTCCTACATGATATCCAGAGTTGATTGGAATGAAATCCCTAGCGTAATCTTTGATGGTATTGTTGTGCCATATAGCGAATCTGTTAGAAACCTGGGTCTAATCTTCGATCGCACATTAAGTTGGGACTATCACATAAAATCTATCAGTTGCAAACTGTTTGCATCTGGTGGATCGTTAAGACGTCTTCGCAATTTCTTACCCACTGCCACTAAAGTCGCACTTGCACAGTCTCTTCTTCTTCCCATCCTAGATTATGCTGATGCCAGCTACCTTGATCTCACAGAAAACCACCTTGATAAACTTGAGCGACTCCAAAATTACTGTATAAGATTCATATTTGGTTTGCGCAAATATGATCACGTATCCCAGTTTCGTGCAAAGCTCAAGTGGTTGCCAATTCGCCTTCGTCGGAATGCTCATATCCTCTGTCTTCTCTACAATATTCTTTTTAACCCTTCCACCCCACATTACTTAAAAGAACATTTCAACTACTGGTATTCCTCACATTCTCTACCTCTTAGGTCGGAAGACACCCTCTCCCTCAGAACTCCTTCCACACGCTGCGTTACTTTTTATGGGAAGTCCTTTGCATTTCTAGCTGTTCAGTTGTGGAATGCGCTGCCTGTTCCTATTCGACAAGCTCAATCTCTCGCTGCTTTCAAGGAACAAGTTAAAAAGCATTATCTCTCTGAATTGTCTCAATAACGCTGCTGTCCATGTTTACCCAAACTTGTCTTTTTTATTCATCTGTTTCCTTTCTTAGTTATATGTGATTATATGTTATTCTATCACTTTCTCTAGTATATCAGTATTAGTATTTATTTATTTATTTTATATTCATGGTATTTATTAGTATATTTAAAGTATTTGTATCGTAAGTATTAGAGTGTAGAAGAATAGAATGTATACTCCATATGTATATATAGGGAATTAATTATATATATGTATACATACATATTATTCAGATTAACATATTTAGATAATTTTCTCCCCTCTCTATTACTGCACGCCCCGTCATATTACTTTCGTTTCACTCCTCTCCATCCTAAGGTTGCCTGGAAGAGATCGCTATTAGCGATAAGGCCGCCAGTTGTTACACTAGATTTTAAATATCTTATTTTGATTGTAAGTTTCTAAGGTGTGTACAATAAAGAGTTTATCTATCTATCTATCTATCTATCTATCTATGTGGTCTTATCCTTGAAAGTGCTGAGAACTGAGATTTGTCATACTTTTACTTCATTTTCATGAGTATAACCCCTATACAGATAAAATCTCATTGCATACATACCTACACCACGAAAACAAAGGTAAAAGATACCGAACCGAGGCCTTACCGAAAAACGTTATCTGTAACTAACATCTTAAATTCTCTGTCTTCTTTCCGCAAATGTCATTACGTGTCAGCGAGAAGTTGACAAATTATGTTAAGCATTGCTTAAAGTTAAGTAACGTTTTTCAGTAAGGCCGTAAATGGCATACATAAGGAACGCCTTTAATAGGTATAAGTTTTTCTATGGTTGGGTGCATCATCCAAGTAGTACAACGAATCTATTGTATGTGATATGGCTTTATAATAAGTATGTATGTCCTTATTATCACTTCGCTGTCCATTTGTCTGTGTATTTCTCCGAACTTGAGTTTTCTTCTCATTGAACGGGCAGGCCTCCATCATACTAAGAATTATAGTTTATAAAACTAAAAACCGACTTCAAAATACGCAATTCGTTTAGGTACTGGGATGACATAATTTTCCAGTTATTATGTTATATAATCTATAGTACTGAACCGATTTTGATAGAATTGAAATGTGACTACCTCTAAAGTATTACCTACTAAACAAAAAAAAAAACCATCAAAATCAACGCATAATTGGCGACGTAATCGCTGAACAAACATACAAAACGTATAGTCGAATTATGAAACTCCTCCTTTTTGGAAGTCGATTAAAACTAATATTATTTATGCAACCTACCATAGGGATCAGTGGTTTGATTCCTATGGTAAGTTTTCCTTTAAACATATTATTTATCATAGCCCGCAACTTACCATTAGACGAGCGATTTGTTTGTCGAAACAAAACAAACGGAGCGAGCGACTAATCATTCCGTCGCAAAGAAATACCTAGTCTACAAAGAAATGCATACCTAGGTAGATAGATAAATAGATAAACTTTTTATTGTATACACATTAACTAAAACATAAATTACATAGCGATAAGGTCTTAGATACTAGTGAAACAACAGGCGGCCTTATCGCTAATAGCGATCTCATCTCAGGCAACCTACCCACTCACATTTAATCAAATGAATATCACCATATTTTAAATAAACATTAAGGATCACTTACATCTGTTTTGAGTTGAAATATCCGACTATAGTCTCAACCACATTCGGCGGTTTTTTTTCAAAGGATCAGCGTAAACGTCACTCTCGATTGGTGACGCGTCACACACTGCCTGTAGTTTTTGATTAAAAATGTGTGAAAAGCACATTAGTGTCTATAGTAAAATATCACTATATTTTATTTTATGACATTATTTCTTATGACAAAACACAACTTCGTTGAAAAATACTAGATTTTTTTCTCCTAAAATAACACAGCAAGCACCGATATTTCTATATTTACCACCATTTGTTTTCTTTCAAAATACCCCACAAAAATGTCTTGTCCTATACAAACTTCTTTGCCGGGACTTTTTACGTGTTTTTTTTCGTGGCAGTGCGGCGCCTCACTGTTTGACATTGACATACAAAGCCAAAATGTCATTTGCATGTGTTAATGTGTTTTCTTGTTTTACGAGGCGCCTGGGCTAAAAAACTTCGGTTTTTACGACTACTTACTTGCAAGATTTTTTGTAGTGATGGCTTCGAGCACAATAATAAAATTATTTGTTAGAAGTTGGAATCTTGGCGGGAAAGTGAAAAATAAACCTTAGTGTATTTTTTATATTTTGTAGATGTAAGATTTTTAATATTGATATTTTTTTTTTGCAATAAAGTCAGTTTCATCAGTCTCTCTCTAGGCTGGTCTTGCTACGCCGCGCTTGCTGTTGCTTTGCCCTGCCCACTGGCACTTCAACTTGCTAATCCGCTGTGCTATGAAAGTGACTTTCGTACGTCTACAGATCTCATTAGGTACTGATTCGTAGAGAGACTCCGAGCATAGCCTACTCCATAGCTCGTTGCGTTATATTAAGCTTTGTTTCGGTCTTTCTGTAAATCCATGGAGGAGGCCTATGTCCAGCAGTGGACTATCTTATGTCTGATATGATGATGATGTAGGATATTCACAATTGGCAAAGAACGTGTCGGGATTCGTACACGTTAGAGTCCCGTCGTTATTTTACGTTGTCTTTTTGCACATCCATTGGGCATCATAGGTTTCCAAAAAAGACCTGATAGAAGCAGCTTGCATCCAGCGTCTTCCTGCCACTTGTATGAGGTCTTCTGTTCATCTGTGAATATCCTATATAATATTGTAAAATCGAAAGTATAACTCTGTCTATGCATTGATATTTTATCTATAGAGAGGTTGTTCTCACTGAATATGAAGTAAAAGTATGGGAAAATTTAGTTCTCAGCACTTTCGAGGATAAGACCACATCCTTAAGGTCTTTGAGTATATTTGCCTTAAATATCTTGGTGTTGCACTTTCTAAACATACAGGATGGCACTGTCACTGTTCACAAGTCACGACACGCGTCTAACAGCGTTGGCCGACGTGTCGCGACCCGTATATAAAAGGTACTCTTTGGTCGCGACTGAAGACAAGTCGGCCGATTACCTTACCTGAGGCTTGCCACGCTGAGATAGGGAAAACCTAGTTACGTATGTTTTTTTATTCGACGATAGGCTTGCACTTGACCGTCAACTCACCTGGTGTTAAGCGACAGTTACGGTCTACGATGGAGCGTGCTTGCCTAGAAGAAACCTATTCACTCGCGATTTGAAGACACCCAGATAATATCCATTCGGAAAGACCCATTCAGGAAGCGCATTCCACATTTTGGCGGTACGCACAATGAAACTGGAGCCAAAGCGTTTCGTACGTGTTTTCGGAATATCAACCATGTAATGATGTCGCTTTTTCGTGCTTCTTACTGTCCGATAGAAATTCATAATTCATAATTCATAATTCATTTATTAATCTTGTGGACATGGGTTACAAAGGTGGTAAAATAAGTTTTGAGTTGAGTTCGGCATGTCCCGCTTTCTCAGCATACAAGTAGAGAAACTTAAAACTAGAACATAACAAATTATCCTTGTAATCACTTTGTAATCACGTACGTTCCTTGTGATCACAATTAATTATTATAATAGGAAAGACGTTTGAATTAAATTGCAGTAGGATAATGTCAGATTCATTTAACAATGTTGTCAGAGAATCTTGAAAATTATAGACTATACAATAATGTCAAAATATCAATTAATAAATATTCAATGTCAAAGTATATATTAATGTCAATGTGTAATTTTATGTCATTAATATAAAATATGTCAATAATTAGTGATTTTTATAGCAATAATTTTGTTTGTCATTTAAAAATTCATCCAGGTTATAGTATGCCTTGGAAAGGAGGAACTCAATGAGCTTATTTTTGAAACTGTGTAAATTACTCCATTTGCGAATAAGTGGTGGTAATTTGTTATAAATTATCGACGCCTTACATAACACGCTTTTTAGCATTAAAGATGTATTTGTTCGGCTTGGGAAACGTATATCCATTTCTCTTCTACTACCGGAATTGAATTTTGGGAAGAGGGTTGGGTTCTTTTTCACGAAAAGAGCTACTTCACTAATATAAATACATGGGACTGTTAGCAATTTCAAGTCTATAAAGTATTCTTTACAAGATTGTCTTTTACGTAAACCACACATTGCTCTAACACATCTTTTTTGTGCCTTAAATACCATTAATTTGTCTGTTGAGTTGCCCCAAAATATTATTCCATACCTTAATATTGATGCAACATAACCATGATATGCTGTGAGTGTAGTTTCTTTATTAGCGATTTTGCTCAGTTTGTGTAGTGCAAATGAAAATTGCGTTATGCGTTTCGTAAGTATTTTTATATGTTGCTTCCAAGTGATTTTATTGTCAATGTGCAATCCAAGAAATTTCGTCGATTCTACTTCGTCAATTTTATGTCCAAGATAGTTTATGTCAAAATGTTGATTATGCAGGCGGGAAATCCTTTGTCTAAAACTCATTATATTGGTTTTTTCTAGATTAATTTTCAAATTATTGGTTTCTAGCCAGTTAATTACCGATTTTAACGAGTTGTTAATGTCGCATTCTAATTTTGATATGTTACTTTTGTCTCCTTTAAATAAGATGGTGCTGTCATCTGCGAAAAGGGTTACAGAGTGTTGTGTTGCAGCAGGTAAATCGTTTATGTAAACTAAAAACAGTGGAGAAGCCAAAATACTGCCTTGTGGTACACCCGATTGAATTTTCCGTAGTGTAGATGCGTACATTTTTTCTATTTTTGTTTTTGGACATATGCGTCTTATATGGGTAGCTTGTAACCTATCACTGAGAAAAGATCTTATTAATTGATTCGCAGTGCCTCTAACTCCATATGCATCTAACTTTTGAAGAAGTATTTCATGATTAACGTGGTCAAAGGCTTTAGTCATATCCATAAAAAGTGCTACCGTTAGTGCGCCTTTATCTATATTTGTTATTACTTGGTGTAAGAAGTCGTATATGGCCATATTAATATCTTTACTTTTCCTAAAACCATACTGACTAGGGGAAAAGATATCATGTGTTTCAAAGTATGCTATCATCTTTTGGTATATAATTTTTTCAATAATTTTAGAGAAGATAGGAATAAGTGCTATGGGTCTATAATTACCCAAACAGGTTTTATCCCCTTTTTTAAAAAGAGGTTTTATTATAGATATTTTCAAGTTCTCGGGGAAAACCCCATGCTGTATACAGAGGTTTATGATATGGCTTAATACAGGTGCTATAATAAGTTTTACATATTTAACTACTTTTGTTGTCACCCCATCGTAGCCACAGCTGTCAGTATTGTTTAGCGAGTCAATTACATCAATTATGTCAGTAGGTATAGTCGGTGTTAGAAACAAAGAATTGGCCTTGTTATATCGAAGATCAGCGGGAGCACTTCGTCTGTTTAAGGGTTTTAGTACATCAATAAAAAAATCATTGAAATTTTGAGCAATGTCTTGAGGATTGGTGATTGTCGTATTGTTTACATTAATTTTTGAAATATATTCTATAGGGTAATTGTTTTTAGATTTATTAATTATAGTCCATGTGGCTTTTGATTTTATTCTAGCTCTATTAATGTAGTGATCATTCTGTGCCTTTTGCGTAAGATATATCACTTTTTTGTACCTTTGTGAATACTGTTTAAATATTGCCCTATTTGTCTTATTAGGATTTAATCTATATTTCCATAGCATTTCACGTCTTTTTCTAGAGCAGAGGAGGATACCTTTTGTTATCCACTTAGGACGCCTTTTTGTGTAAATTTTTAGTTTGTTAATAGGGAAGCATAAATTGTAGAGAAGTAAAAAAATGTCATGGAAATTGTTGAAAGCCGTATTGGGATCGTTAGACTCATAAACGTCATTGAAGGTAATATTTCTTAAGTGTTCCGCAAATTTCTTAAGATTATCTAAGCAGTAATCACGTTTTTCGACATACCAAAATTTCAAGGAACAACTCTTTTTCACTGGGACTTGAAGAATCTGCGCTGTATGATCGGATAACGCATATTCCACTATTTCTCCTTTACAGTTCCTGATGTTATTATGAATCATGTTATCGATACAAGATTTACTTAAAATGCGGGTTATTTGTTTAAATTGGAATTTCATATTATATTCTTGTAGCACAGTTTCGAATTCTTGTGTTAGGTTATTGTCTTTCAGAACGTCAATGTTAAAGTCGCCACATAATATCGTTTTATAGTTAGATTTTAATGTAAGTACGTGAAGAATGTTGTTCAGGATGCGAAAAAATATGTCAAAGTTTTTTCGTTTGTAGCTAGGTGGTCTATACATACATACGATGTTAATTTTATGAGAGGATAATTCTATTGCTGAGCATTCGACTATTTCATGAGTAGACATTTGGTTAATTGCGTCGAGTTTTTTAAATTCGAGGCCGTTTCTTACTAGAATGCACGATCCACCATGTCTAACATCCCTACAGTAGTGGGCAGCTAAGTTAAAATTAATAATTTTTAGTCTATTAAGGTCGTCTTTCGTCATATTGTGTTCTGTAAGGCATAGAATATCTATATTTTTATTTTGGTCATTAAGTTCATCCAGGCACACCATTAATCTGTCTGACTTATTTATAAGACCGTTAATGTTTTGATGTAAAATAAAAATGTATTTATACACGAAAAAAATTATTACTATCGGTATGCTGCTCATGAACATTATTAGGCGGATCCGAGATTATACGTTCCCGGCTATTATTGTTGTTTGGGGATACAAGATTATCATTCAATTGTATTATATCTATACTCATATTTACCCTCAAGTCATGATCGCATGTTTGAGTACAGTTGTCGGTAAATGTTTTCTCTGATGGATTATTCTCAGAATATTTAAATTGGTTTCTAATTTGATCGGTCATTTTGTTTTTGTAATCACAGTGTAAAATGTCTCTGAGTAATGATCGACAGAGTTGCAGAGTGAAACTGTTACGATAGTGAGTATATCTGCCATAGTTCATATCTAGGAACATAGCTTGGTGATGCATCTGACATACATGTTTAAGTTCATAGTTAAGTTTTTGTTCACGTAGATATTTGTTGTATGGGATTTCAGGTATTATAATATTTGTGTGTGTAACATGTGTAAGCCACATGTTTAAATTTAACAAAAACTCAAAAGGTTTTTTGTTGTTTGTTCCAGCTATCACTAAGATGTAATCATGTTTTGTAAAATTAGAAATGTCGTAGCTTGACGAGAAAAGTATTTCCTGGAGTGGGGCGTTGGCTTTCCAATAACTTGTGACCTCAAATTCATCTCCCACCAATTTTTGAAGCGTATATCTAACACCTTTTCCTTGTTGGTCAGCTAGTACTAAGATTTTTTTCTTAGATTTTTGTTTATAGTCTAGTCTGGTCTGGTAGTCATGATTACTCTTTGTTAAGGCTGGTACTTGGTTTATTTCTGAGTCGTTTGTAAGTTCCTCCTTTGTTTTCGCTGTGTTTTTTATATCTGATTGTGTACCTTGTATCATATTAGGTTGTGTTGTCTGTTTTGTGATACTTTCAGTATTCTGGGTAATGGAAGGTTCCTTGGTAGTAGGTTCATCATTATTATCATGGCCAGATAAGATTTGGTTGAAATGCGGGTTTGTGGTAGATGATGAATTTGGCTGAATTTGTGTCGAAGTATCTGTATGTGATTGTGCTGGTACCATTGTAAATGCATTAATTGATGTTGGTTGTATCATTGATGTTGTACACAATGACGGACTCGGTGTATTTGTATTATGGAGTAACACTTCTGAACTCAATGTGTTTGTCGCTGCTGTGAGTGTAAGTGTTGAAGATACTTGTGTTCGAGTGACTTGTTTAAGTGAGGGGTTGGTTGATAGTATAGGTTTGCGAATCGGACTTTGCACACAGAAAATGATGTTTATGTCGGTTTATCTTTCACAACTAAACCAGACATAATACTGTGAAATTTGGGACCAATATGGTTGAGGACCTGGAGACGTACATAGGCTAAATTTTATCATAATCATCATCATCACCGATCACCATCACCACCGTTTTTCGTCGCGCGGGTGAAACCGCAGGGCGCAGCGGGTGAGAGATACCTCGTCTGTCGGTACAGAGGTCCGTGTTGGATGCGAGTCTCCAATCTGCGCTCACAAGAAGAGGGCGGACTTTTTATTCAGACATAATCTCTTCGGTGGGACAAGGGTTGAACGATACGCGATTTGAAAGTATTTTGAAAAAAAAACCGGCCAAGTGCGAGTCGGACTCGCGCACGAAGCATTATCTATAAAAACGGCAAAAAATCACGTTTGTTGTATGGGTTATTCTGTTTTTTAGTATTTGTTGTTATAGCGGCAACAGAAATACATCATCTGTGAAAATTTCAAGTGTATAACTATCACGGTTCATGAGATACAGCCTGGTGACAGACGGACGGACGGACGGACGGACGGACAGACAGCGGAGTCTCAGTAATAGGATCCCATTTTTACCCTTTGGGTACAGAACCCTAATTACGGCACAACTTGAAAAACATGTATAAATTAATAAACGACATGTTCCATTTGATAGTTTCCAGTATAGTTTAACCTAAAACTACACGGTTAAGTATAATAAAAATAAATATTTGTCTTCACGACTTTTCTTTTACCCGAATATAGCGAAGGAAAAGGGAGGGTTATTTTATTAAAAAAATGTAGCCAAATGTAATGTACTCGGCAGTTATATTTCCTAATTAAAAATTCTAACAACTGTCACCAACAAATAAAATAAATACTTTTTATATTTTAAATTACAAAATAAAACAAAAATTATGTAACTTAATTTGATATTGGTGAGCAAGCATTGACTTATCTATTAACTCCAGACTGAACCATTCTGACTCGGGGGACATCCATTTATCCATTTATTCTAATGGTGAAATAAAATATTATCAAAATTGGACAACATTTTGACGTTAAAAACAGATTTCACTAGTTGTACAAATGCGCAATGCACCAGAAAATAATGTGGTTTCAACAATTTTCTTCACGTCAATAAAGTCACAGTCAAAGTAAACCAAGTCACGGTCAAATCCTAGTCACGCCTCAGTAAACTAATAACCGCTCATCTCTTATGCTTTAAAGTGCCCAGTAAATAAATGCAGCAGTTAAGGATATTTCACACTGGTTATTAAGGGCACCTCTCACGTGTGAGAGGGCCGTGTATAATCACCCTTACATGCGTCAAAAGCACCGTGTACTATAAGCGGGTTTAAAAATGGAAATTGCTTTGATGCTTTCGTCAAAAGCTTGGAGCAGGTTACATTCCTATATATTTATGTAATTACATATGTACATAAACTGGGCAAGAACGTGTCGAGGCTTAAGATAATATGCTTATATCAGAATTCAAGGCAAGTGCATGTCATGTACCTATCACAGTTATGTGAGAGTTCAGAAATTAGTGTTCTATTCTTAAAATTATGCTATTAGGCGATAAGGCCGCCCATTGTACTGCTAAATATTGTTTCTGTTTTTTTTATTGTTTGTGTATTGTTTCTGTTGGTGTGCAATAAAGATATATATTATTATTATATTATTATAGTGAAAGTAGTTCTGTCTCTGTCTGTTTCATACCTTTTTACGATCAAACGGCCGAACCAAACGTTATGAAATTTGCTACAGAGATTGATGTGAACCTGGCGACGGACATAGGTTACGGTTCACAGATAGACAGAATAACTTTCGCTTTTAACCGACTGCAGAAAAAAGGAGGTTAACAATACGGCAGATTTTTTGTTTATGCCACATAACTCCATCATTTATAAACCGATTTCAAGTTTTTTTTTTGTTTGTAAGGATATACTTTCAGATTTATCCCATATATTGAAATTTTATCAACATCGGTTTAGTCAGTTTTTCAGATTTATTTGTATACTATTACTGTAAATTAGTCAGTATATATTTGTAAATACATTATATACACCCAGACACCGTTATGTGACACGAAATTCTAAGAATCCACTCTTTCTAAAACAGTCGGTTAAAATCTTGTATAAATCCTTGAAAAGGTCATCGCTCATCGTTCTT
Source organism: Lycia hirtaria (assembly GCA_947563715.1). Taxonomy (NCBI): domain Eukaryota; kingdom Metazoa; phylum Arthropoda; class Insecta; order Lepidoptera; family Geometridae; genus Lycia; species Lycia hirtaria. Next base: position 738,926 of record OX387388.1, read on the forward strand.
AATTCAAACCATCTCACTTGTCAGTTCGAATCGCGACGACGTTAGCGGGTTCCCGTTAATACCGTTACCGTTAAATTTACTGTCAAATTTAATTTTCGAATGTCACTGATATTTTGCGGCATACTTTGCTACTGAGTCACTTTTTTAATTTTATTCATTTTCGCATATATACGTTTGACTATGTAATTAAATATGATTATAGTTATAATTTTATAGTTTAAAAAACTGAAACAACCGACTTCAAAGTACGTTATTTCGTTTACTTGTAGTATTAGTTAGAATTAGGATACATAAAGTTCATTTCATCATGTTCATACGGGTGATAATTAAACAAGGCACTCAAGCGTTGAAGTAACTAAATTTTTTCCTGACCTATAGCTACACATTGGATGAGGAGTAAGAAGGTTTTACTTTTCAAGCTTACTAAAACCTTCACGATTGTAAACTTTTTAAAGAGACTTCTCTTAACCGCTAATTTTTTTTTTGTCAAGAATGAGATTTATCATTGAATGTTAAATGCTTTGTTCTTCGAAGATTAGAAAGTGTGCAGATGTTTATACGACATTTGACACTTTTGCAAAGAAAAACGTGTCGGTGGAACTCTGCAATTCTATAATCTGACGCACTTGACTCAGGAATCCAGTGAAAGTATTTTTGTTTTTAGAAATTATTCAAAAAGATTATGGGACCAACTTGGGAGCTTTCTCTATATACCAATTCACGAAATACAAATGTTAGTTCACGAATGACGGAGAAAATCATATACATAGATAAAAAAAAATATACGCTACGAATTGATAACCTCCTCCTTTTTTGAAGTCGGCTAAAAACGGAAAAACCCGACTTCAAAATACGTAATACATACAACACATATGTACGAGACTTATTGCTGTTCACTTTTCTACAGGCACTTGGATGATATTTTACCAGTTATTTTGTTATACAAACCAAAGTGCTAGACCGATTTTGATAAAATTTATATGGGACCACCTATGTAGTATGACCTACCAAATACAAAAAGAATCATCAAAATCAATGCACAATTGTCTGAGTTATCGGTGACAAACATACAAAAAAAAAACACAGACCGAATTGATAACCTTCTCCTTTTTGGAAGTCGGTAAAAAACTGGAACAACCGACTTTTTGACCGACAATTTCGTTAACTTGGATTACATACATTTTCCAGTTATTTTATTATAAAAACCAAACTATTAAACCGATTTTGAAGAAAATTCAATTTTTTTTATTTATGGAACCAATCTAAAATGATATTAAATTTGTTTACAAATGAAGGAGTTATGAGGTACTAACGCACATTAAAAAATATACAACCTAATTGAGAACCTCCTCCTTTTCTAGAGTCTGTTGAAAATAACAGGGATTGCAATATACAAATGATAAAACTTTTCTACGAATTAAATGCTGGCCAGCTAGATATTTTGACCACAGTCGCGTTCTTTGTAATTCAATAAAGGCTAGACCGATTTACATGAAATTTTGTATACAGATAGCTTATATCCTGGAATAACATATAGCTACTTTTAATTCCCTAAAAATGAAATATAGTTAAATCTAAAGACATCTCAAACGTCAATATTGATCAACCTTTTAGGTTTTTTAGGTTTTTTTTTTTACACAATGTAGGTTTGCGCTTGACCGACAACTCACCTGATGCTAAGCGATGTTGCAGTCTACGATGAAGTGCGCTTACCTAGAAGAAACTGACATAATAAATAAATTGTATTATTAAATAATACAATAAAAGATACGCATACTCGCAAAAAAACATATACCTTTCGGACAGTCAGGTAAAGATAAAACTTGCAACCATCGACATATTTTTTTTTTCTTTTTCTCCATACACGGCTAACACGAGGCATTTTATTATTATCCAAATCCAGACGCCTATTGCCAATAAAATTCAAAGCAAAAGATAGAGAGGCAAGATAGAAACGTGTGTGCGAGAACGGGACGGAGGGTCGCGAGGTGCATCGTGGCTGGAAGGTGTAAAGATGAAACACAAAAGTGACGCGTTTTTTAGTGATGTTACGAAGAGAAGCCTTTATCGATAGTTTTTTACGATTTTCCGTAAAAAACTATCGATAAAGACTTCACTCCGTGAAGACGATTAGGAATCTCAGTATTATGACATGTATATTTCAATATTTGCTTATTAGGTATTAATTATCAACCATCTAGTTTCCATAGTACAAGCTTTGCTTAGTTTGGGTTAGATGGTGTTGTGTGATATATCCACCAATATTTGCCGCTGATTTGCGCGCCTCCTGAGGCATAACACAAAGCACATTGAAGTTAAGAACACGAACACTCATGTTATACGCAAATAAAATTTACTTTGACGTTGACTTTGAGTGTCTTAGTCTTTAAGCGATTTTTTTACAACATGGCTCTAGGTTCTTATTTAAAACATTTGTCTCTCGAACAAACCTATTTAACAGTGATAACGATAATAATTAATTTAATAATTTATAAAAAAGTAATGTAATTCCAATTAGTAGATATGTGAACAGACTCACAAGTGTACCAATACGTACAAATTGAATATTCATGCACATTAAATTTTACTATTTGTCATCATCTGGATTTTGCTTCAAAGTGCGCAAGCACAGTCGTTCAATAAACAGCGTTATATATGTATGTATATTATGTACGTACAAAGAACAAGAATATGTAATTATTTTGCTTTTTATTTTCATACATTACATACAATTTTCGCTTGCAATGGTCATATATCATATATACAAGCCCATTTAATTACCTATTTATAAGTTAGCTGTATATAATGATAATAGTATAGATAGATAATAGATTTTTATATTTTTACATATAAAAACCATTTAATTACCTGTTTATATTATATGTTAGCACTGTAGGTAGTAACAATAATAGATTTATATATTTTCATATACAAATAGCCAAAGAAAATTTGTAACCAAAGATTTTAAAGGAAATATTATTATTAACTTCCATTAGAAATTGTATACTACATAAGAAATTATTATAGTACATAAGAACTCAATGTTGCACGCCCGCAATGGGTAAACTGTTGAAACCAATATTTTTTAAGAACTCTGTTCTGTACATAGTTATGAGCAATAAAGTATATTTGATTTGATTTGATTTGATTTGATATATAAACAAAATCCCATCCACTTCGCCAAACCAAAGCTGTTTATGCTATAAATGAGAGATATTTTTAAGCACTGAAAATTACAAACATGCGCTTAGAAAAGCCCTATTTGCTCAATCGAATTAAAATAGTACTAAATTATAAAATTATCGATGTCGATACTTTTTACGCAAGCTGTCAATCCCATCCCTAAAGGTCACGGCCCAAACGCCTCAGAACGGGTTCCACAGCGAATAATAACATCCTCTGGCGAAGAAAATAAATCCAACCCGACACACACACGAGAACAAACATACACACATGCACACATACACACACGTTACAGGCTTACAAGGGTTTTAATGCGATGTAACGGTGGATTTCAATATTCGGACAAATCTAGATTATTCATACTATGTTATTTACCGACTTCTAAAAAGAAGGAGGTTATCAATTCGACTGTATGTTTTTTTTTGTATGTTTGTTCACTGATTATTCCGTCAATTGTGCATTGATTTTGTTTTTTTGTTTGGTAGGTCATACTTCAGAGGTAGTCCCATATAAATTTTATCAAAATCGATTTAGTACTTTGATTTTTATAACAAAATATGTAGCTGGTAAAATATCATCCAACTAAACAAATTGCGTATTTTGAATTTTGCGTGGTTTTCAGGTTTTTTAAATATAATTATTGTAGGGTGATGTACATCAAAAGGTAAAACAGAATATTTATAAGATCGCTGAATAGCTTGTCTGTCGAAAAACCCAAAATTGAAGATAATATCAAAAACGTAGTTTTTTTTAAATGTAGAACTAGAAATAGGTTTGCACTTGACCACCAACTCACCCGAAGTTAAGCGATGTTGGGGTCTACGATGGAGCGCGCTTACCTATATGAAACCAATTCATTCGCGATTTAAAGACATATTATTTGTTGTAAAAAAAACATATTTTTTTTATAATACATACAATATAATTCTCTCACTGGCATACAGATAAATATACCTCGATATACAAATCGAACCAGGACTGGCCAGGTTTTATTTCGTTTGAATAGGACAGCGAATAAAGGGCCACACTTCAAACAATGCACACAAAATGAACCAACACTTGCCCCGAAGGAAACACACCCTGAATGACTTGGGCCGTAGAAAAAAGAATTAAAAAGTAAAATTAAAACAAAACACAAAAAGCGCGGGCATTCCTCAGTTTGAAATGAGAAGGATATCTGAATGGTTTGAATTGAGAATGCAGGTGTTTTTAAATCAAAATGGCGATCGCTCACCAATTTCACTCAACATTCCTAACGAATAACTAGTAATCTACGAACAGTAGACCTCGCGAGGGAGCTTATTTGCAGCTCAGCTTGGATCATCTGTACATAATACCTACATAAAGTTGGCTTAGGAGGCCGTATATAAAATGTTGGCCGATTTCGCAATTTTAAGTGACATTACAGACGTTATTTCACGGTCAAAAAACATTTTATCCTTAAGTTTAGGCACCTTGAAAGATCAATTTAATTTTAATACATAATAATGCTCTGGACGTTTCTGCGAGTGATGTATTATATTATCTATAGTTGGATTACATAAACAATATATTCGTTGTACCTATACGTTCTGTTTAATTACACTATTATTCAGCGCTAAAATGCATCAAGCATATCCAGGCGCCCTCACTGTTACACGCAGTCTCAAGTTGGTTGTCATATCTCGACAACCACTTGACCAATTCTGTTCATTTTTACCACAAGTTATAATAATTGTGTACTTTACCTACCTACCAAATATCATTAAAATATGTTGGTAATTAACGCCGCAATATACTTCCCTCCTTTTTATGGGAACCACCCGTCTTATGAAAAATCGACGACGACAAAAATAATTAAATAATCCATTGGACCTATACACCAAGTTTCATCAAAATTGGTTCAAAATTACGCCCTGTACGCGAGTACGAACATACAAACAAATCACAAACTCACAAAGCCAAACAAACTGACAGACGAAAGAAAATTTGGCCAGTTGATGCAGAGACGCTTCGCTCGCTCAGTCAAATATAATTATGTGGTCTGAGAAATAAATATCAACAGCAACCCTTTTGGACATCTTTGAGCTTTGACGATCTTTGACAACCGTTTTGTTGTTTGAAATTTCTGTTCTAGCTTACATTGAATTCTTTGGCTTTGTGGATTTTTATAAAGTGTCTATTGAAACATTGAAACAAGTATCTATATTAAAAGAAAAACAAAACACCCGACAAGTTAGACTGCAAAAACTGCTTTTACAAAGCGGTTTTTGCAGTCTAACTTACGACTCCGTTACGCTTAGTACACTGTTGTGTATACGTATTTTGTTAGAAAGTATGCGTAAAGTCACTATACAAGATTATAAATGCGTACCTATTCATTACAATTATTATTATTAGAAAAAGTATAGCTTACAATATTCAGAGAGTGAAGACAAATCTAACTACACCTCGCACATAAAAATCGGTCGAGCCGCTTAGGCTGTAGGCGATCATATAGAAACATACATACATACCCCTCCTTCTTACGCAGTCGAGTAAAAAGGTTATGATGCGCGAAAGAGATAGCTGCGCGCGTAGATCTCCACCTTAACACCAGGCGCGATGGTCAAGCGCAAACCTATTTTCGTATAAAAAAATGGTTGTCTGTAAAGTCGGCTTACGGACGATAATTGTACGTGATAACGTCATGATAGATGCGTCACAAGCCGAACGCTTAGGCCGATCGTGCCTCTCTATCGCTTGTTCCGCGCTCTCGCTTGCACGCTCGGCTCAGGCGGAAAGTGACAACGAGTCATGCTTCTTCGTACGTGCAGCCGGTGTTCGTCGATTTATAAGACGTTATCACGTCAAAAAACTCATAGAGTAGTTCTCTTCTTACGGTGTGCGAGGAGCGCTATGCGCAGTGGCTAGCGCGTTTTGACGCAGTGTGAGGGAAGAAAGGAACGCATTTACAACTTGCGCTTGAAAAACAACCCCAACCTTTGTATGGGGAGTTATTCCATGCTTATACTGCAAGGAAGATGTTTTGTACTAAAATATTTTTTCTATTAAAAACCGACTTCAAACGCAACTTACAATATCCTTCACGATTGTAAGCTTTTTAAAGAGACCTCTCTTCACTCGCTCTTTTTAGGGTTCCGTACCCAAAGGGTAAAAACGGGACCCGACTGTCTGTCTGTCTGTCTGTCTGTCTGTCTGTCTGTCTGTCTGTCTGTCTGTCTGTCTCCAGGCTGTATCTCATAAACCGTGATAGCTAGAAAGCTGAAATTTTCACAAATGATGTATTTCCGTTGCCGCTATAACAAAAAATACTAAAAATTAAACAAAATAAAATATTAAGGGGGGTCCCCATACAATAAACGTGTTTTTTTCGTATTTTTTTGCTCAATATTAAAAACGGTAACAGGTAGACGCTTCAAATTTTCACAGAATATTTACTTGTATATTACCTTTGTAAATAAATAATTAAATAACAATAAAGTAAATATTAAAGGGGGGCTCCCATACAACAAACGTAATTTTTAAGCAATTTTTACTCGATCTCAATTAACAGGTAGAAACTTGAATATTTGTAATAAATATTTAGAAATATATTAACTATAAAAATAAATACCTAATCTAATACATAAAAACTCACAAAATGAAAATAATCCGTGCATCTAAACACGGTGCGAGCGCCGGTTTAGCGGGGTAGCGGGGGAGGTAACATGACGGAGCGAGCCATAACCGCGCGTATTCGCGCGAGCGTCGTCATGCTGCCCGGATGTGTATCGAAAACCTACCTATAAGTTTGCAATTTACTACTTGGAATTTCGTTGATTTCTCGTTATTTTATAAACAGAACTAAACTTTGTAGTATTATAGATGATAGTACGGAACCCTTCGTGCGCGAGTCCGACTCGCACTTGGCCGATTTTTTTCTTTTGTCAAGAATGCGACTTGTCATTGAATTTCAAATACTCGTCTTCGAAGATTAGAAAATGTGCAGATGTTTAAACGATATTCCATAATATTTGACACTCTTGCAAAGAAAAACGTGTAGGTGGAACTCTGCGATTCTATAATCTGACGTACTTACTCGGGAATACAATGAAAATATTTTCAGTTTTAGAGATTATTCAAAAAGTTAAAATATGAAGCGAATAAAGCGATGTTTATAAAATAATTATGGGACCATCTTGGGAGCTTTCTTTAGACACCAATTTAGGAAACACAAATATTGGTTCTTGAATGGCGGAGTAATTTGTGTACATACATTAAAAAAAATACGGTACGAATTGACTTCCTCCTCCTTTTTCGAAGTCGGGTTAATAAGCAAAACACCGATATGAATGTTGAATCTATCTCTAGGTATTGTTGGATAGGAAATTCAATAGTTATAATATGAGTGCAAAATCTAGAGTCACTCTGATTAATTGTTGAAGTAGGTTGTTGAAGATTGTTGGTGTAGGTTATAAAAAAAAACACGGCAGTACTTTTATCGAAATAATTATAGTTTAAAAAACTGAACAAAATACGCGACTTCAAAATGTGCAATTCGTTTACTTGGATGACTTGGATTTTTAGGGTTCCGTACCCAAAGGGTAAAACGACCCTATTATTAAGACTTCGCTGTCTGTCTGTCCGTCCTTCTGTCACCAGGCTGTATCTCATGAACCATGATAGTTAGAAAGTATTTTTTTTTTGATGTACCTATTTGTGTTGCCGCTATAACAACAAATACTAAAAAACAGAATAAAATAAATATTTAAGGGGGCTCCCATACAACAAACGTGATTTTTTTTGCTCGTTTTTGCTCGATATTGATATCGGCAACAGGTAGAGTGTAGACGCTTGAAATATTCACAGAATATTGAGTTAAGTATATTATTATTTTTAAAAATAAATAATTAAATCCAACAAATCAAAATAAAATTAATAATTAAGGGAGGCTCCCATACAACAAACGTGATGATGAACATGATGTTTTTGCCGTTTTTATAGATAATGGTACGGAACCCTTCGATCACGAGTCCGACCGCACTTTGCCGGTTTTGTTTCAGTTATTTTGTTATAAAACTAAATCACTAAACCGATTTTGATATAATTTACATAATATATGGGACCACCTCTAAAGTAATTGGCGTAGCAGTATCAATTCGACTGTCTTTAAGTTTGTTGTGGCCAAGTCATTCTAGTTACCAAAGAAATAAAGATGTTTAATATCGTTACGGTTACTACACAAGTTGTTAGTTAACTAATTAGGTCACAATTTCGTACAAACTAGTTGGATAAATGTAACCGACTTGGTTTTACACAAAATCTCACAACTTTTTGTGGTAGAAGAGCTGCGTTGCGAGACGGCTTTTTGTGCATATTATGTTTTGATGGGATATATATTTACATCCCATAAGGGTAAGGGGTGTGAATGTCGAAATGACGGCTGATAGAGTGAAGTGGCGAAAGGAAACATGCTGTGCCGACCCCACCTAGTGGGATAAGGGCAAGGAAATGATGATATACATATATACTGTGTTTACGTCTACCTGCTGAACTGAAAGGTCGTGGGTTCAATCCCCACCCAGGGCAAACATTTGTGTGATGAGCATGGATGTTTGTTCTGTGTCTGGGTGTTTCTATGTATCTGTATGTATATATTTACAACAAAAAAAGTATATATGTATTCTATCAGCCATCTAGTTCCATAGTACAAGCTTTGCTTAGTTTGGGCTAGATGGCGTTGTGTGAAATGTCCACCAATATTTATATTTATTTATTTATACATATAAACAAGAATTGCTCGTTTAAAAGTATTAGATACTAGATACATTGTAGGTATTCGAACCCGCGCTTCCCAGCACGGCAATCCGCCACACAACTCACTGCGCCATCATCGCTTCACACCGCTCGCTCACACCCACACAGTACACACATTCATAAACAAACAAATAACAAATTAACCTTGGCCCCTAATAAAGAAGATTTCGCTCGCTGCGGGGGGTCATGCGTTATTTTATAGTTATTTTTATTAAATTTTCTAATATAATGAAGTGTCAACGACCACGTTAAAGTGAAACTGGTTAAGTCAAGTGCGGGTCACGTCCACTTTGAGTGAAAATCTCTGATAGTTTCTACCGCGTTCGGAGGTCGCTTTCAAAGGAATGCGAATGATGCAAATGTAAATACGGTTAGCGTCACGCATTGCACTCAGTATTTTTTTAAATTAATAAGTAATACATTAAACTACGGGTCACTCACGTCGGTTTTGAGTCGAAAAATCCGACTATAGTTTCAACCGCATTCGGCGGTCTTTTTCAAAGGAGTAGCGCAAACGTCATTCCCGGGCTGTGATGCGCCTCGCACTCAAAATATTACATTAAAAATTAATTTAAATTAATAATTCTTAACCGAATTTGAAAAAATATTTTATTTCAAAATTAATTAAAATAAAACTATACAATGTATTAAGCACGCGTAGGAGCATGCATGGAGTATTTTCTTTTATTTACGTTTTTATGACAGCTCCAAGTGCTCAATTGAGAAACATGCCAAGAAGTTTATTGACAACAAGCCTATTGTTGTAACCAAGCTCTTATCGCTACATTTAATCTGGATGTCTTCAAATCGCGTCTGAATAATGTTATTATAAAGAAGAGCGCTCCATCGTAGACCTTAACTTCAAAGTACTGCTGCCACCTTTTTGATGGATCAGCCAAGTATCAGCTGGAAGCTTTAGAATCAGTGGACCGGCGAGCTGTGAGGTTAATCGGTGACGATAAACTAGCTGCCAAGAAGCTACTTAGTCTCGAGCACCGCCGTAAAGTAGCATATCTGTATATTTTCTACAGGATTCATTTCGGGGAATGTGCGCAACAGCTTCACGACCTAATTCCACCCTGCCCATTTCACTACAGGACTAGCAGAAAGTCGGCGAATTACCACCCATTTCTGGTTGAAATGCCAAAAATCCGTACTCAGCGATATCGATCCACATTCCTGTTGCGTACTGCACAAGAATGGAATTCGTTGCCGCCATCTCTGTTTCCTGAGACCTACAATCTTGGAATTTTCAAGGCTAGAGTGAATAGATATCTTCTAGATCGACGAGCTCCATCCTCGGCCACACCGTCGCTTAACATCAGGCGAGTTGGTGGTCAATCGTAGATCTATACTCTATAAAAAAAAAAAAGTATAACAGCTCAGCAACGTTACTTTCAGATATTCCCGTCAAAAAAATATTCAAAAGGTTTATGAAAACGCCGGTAGGTAATAGAATAGAATATATCTTTATTGTACATCCATACAGTAAAAACTTAAAAAAAAACAATAAACTATAACAGAAATAATAACAAAAAAATAAATTAACATATCCTCGTAGCATTTTAAAATTACATTTAGCGTCGATCGAACATATCCTCAAATCATTTTAAAATTACATTTAGCGTCGATCGAACATAGCCTCAAATCATTTTAAAATTACATTTAGCGTCGATCGAACATATCCTCAAATCATTTTAAAATTACATTTAGCGTCGATCGAACATATCCTCAAATCATTTTAAAATTACATTTAGCGTCGATCGAACATATCCTCAAATCATTTTATAATTACATTTAGCGTCGATCGAACATATCCTCAAATCATTATAAAATTACATTTAGCGTCGATCGAACATATCCTCAAATCATTATAAAATTACATTTAGCGTCGATACCCACCAGTGACTCAAATAAATGTAAAATCTCATTACACCCAAAGAATTATGTCAATAAAATGATAAACATTATAATAAATTCGTTTAAGAGACTGCTCTGACGCTGACGACGTTTCGGCGGCCATTTTGATTGGTCAAGGGCGAAATTAACTAGCAACAAGAGTTCCGTGTATTTTTGCGACTAAACTTTCTTTTGCGACTTTTGCGAAAAAAAAACACGTATCATTTCATCATCATCATCATACCGAATGATAATGAAAAGCTACTCTACTCTCTACGCTACTCTCCGGGATCACAGCTATCTCTATACAAAATTTCATAATGATCGGTTGAGCCCTTTGATTGTAGAAAGCGAATACAAAGACAATGAGACAGAATTACTTTCTCTTTTTACCCGACTGCGTAAGAAGGAGGGTTATATTTTTCGAGTGTATGTACCTATGTATGTTTCTATATTATCGCCTACAGCCTAAACGGCTTGACCGATTTTGATGTGTGATGTGTGTAGACGAATCTAACGACATAGATTCGTCTTTACTTCCAGCTATATTTTTTTGTAATACTAATGATACATCTCTCGCTAAAATAAAAAAATGTGTTTTTCTTCATAACCTCCAACGAATATTTTCGTAATAAACAAGTGATTTTACTAGATTTATTCAAAAGAATGCGTATTTATAATCTTTTAGAGTGATATTACGCATACTTTCTCACAAAAAACCTACACGTAACAGCATATCAAGCGTAACGAAATCGTAAGTTAGAATGCAAAAACTGTTTTTTTGCAGTCGGGTATTTTGGTTTTCTGCTAACATAGATATTTGTATAATATGACTTAGGATATAAAAATATAGTTACCTACCTGCGACGCGGAACCCTAAAACATATTTCACGTGACCTTTAATATGAAAAAGGCGAAAAACATACGTTTTTATATTGTAATGCAGAACATGCGCCAGCGATAAGAATGTAAAAAAAAAATTAAAGAAAATAAAACTACCTATGAAGCCTCAACACGGGCTGAACATAAGAAAGCCACTGGATGCAGTAGGGCTGCCACTTTATATATATATATCATCTTCGGCCACAGTATCGCTTTCCATCAGGCGTGTTGGTGGTCAAACGTAGAGCTATTCTATATATATATAGAACGTAGATCTAGATGATACCTGTTCACTCTAGAAGACACCAGGGTTATAGCTTTTAGGAAACAAGGACAGCGGCAAGCCATTCCATTCCCGAGCGGTTCGCATTAGGAAGGAAGGAAGGATATAACCACAACTTTAAGGCCTTTTAGTGTCTTGGCCTTATATATCTTGTTATTGCACTTTCTAAACACACAGGATGACGTTGTCACTAAGTAACGACACGCGTCTAACAGCGTTGCCCGACGTGTCGCGACTGAAGACAAGTCGGGCGATTACCTTACTTGAGACTTGCCATGCAGAGCCAAGGAAAACCTATCTACATATATACATCATTGCATTTGATCAGCTATCCTGGCGGTATGCGATGGTGTGGATAGTACGATAAAAACACACGTCCATTTAAAATAACTAGAAAACTCCAATATTGTAGTTTTCGTAAAACGGGTTGCAGTAGGAGTTCTATTCTTGTACATAATTGCCGTCTTACTTATAAACGCTGAATCAATCAGTTAATCAGTGTTTTGTTCCGTTTTCGCGCGTGACAGTTCCCGTCTGACTGAAAGTGACAAGTCCTTATTCGGTGAATACATTTTTAACATGCGTTTATAAGTAAGATGGAATATGTATATATATTATATATTTTTTAATTTAATTTTAGCTGCTGAACCAATCTTTACGAAATTGGGCACAGAGATTCTTTAAGACCTGGAGAAGGACAAAGGCTATATTTTATCATCATCGTCACGGTTTTCCTTCACCATTTGGCTAAAACCGCGGAGTGCAGCTAGTGTTCTTATAACGCGTGTGTGACAGCCACAGATCATAAAACAAGGTTACCTTGTTTTATGATCTGTGGTGACAGCCCTACTGCCCGGCCAGTATCGCACAGTGTGAGTCCGTCGATCGCCATATTTTCGAGTCAACGCTTGCGACCGACGTCTGAGATAATTTAAAGTTGGTATTTACCAACAAAAAAAAAAACTAAGTTTGCTATACAATTTATGCAAAAATAATATGAAATGAAATATAATGTATAATGTGTCAAATATTTATTTATTTAATATAATAAAAAATTTAAATCCTTTCGCTTGTAAAATTAAATATAAATTAATAACAAGTAGCGGGTCCCTCTAGTGTGGGTTGGTAGATGTAGGTATTAAGGTACCTATTGTTTTGCTAATAATAGTCCGCACGCACACAACCAACTGAGCCTTTAATATGAATACGGCTCTTATGAATGTGTGTGTGCATTGTCTCACGATATAGTTATGAAGTGTTTTTAGGGTTTCGTACCTTAAAAGGAAAAAACGGAACCCTTATAGGATCACTTTGTTGTCCGTCTGTCTGTCTGTCTGTCTGTCCGTACGTCCGGGTGTCAAGACCTTTATCTCGGGAACGTGTGAAGGTATCGAGTTAAAATTAAAACCATATACGCAGATCCAGTCTCTTGCTGCAGAAAGAAAAATAAAATTTCTCAGTTTTCGTAAAAAAAGTTACAGCCGAATATGTAGTAAAAACGCACATTTCGACACTCACAAGGGAATCAAAACCTATGGGGTACTTCCCGTTGACCTAGAACTATGAAATTTGGCAAGAAGCATTGTGTTGTAGTACACATATAGGGAAAAATCCGAAAACTGTTTTTTTTTATTTAATCACAAAAAATAGGGTCTTTATCCAAGGAAGGAGGGTCCAAATTTTAAAGTACTTTAACCGTATCATATGGGGTATCATATGAAAGAGCTTAATTAGCACAAGCTAAACAGGTTTTTAAATATTTTTACGATGTATATTTTTTTTGGTTTATGAAGGAAAATATAAAAAAATATATATGATTTGATCTACTAGTTTGAACGGAACCTTCGGTGTGCGAGTCTGACTCGCATGTCTCGCACTTGTCCAGTTTTATTTTAATATGACTTAAAATGTAAAAAGTAAAATGTACTGGTATCGAACTAAATTCTATTCCCACAAGGCCTATGGGTTGTTCCATTAATTGAAAAACAAGTACGTATGTGAAAATGTGAAAGAAAAAAATACATACGGTACGAATTGATAACCTCCTCCTTTTTTGAAGTCGGTTAAAAAAGTACGTATTCATAACAAGTATTATAGTTGAGTCATTCTTCTTTTTAACCGACTTCCAAAAAGAAGGAGGTTCTCAATTCGAATGTATGTTTTTTGTGTGTTTGTTCACCGATTACTTTTGTTTGGTAAATAATTCTTTATATGAAAATTTGATTTGATTCTTTACTGGCCATTTTATAACATGTCTGTCATATTAGGAAAAGATTTTATCAAAACTGTTTCAGTACTTTGATTTTATTAACAAAATAACTGAAAAAATATCATCCAAGTAAACGAATTGCGTATAATTTTGAGATCGGTTGTTTTAGTTTTTTAAACTAAAATTATTTTATACTGAACTTGTGGTCAGTTACTTAGATCATAAAAGCCATTTCTCCTTTACCCATGATCATTCTTGGCGGTCTTTAGCAATTTGTGATGTTTAATAATACTCTTGTCATAATTTAAAATTATCACATTTTTAGATAAATGGTTTCAACCGCATGCGGTGGTCCTTTTCAAAGGAGCAGCGCAAACGTCACTCTCGGTCGGTGACGCGCCTTGCAACAAACAAACGCGACAAAATGTTTGAAAACCACGTAAGTTTACATTTCGTTATTGTTAGTATAGTAAAATTATCACATTAGCATTAAACCATTCTTTCAGTATGTTCACAACTAATTTTTCAGGTGTTCAGGACATCGTTCGCTTGGCATACATCCCTTGAGAAACATCGTGCCGTCTCGTACAATGTAAGCGCACCAATCTTCGTGATTTATAGGCATAGCTCCCAGTGTTGCCGTGTTATGAAAATATTTAATTATTCGCTCGCTCTGGCCGAGTCACCCTGCAATTTGGGGTTGCCAGAGGTGACGAAATTGCCCCACGCTTCTAACTTTGATACCGCTTTGAGATTTTCGTTGGTAATTTTTGTCACCATGATTGGCAGGTTTTAGAGTAATTAAAATCATGTATTATACACACAACTAGAGTAGGAAAAATAATACATTTTAATGAATAAATTCAAGGGTTCCAGACACCTCGAAAAAAGAAGCGACATCGCCAACGCTTAACTGTTTTTATTTTAATCCTGTAAATCTTGGATTTTGATACATATATTTTTTTGTTTTTACCTTATAATTTTTTACCCCCGACTCAAAAAGAGGGTCAAAGTCAAAGTCAAAGTCAAAGTAAATTTATTTGCGTTAAACATGAGTGATAACATGCTTTTGGTGTTCTTAATTTTAATGTGCTTCATGTTATGCCTGAGGAGGCGTGCAAATCAGAGGGCGCTATCGATCTTTAAAACTACTAATATAAATACCTAATTATCAAATGTCAATTTAAACATGTCATAATACAATTATATAAAATTATTTTTTATTTTTATATTTATTAATTGTGTCAATAAAATTTCTAAACATTAAAATATTTTGTTCATAAGGAACGATCGTCTATATAATCCTTAATCTTATAGTAGCATTTTTCAACCAGCAAGGCTTTAAATTTCTTTTTAAATAAATTAGTTGTCAGATTTCTAAGACTTATAGGTATCTTATTATATATAATAGGGCCCATTCCAAAAATGCTGTTTCTGAACAATTGAGTTTTTGCTTTATGTATTAGTATTTTGTTGTCTCGTCTATTATATATCGATTCTGTAGACATCTTAGGAAATATTTCAGAATTAGCCCGTACAAATACTGCAACCTCAAATATGTATAGTGAAGGAAGCGTCAGAATCTTATGCTGTTTAAAGTAAGGCTTGCAGCTATCAGTTGGTTTGAGTCCAAACATAGATCTTAAGCATTTTTTCTGGGATATAAAAGCATAATTTTGATCAGTTGAGTTACCCCAGAATATTACGCCATATCTCAGCACTGACTCCACAAGTCCATAATATGCTGTAATAAGGGCGTCCGAGTGAAGAGTCGGTGCTAATTTGTAAAGAGCGAAGGAACAGCTGCTGAGTTTTTTATTTAGGTCATGGACATGTGCTTTCCAGTTCAGACGTTGATCAATAATTAACCCCAGGAATTTTGTGGTTTCTACATTATTTATCGGGTTATTACAGTATGTTATGTCAAAATTAGTTATATTCTGTGGTCGTTGAGAAAAGTGCATAATATTAGTCTTACTTAAATTTATTTTTAGATTATTATTGTCAAGCCATTTTATTGTTGAGTCAAGAGAATTAATAATGTCATTTTTATATGATTCTATTTTATTACAAGCTATTGTTATGGTACTATCGTCAGCGAAAAGTGTAACTGGATGTTTTGTTGCTTTTGGAAGGTCGTTAATATACGAAATAAATGCCAGTGGACCAATCACACTACCTTGAGGTACCCCATATTTTGGAGTACGTTCTAAGGAAGTAAATATTTCTTCTCTCTTTGTTTTAAGATTAATTTTTGATATCTCAGTTAGTTGCTTTCTATTACTTAAATAAGATTTTAGTAAATCGTTACTGTTTCCTCTTACCCCGTATTTATACATTTTACTAAGTAGTGTGTTGTGATCTACGTAATCAAAAGCCTGAGTCATGTCGCAAAAAATAGCGCAGACAGGGTTTCTTTTATCAATATTTAACATGACGTTTTTTAAAAATTCGCAAATAGCCAAATTGATACTTTTTTTGTGTCTGAAACCTTTTTGCTCTTTAGAAAGTATGTCATATTTTTCAAAATATGAATATATTTGTTTATAGATCACCTTTTCAAAGATTTTAGCAAAGACTGATATTAATGCAATTGGTCTATAATTGTTCATGAGTTCTCTGTTTTCTTTTTTAAATAACGGTTTAACTATAGATATTTTTAAATCTTCTGGAAATACACCACAGCTTATACACATGTTAATTATATAACTAAGGTGTTTTGAGATGTTTTCAGCGACAAATTTAATTACTTTTGTGTGAAAACCGTCATGTCCCACACTGTTAGTGTTTTTTAGACTATTAATAGTTTTAACAATATCGCCTGGTAAGGTTGGACTCATATATATTGAATTGGGACTATTTTCTATAAGTGAGGTTACATTTCTTCCAGAATCGGTAATCGGAACAATTTTGTCAACAAAATAATTATTAAATTCATTAGCTATTTGTAATGGATTCGTAATAGTTGTATTAGATATTCTTATTTTGTCTATGGGATGTCTAGGTATATTTGATTTAGAGCCATTAATAATTTGCCATGTCGCTTTACTTTTATTCTGAGAAGTCTTTATTTTATAGGTATTTTGTGCCCGTTGTGTGAGTTTAATAATCTTTTTATATAATTTTGTGTAGGACACATAAGTAGATTTATTTTTATCTGTGGGATCGGCTCTGTATGCATTTAAAAGTAATCGTTTCTTTTTGCTGCATAATTTGATACCTCGAGAAATCCATTTGGGTTTTTTAGTTATTCTTACAATAATGGTCTTAAAAGGAAAGCATAGGTCGTAGAATAGCTTGAAATTTTCCTTGAAAATTTCATAAGCCTGGCTAGGATTAACGGTATCATATATTTCACAAAATGATAAATTACTAATACACGATTTGAATTTGATCATGTTCTCAACACTATAGTCCCTTCGTTTTTTACGCCATGCATCGATAACCCAGACTCTTTTAGTAGGACATTTCATAAATTTATAGACAATTCATAAATTACACATATCGGATGGGACTTGAACCTTCGTTATCCCGGTCTGTGCCTGGGGGCCTTTACCATGTTGTCCACGGAGGTGTCACGTGGGAATGTCGAAACTTTCGAACAATCTTTTTTGCTTCATCCAATCAAGCGTTGGTGGCGCCACCCGTAACACACGCTTCAAGCGTGCAATTACTCAGCCGGACCCTCTACGGGTTCCATAGACTGATGAGGGGCGTCATAAATTTGACGTGTGTATCTGTCTGTAGCATCGTAGCTCACAACGGATGGACCGATTTTGATCAAGTTTTTTTATTGAAAGGATTTCATCAAGAGTGTTCTTAGCTACATTTAATCAATATAGGTGCAGCCGTTTTTTATCAGGGTTTTTCATTATTCTAAGCATATACTTGTTTTAAGATAAACAGGCTTAAACTAAAAAAAAAAACACGTAATGTCTAAATTAGTAACTAGTTCCCATTATAGCTTAGATTACGTTGTCGCGCATACATCATTCAGGTTGTAGCCCAGCAAATAGGGACCCCAAGATAGAGGCTACGCCTAGTTTGGGGACAACTGGTAACTACTTAGAAAGTATCAGCAGTAGGATCAACATATTTATTCAAGATTGCTTATGGAATTGTAATATGATAAACGAATCATTATCTTATCTTTAAAATTAACTTATTATATTTGTCTTTTAATGTTAACAGTACAAAAAAATTATAACCGAAACAAATTGAATGTTTACTCAAAAATTTTACAAGAAAATAGGTTAGTCATTAAAAATTATCTTTAATTCATATTATATAACAATGTTGAATTGCGATTTCTCTGGTAATTTTTAAAGATTTGTCGGGGAGGCTGAAGAATTGTTTGCTCAAATTAAAATTTAGCACATGCATACTGATATACAGAATCGCCAGCTTCATTCGTGAACGGGATGACTCGTCTGTATTCTTGAGAAGCTGATGTTTGCTTGAAATACAACACTCTTATTATATTATTAATGTCCACCATAACCAAATCCGTATACGGGTTAAATAGAGGCACCTTCTTTATCAACTTCCGGTACAAATAGTCCGATATCTTACTCGTATCCATAACAAACCAATCGCGGGGTGAAAGATACACTTGGACACTATCCTTTAACTCTTGCATTTCAGCCGATGTGAACTGAGCCGGTCCGTAGAAACTGTTCTCCGAGTGGCTGCGGTCTCTTTTATCTTCGACCAACTTAATACCACCGAAATCACAAACCATATCAGATCTCACACTGAAGAGTTGCAGATGTCTGCTCTTGTCGCTGGAGTCAGAGCACTCTACCGTGTCGGAGGTGGATTTCTCTTTGGTGTATTCACAGGAGTACGACCCGCCTACGGAGACTTCGCCGCCCACTTCGAATATCGTTGCCAGCGAGACTTTTGAAGAGATCGTCACACCCCAGTTGTAGCCCTCGCTTGAAGTATAGGAGTCCACTGTCGACACTGTACGGGATAACTTACATTCCACGTTGTTGCAATCCACAGTAGACAGCAGTTTAGGCTCGTAAGTATGGAAAGTGCAGTTGTACGGAGCGTGTATCTCAATTTCTTCCGGGTATTTTTTGTATCTTGGAGTTGTGGTGGTGGCCCGTATCGGTATGCCAAAGAATTTGTGATTTTTGTACCTTTCCAACAGATCTTCGTGTTGATTTGTTGCTATTTCATCGACGCTGCGTACCGTGCTGGCGTTGGTTATGACAGGAGCGGTTGTGACACTTCTTTTCAGCCTGTTGCCCTGAGCGCATCGTTCTGGTGGAAGCCATGCGAAGCAATTCGCAGAAAGGCAACATAAAGCTAATAGTTTAAGTAACATGTTACGTCTGCGTACGAAACTACAATGACTGTAATATGTGATTCCCGTTTACTTATCAGCTCTGCTTGACCTCGTGTTATCTTGAGTTCGTCACTTGTTTTTCTGTGTTAACTAAGTAAGCATCATAAAATAAACGTTATTCCCAATCTCCTTAATTTGATAATTGCAGATTTGACCGCCTTTAGCGTCATTGTCAACATCTTATTTCAGACGGCGCCAGTGTGTCAACACAAGTAGCATCCCAGGCTAATTATTCCTTGTAACTATCTCGGATAATCTTTTAAGTGTTTACAATGTTTGCAACATAATAATGTTAGACATAACATAATAATCTTATAAATCAACAATATTACTAAATCACGTCAAGTTATTAGTAATAAATAAATATTAAATAAATAAATATTTGTGAACATTTCACACAACACAAACTAAGCAAAGCTTGTACTATGGAACTAGATGTCTGATAGAATACATAATATATACTTTTTTTTTGTAAATACCTATATATACATATGATACATAGAAACACCCAGACACAGAACAAACATCCATGCTCATCACACAAATGTTTGCCCTGGGTGGGGATTGAACCCACGACCTTTCAGTTCAGCAGGTAGACGTAAACACACTACCAACTGAGCCACAAGGCCAGTCTTACTAATGCATCTTATTCAAAAATTTAAATCTTACTAATATTATCTAATGTGTTTTAGCTTCCAGGTCTTCAAGCTGGCACCTTTCTGCTTCGATGTCTTCATAGTGGTACTCTTCTGCTTCAGTGTCTTCAAGCTAGTAGTCTTGACGGCTTCGATGTCTTCAAGCTGGTACTCTTGTCGACACGTGTTTCACTTCTTCACGAGGCATCTTCAGACTTCTTGACTCTTCGAGCTCTTGCGCGAGAATGCTATGCATCTAATAGCCTACGTTACCCTAGAAGCCGCTGGAATTTGTAAAATTGCAATATACTTATAGATATATTATTATTAATAAAAAAATTGAGGTGACAAAATAAATAGAAAACGTACTTAGCCACAAATATTGTAATCACTTGCAATAGTTATCACTGGACCTGGCTGCAAGGATGGAAATTACTAGACTTATTCTAAAGAATGCTCATATATATATATATATTTTTTCTGTGTTTAATATCGAATTTATGTTTGAATATCGATCTATATATATATATTATATATATATATCGATTTTCAAACATTAATTCGGTAGCTTTTCACAAAAACTTACACTCAACAGCATATCAAGCGTAACACAAACGTATTTTGGTATACCAGACTCATATTTTGTTTTCTTTTAATAACTTGTTTAACATTTATGTTATAGAAACCATGAAACTGTATGGTAATAAATAAGTTTTTTTGTGTCGCAATCCGTCAACGTCACCACACCCCTGCAGAAAGGGTAGTTATTATACCCTTACTGATATATTTTACCTTATTGATATATTTTTAGCTATAAGCCATCTGTCAAAATGACATAATACTGTGTATTTTTTAGGGGTTCGTACTCACAGGTTAAAAACGGGACCCTATTACTGAGACTCAACTGTCTGTCCGTCCGTCCGCCTGTCACCAGGCTGTATCTCATGAACTGTGATAGTTAGACAGTTGAAATTTTCACAGATGATGTATTTCTGTTGCCACACTGAAAAAACGAAAGGGTTAAAAATAGATGAAATACTGCTAAAAATAACCAAGCAACTTTGTCAATATAGCACCTGCAAAGTTTGTTGCTAAAAGTAAATACGTCAACTTTGCTATAATTGCTTGTTAAATATTAACCGTTACAATTGGTTAAAAATATTTATCTATTATTAACACAGTTGCCTACATTAGTAACAACAAAGTACAGTTGTTTACTACAACCGGTTCACTCGGTAACCACTGCAATGTTACTCGGTTTTCTCAGCCAATTTAATGGGTTACTACAACCGGTTCACTCGGTAACCACTGCAATGTTACTCGGTTATCTCAGCCAATTTATTGGGTTCCTACAACAGGTTTACTCGGTAGCTACTGCAATGTTACTCGGTTATCTCAGCCAATTTATTGGGTTACTACAACCGGTTCACTCGGTAATCTCAGCCAATGTATTGGGTTCCTACAACCGGTTTACTCGGTAGCTACTGCAATGTTACTCGGTTATCTCAGCCAATTTATTGGGTTACTACTATCGGTTCACTCGGTAATCTCAGCCAATGTATTGGGTTCCTACAACCGGTTTACTCGGTAGCTACTGCAATGTTACTCGGTTATCTCAGCCAATTTATTGGGTTACTACAACCGGTTCACTCGGTAGCTGTTGCAATGTTACTCGGTTATCTCAGCCAATGTATTGGGTTCCTACAACCGGTTTACTCGGTAGCTGCTACAATGTTATTCGGTAAATACAGCTAGACTATTAGGATTATTATTATTAGCAATGCAATAAAATAAAATATTTGGATACTTTCAAATATTTAAAGATACTTTTAAATATTTTTTATTGATCTGCACCATACTGTACCGATTGAATTGGATTCGTCGTGTATTGAATAGAAATTAAATCGGTACAGTATGGTGCAGATCAATAAAAAATATTTAAAAGTATCTTCAAATATTTGAAAGTATCCAAATATTTTATTAATAATTAGTTAAATTATTTTTATTATTCATACAGACTGTATTATTATGCAACAATTGAATTGTTTTCGTATACTGAATAACATCGCTTTAACTACCTACCGACACCTGTAGATATACAAACACTTATTATCTAATAAAATACTACTTGACTTATCGAATGGTTGTGTGTTTTGTACCTCGCTTAAAAATATAATATCATCCTCCATTGTACCAAGCTTTACGACATTGTTTTATGAACAATATATAAACAAAGTGCCCTGCTATATACTAGTAGTATTATTTCCGTGGATCCTGTTCCTTCACCAAGTCACGCACCATCTACTGCGCTCTCGCTGCCCTTACTCTGCTGCGATTGAGCATATGCAAGCTACCAAGCATTTTGTTTAGAATGCCAAGTTGCCGAGAGCATTGCTGTAAAGCGGCTGTAGTTACCGATTAGCATTACTATAAAACAATGTAACTACTTTAAAGGGTTCTTTGGAAATTAATACAAACATAAGTATAATCACATTATATGTATATATTCAAAATCAATCTAATCTAGGTCATTACATATACCTATTCAACATTAATGTAATCTAGGGCAACCTCTGACAAACTAGAAGGATAGCTCTGTGAGGGCAACTTTGTTTATATAAGAACAATGTTGTTACTGGTGATAAAACTTTTATTTTATTTTTTCTAATACATAACCAATTAAGTACTGTTTTTTAGGGTTCCGTACCCAAAGGGTAAAAACGGGACCCTATTACTAAGACTTCGCTGTCTGTCTGTCTGTCTGTCTGTCTCCAGGCTGTATCTCATAAACCGTGATAGCTAGAAAGCTGAAATTTTCACAAATGATGTATTTCCGTTGCCGCTATAACAAAAAATCAAAAAATATTAAGGGGGGTCCCCATACAATACACGTGTTATTTTCGTATTTTTTTGCTCAATATTAAAAACGGTAACAGGTAGACGCTTCAAATTTTCACAGAATATTTACTTGTATATTACCTTTCAAAATAAATAATTAAATAACAATAAAGTAAATATTAAAGAGGGGCTCCCATACAACAAACGTAATTTTTAAGCAATTTTACTCGATCTTAATTAACAGGTAGAAACTTGAATATTTGTAAGTAAATATTTAGAAATATATTAACTATAAAAATAAATACCTAATCTAATACATAAAAACTCACAAAATGAAAATAATCCGTGCATCTAAGCGCCGCACCGAGCGCCGCGCCGCGGTGTGGTGGTGGCGCGAGCGCGAGGCGGTTGCTAAGCAACAGCCGCGCGGGTAGCGGGGGAGGTAACATCACGGAGCGAGCTATAACCGCGCGTATTCGCGCAAGCGTCGTCATGCTGCCCGGATGTGTATCGAAAACCTACCTATAAGTTTGCAATTTACTACTTGGAATTTCGTTATTTCTCGTTATTTTATACGATTTTCTATTAAAAAATGATAGTACGGAACCCTTCGTGCGCGAGTCCGACTCGCACTTGGCCGATTTTTTTAGGTTGGATGTGATAGAAAAATATTAAGAATCTATATAGTCCGACCATCATCCACCTCGCTCGCGCATACCAACATCCACCTCGCTCGCGCATACCAACATCCACCTCGCTCGCGCATACCAACATCCACCTCGCTCGCGCATACCAACATCCACCTCGCTCGCGCATACCAACATCCACCTCGCTCGCGCATACCAACATCCACCTCGCTCGCGCATACCAACATCCACCTCGCTCGCGCATATCAACATCCACCTCGCTCGCGAATGCCAACATCCACCTCGCTCGCGCATGCCAACATTTTAGAATATATAAAATGATTGAATAACAATTATACAACAATCGTCGTTTGTGAAACTAGAAAACAACATCACCTAATTTTAGACAAAAATTTCATTTTGATCCAAGTTAATTTTCATACTTACATAAAAATCATTTTTAGAAATTATTGACTCAAAAATGATTTTTATGTATGAAAATTAACTTTGATTAAATTGATTTTTCTGTCGAAAATTTTTGATATTGTTTTCTAGTTTCCCAAAACGACGTTTTTTATGTTAATTCAATAATGTCTTCTATAAATGTCGAAATAACTTTATTGATTGATTTTGTTTGTCGATAATTCAGAAGAAACCGAACATGAGGGTATGCTTACATTTTTTCGATTAAAAGTGTTTTCTGATAGCAGCAATTCGTGTGAATTAAAATCGTTATTTTCTACAATATTGGATGTCGGAAAGCATTGTTCTTTAGATACATGACATTTCTCTAAGTGCCTTTTAAAAGAACTATATATTTGAAATGATCTCCTACAGTCGTGTTCACAGCACACATACGTGGCTATGGTGCGGTTGCTGTGTTTAAATTTGAAAAGATTCCTAAGTGCCTTTAGTTCTAAAGAATCTCTACACACAAAACAAGTAACCATTATGTCAAAAATACACACTAAATGCTTACAACAAGCAGCTCTCCCAACAAGGTATGAGCTGCAGTTGATTCCCTATCAATTTTAGTTTTAAGCTTAAAATATGCGCGCCGAATAATAATATAATAATAAGTTTATTAACAAAAGATACAGGTTTCTAAAGATTATAGCTAAGTGATCTTAAAAATACATAAAATATAACCTAGTACAGGTTATGAGAAGCCTTCACTTTAGCTATACAGGAAAAACCCTGAATCTCACACTAGGGGAGCCTGTGCCGTGAGGTTCAGTGTCTACCCTCATACGGTAATTACTGTAAATATTAATTGTTTAGAGAGATCTTAAATAAAATAATGATACTAAAAAAAATAAAAACTATGCATAAGTATTTAGTTACTATAACATGTGGCGTGTGCATGTGCGTGCATGGCGTATGAATGTATGCATATGTAGGGGTGTGTGTGTGTCTGCGAAAGAGAGTATATGATTGAGTGTGTGTAGTATGTGAGTTCGGGGGGGGGGAGGTCTATATATCCGAAATACAAACAAGAAACTTGCGTAACAGTTAAAGTAAAAAAAAAAACGTGACTCGTGAATAAACATCACGTATTATGACACTCTATTGAATATTGCGCGTTGACTACCCAAATCAATTTAAAACACGAGCTAACAACAGACAAAATATTAGGAAGATCGTACCACACATCATCCATTACTACAAAATAAGATGTAATTGTGTCAAGTGATGGACCCACAATTATAATGAAGGGTTGCACTGTAAGACCAAATTGCCTAAATTTTTCTCTCCTAGCATTTATAACTGTTCTTACATCGCAATCATTTTTCACATGTGTGATGAATCCTTCTCTGACTTCGGCTTTCGATGGCCGCCAGACTTTTTTTGACAGTTTTTTAAACGCACACTTGTTACAGCCAAAAGTGTAGGGATCAACAACATGCAGGCAATGTTGGAGCTCTCTTCCGATGCTGAAACAATAAGTTTTTCTTAGCACTGCAGTACATATTATATAAGAATTTTGATAAGTACTGAACCGATTTCGATAAAATGATATGAGACCATCTCTGAAGTATGACCCACCAAACAAAATTGAATTATCAAAATCAATTCACAATTGGCGGAGTGATTGGTGAACAAACATACTAAATAAAAACCGGACAAAGCGAGTCAGACTTACCCACCGAGGGTTCCGTACAAACTAGTAGATAAAGGGGATAAAGTAGATAAAACTAGTAGGTAATAAGATTTGACTGACTTCCTAAAGGAAAATGTACTTACAATCTTGCAAACTGAGAAGCTCATTAAGAGTTGTGTCCTTGTTGTGAGCAGTATTTCTCTTTCTGGCCAGTTCAAAAATGCTTTCTTTTAAAGGAGGAAAACTCTCAAATATATCTGTGTATGTGCTCGCATATAACTCTTCAAAGTCTTTTTCCAGCTAAGAATAAAATCATAATTTTAGTCAAAAAAATAACTTCAATTAACTATGAGGTACTTATTCGTATATAGATACTTACTAATACATATCCAGTTGATTTTCTCAAAGCTGGGTACTCCTTAAAATACTGTGATATAGGAAATTCTTTGGACAGGTTTAAGCGAGCTCGTGTTGTCTCTGTCCACTTTTGTAAGACGGTTGACCAAGGCTCACTAGAATTTTTCAGCCATAAAATGGCATCAGGGAATTCTTCCTCTTTATCTAGAGCGAAACCTTCTGGTAAGCGTAGTGATGGCGAAGGTGGGTTTGATCTATCAGAAGAAGATCTTGAAATTCGTCTACGTTTTTTAATTACACCAGATTCCCGGTTTTTCCTTTTCATATTGTGTATTTGATCTGGCAACTTGCCAGCTAATCTGGTGATAAGGCCACGTGTGGACTCTACAATTTTACTGTGAAAATACACTGATGGTTTTTCACAAGGAAATACTAGTACTATTTCTCTGGTCCAATTGACATAAACGTCAGTTCTAATCAATTTGTCTGGAGTGTCCCTTAATATTGCTGTAGCGATTAATCTAACCAATCGTTGTCTTGCAGCATTGTCTAATGGACTGGTTTTGTCCAAATTAAGGAGGCCTTTTCCTTCTAGACTGTTACTTAATAGTAATTTCAAATCCTGAAAAAAAAAAAATTTAAAAATAATGTAGTAGGTACATAAAAAAATTAACAGCCAACACCATAATTTTATACAACTATACTACAGGGATTTATCAAATCTCATTTTATGAATCACGCTAAGCAGAAGTGAATCAACCTATGCAATCAACATTAAAATAAATTTAAGTAATCATCTTCATCATTACAGCCACAAGAATCTTTGATGTATTGTGAGCAGCTCACAAATGAAATTAGTTTAAGTTATGGAAATATTTCATGGCAAGTAATTCAATTAAACATTTTCGTTTTGAAGAATATTCATGTACTCGTATATCCCTGTAAAATAGCCATTGAGATTTTTAATCACTCGCAAGTATATAATTATGCGTACTGAAATATTATGCAAAAGAAAAGACATAAATACATACATAAACATCAATTTGGCTTTCAGCAGGAATAGCTATTGTCAAAGGTGGGTTAGATGACTGTGATCTTGAAGTGGTAATTGCATCAACTAATGTAAGAGGAGATTTTGTTTTAGGTGTGCTTGTTTCAGCTTGATTTTCAATTGGATAATGCAGCAGATCTGTTATTGAAATGACCAAATCTTCACATGCCTGTAAATGATATCATTCAAAATGTAGGGAAATAAAACAATGCAAAGCATGAATGCAAAATAGGACATAGGCAACACAATGCATTTTCCAGGATAAAGCACCAACTTACAGTTAAATTATGACACTCAGGGTGCATTGTTTGTTTATATATTTCCAAATTTCTTAGTAATATTGATAGTGGCCCCACTTTAGGAATCAAATCCTTTATTTCTACCTCACTTAATAGGGGCAAAGCCAATGATGTTATCTCATTTTCTGCAATATAAAATATACAAATAAGAAAATGTATAAAATTCACCTGACAAATAATAACGCCTGAACCGGTTTTAATTAAACATAGCTAACACTCTCGCTATACAAGTTTTGGACAAATAAATATTCTGATATCTGACTAAAATCCTCTTTTAAACAAAAAGAAGTAAGTAGGTACCTAGATAAAAAACGATCCATCATCCGTTTGAAAGCTACGGGCTACGATGCCACAGACAGACACACAGGTACCTACATATCAAACTTATAGCTTCTCTCTTTTTGGATCGGGGGTTAAAAATTAGAAGAAGTGAATGAAAACTTAACCAGATTACCTGATTCACAAGTCATGACAAGTCTAAACCTTGAGTGGGCGGGTAATTAATATTTCTAATCCGTGACGATCAGCAGGGATCGAGTGGTGTATTTAGACAGAGTCCAGATTTCCATTTAAGTAACTCGGTTGTTCTAACCGAGTTACTTATTTACTTACTTACTTATTTAAAAAGAAACAAGTAGCTTGACATAAATTAATTAAGTCATTTTATCTATTGATAAATGAGATGGTTTGTAAAAATCAACAGAATAATTATTCGATTAAAATCAACAAACACTCGGCTTAGTATCAAATGAGTTCAACTTATATATTTTTAAATAAATATGTTTGTAAACATCAACCGATTGAAATACTTTTTTTTTTATTATGGCAAGCGTCTTTATTAACTACAACACAACAATATACAGACTCAACTAACTAAACTACTACACAAAAAGCACATCGATCACCCCAGACCGATAAAGGTCTAAAGATAATCC
The DNA here is from genome assembly GCA_947563715.1 of Lycia hirtaria. Lineage (NCBI taxonomy): Eukaryota > Metazoa > Arthropoda > Insecta > Lepidoptera > Geometridae > Lycia > Lycia hirtaria. Next base: position 767,358 of record OX387388.1, read on the forward strand.
AAATGCTCAAACCCACTACCAGTTGGCAGCGTACCCAGCATGCTGGCTTGAAATACTTGTTTAAAAACAACAATATGCTTATTACGTGTTGACTAAATCGCTTAGTAGTTTCTAATCAAGTTCGAAAGTGTTTGAATTTACAAATTAAGTTATTTAAAAATGATCAATGTTTTATTTGTTATTAGCCAAGAATATTTAACAAATTACACAAGTCTAATCTATACCAAGTTCACTTAGAGATTTTTAGCTAAGTCTTGGTTAATATTACCGATATGATTGTAACCGAGCCAAAAAGGTACTTTGTTAAAATATTTTTTTTTGCGTGCACTATTACAGCAAATACAAAAAAACCGAATAAAGTAAATATTTAAGGAGGCTCCCATACAACAAACGTGATTTTTTCCCATTTTTTATAGATAATGGTACGAAACCCTTCGTGCGCGAGTCCGATTCGCACTTGGCCGGTTTAATTATATATAATGCTACGGAACCCATCGTGTGCGAGGCCGATAATGGAGCTCGTCGATCTAGAAGATATCTGTTCACTCTAGCCTCGAAAAATCACATTCACAGAGACGGCTGTAATAATTCCATTCCTGTGCAGTACGCATCAAGAACGTGGACCTATATCTTTGAATACGGATTTTTGTTATTTCAATGAGAAATGGGTGGTAATGTGCAGATTTCCTGCTAGTCCTGTGAACTGGGGAGGGTGGAATTCAGTCGTAAAACTCCTCCTCATGCTCGCTGAAATGAATCCAATAGAATATAGACAGACGACGGATACTTTACGACGGTGCTCGATATTAAGTAGCTTCTTGGCAACCAGCTTATCGTCACCAATTAACCTCATAGCTCGCCTGTCACACTACTAGTTCTACGAATAGTATACCTCGCGAGAAAGCTTATTTGCAGCTCCACTTGGGTCATCTGTACATAATACCTACATTTTAGCTTATTTTGTCAATGTAGAAAACGTAAAATCAAGAAAATTATTCAGCGCTAAAATGCATCAAGCGCATCCACGCGCCCTCACTGTTACACGCCATCTCAAGTTGGTCGTCATATCTCGACAACCACTTGATAAATGTGATGCTCAACACTTACTATTTAATCATAGTAAGGTTGTAATTCCATCTATCAATAAATATATTCTATTATATTCTTGACCAATTCTGTTTATTTTTACGTCAAGTTGTAATAATTGTGTACTTTATCTACCTACCAAATATCATTAAAATCGGTTGGTAATTAACGCCGCAATAAACTTTCCCCCTTTTAACGAGAACCACCCCTCTTATCAAAAATAGCCGACGACAAAAAAAACATAGAATCTCTACGCCAAGTTTCATCAAAATTGGTTCATAATTACGCCCTGTACGCGAGTACGAATATATTTATTTATTTATTTATTTCATTGTTACACCAACAAAGCCACCACCAAGACAAATCACGTAAAAATAAGGTACAAAAGTGAGATACATATGGAGTGGTACTTCAATTACAGGTATAAACTACATGCAAGAATTTATACAGCACATTTACATAAAATGATTTAATTGAATTTACATGAATTTACACAAAAAAATACAAATACTTTTGACAAATTGAAAGTACATTCGATATATATTTAAATTACAATGTTATATATTCTATCATGGCAATGTGAGGATATCACATTTTAGAAAGAATCAGTCTATAACGTGATTTAAAAACATGTATGCGGCCCGAAAAAACATCTATATCAAGCTGGTTTTTCAAACCGCATTCATCAACTGTATCAATTTTGACATTATGAATTGCATTGTAGTTAATTATACTTCTGTTTAGAGGAGAGTAATGAACCAAATTAGAACGAGCAGTACTAATGGCAAAAGGTTTATGTTTTTTACACTGTCTTGACTGGCTCCTGGGTACACAAAAGTTTAATTTAGAAAGTAGATATGGAGAGTCTATTAAATTGTTAACTAACTTAAAGAGAAACATACCGTCCAGAAGTTTTCTGCGAGAATTAAGTGAATATAGATTGAAATGTTGAAGTCTATCTTCATAAGACGGTAGTTCTTTGACTTTGTTACAACTGTATGTTAAGTGCCAGAGAAACAGTTTCTGTACGCTTTCCAAACGCTTAATATATACTTCATAATGTGGGTTCCACACGACACTACAGTATTCTAGAGTACTACGTACAAGGGCACAGTAAATTGCAATCTTCGCATCAGGTTTTTAAAAGCTTTGCAATTGCGTAACACAAATCCCAAGGTCCTAAAGCTCTTTTTAACTACATTTTCAACATGTGAATTGAACATAAGTTTTTTATCAAGAGTGATTCCCAAGTCCCGAATATGATCCACTTCAGCTAAAGGCATTGAATTAATGTGGTATGTTCTAGAAGTAATTATTTTTTCCTAGTAAATCGAATCACATGGCATTTATCGATATTTAGGCTCATGCCGTTTAGTTGACACCACGACACTAACCTATCCAAATCATCCTGAAGTAGTCGTGCCTCATTCGTTGAATTTACCTGTCTGAAGAATTTTAAATCATCAGCGAACATGTAAACTGTAGAATTTTTAAAGCATTTATAAATGTCATTAATGAATAAAATATAAAAAAAGGCCCCAAATGGGATCCCTGAGGAACCCCCGATAGAGCAGCAAAAGGCTTAGATGAGTAGCCTTCTACTACAACTATGGATCTTCTATTTGTCAGATAAGATCTGCACCAGTTCAAGAAAACACCATCGATCCCAGATAAGTAGAGCTTATGAATAAGCAGGTTGTGATTAACTTTGTCGAAGGCCTTGCTGAAGTCGGTATAGATTGCATCTAATGAATGACCACTATCAACTCCCTCAACAAGGTCTCCGACAAAGGACATCAAATTAGTAGCCGTAGATCTTGCTCTCATAAATCCGTGTTGCTCGGATGTTATGATGTGTCTTAAGTGCCATGCAAGAACTGGGCATACCAATATTTCAAAGACTTGAACTCACAAATCACAAACAAACTGACAGATGAAAGAAAATTTTGCCAGTTGATGCAGAGACGCTTCGCTCGCTCGGTCAATAATCACTTAACATATATACTTTTTTTTTTGTGGCAAGCGCCTTTATTAACTACAATACAACAATATACAGACTTAACTAACTAAACTACTACACAAAAAGCACATCGATACCACCCCAGACCGATAAAGGTCTAAAGATAATCCAAATGCTCAAACCCACTACCAGTTGGCAGCGTACCCAGCATGCTGCTATTGCCACTATTGCCGCATTGCCACGTTGAATGGCAATGCTTATGCGTTGGGCCAGATACGCGCCAGCATTTTGGTCACGCGTCGCATCGATCAGGCGCTCAGATAAATTATAACATATATACTTGTATTCATTAATATATTTAAATACTAATTTGTAATAGGACTGCTATTTAGTTTATTTTGGTAAGCAAACTGCCTCAGTGGAATGCTGGCTGAAGAAACTACAAAAGAAAGTTTATTATTCCGCCAATATTGACTTTAGTTGTTTCTAGATGCGGTAAAGATTTTGGGTTGATACAGTCGCATACAGTCGGGTTCAATGGTATAGTCAATCAAAGTAAGTTATACGGAAATAAGCACTTATAAAAAGTTTTTAAGATAAACGGGTTTATTTAAAACAAATATAATGATGTAGGTATTGTATTTCTTGTATTCTACTAGAAAAAACCCTCTCATTTGATACCCATATTGTGGGTATCAAATGAAAGGTTGTGAAATAATATGAAAATCACAATTTTGTGGCGGCGGCCATATTGAATTTAGAATAATACTAAATATATTTAAATAAATACATAAATACATATTTGTGGACATTTCACACAACACTATCTAGCCCAAACTAAGCAAAGCTTGTACTATGGAACTAGATGGCTAATAGAATACATATATGCTTTTTTTTTTGTAAATATATACATATGATACATAGAAACACCCAGATACAGAACAAACATCCATGCTCATCACACAAAAAATGTTTGCCCTGGGTGGGGATTGAACCCACGACCTTTCAGTTCAGCAGGTAGACGTAAACACACTACCAACTGAGCCAAGAGGCCAGTCAATTTCATTGTATAGTCATTTAAACTAAAGGCGTGCACCAAATATCAGACCAATCTGTCGACGGGAAGGGGGGCAAATTTCGATAGCTAAATTTGACCCAAAGAGCATAACAACAAACAGTGCAAGCTAAATAAAACTATTTAAAAATGTCGGAACATTTTTGATGAGAAACATCTATTAGCGGGTCTTGGCAGTAAAATCAACTCGTATGCCGTGATGGAAAATGGTATGACGTATATCAGCCCCCGTATTCTGAACTCATTTGATTTCGGAATTGTTTCCGAATCTATATCTCCGTCTCTGTTATTTCCATAGAGAATGACAGGGACGGAGATATACATTCCGAATCGATTCCGAAACCGAATGAATTCAGAATACGGGGGCAGATCTATGTATGTATGTATCCACTAAGTAGACACTAAAGAATGTGTAATATGTTCACTGTTGGCGTGTCTAAATAAATAAATAAACATTTTCCCGGCGAGTGTCCAGCCGTGATGCCAGTAACTTTCATGATTGATTGTGACAGATTATGGAACTTGCGCACGCCTCCACCTGTATCTAAATGTTTCAATTTTTACCAGAATGCGGAAAAAGGAGGGTTATGTTTTTCGAGTGTAAGTATGTATGTAATGTAGTTGTGTATGTGGGTATGTATGTATGTTTCTATATGATAACCTACAGCCTAAACGGCTTGACCGATTATGATGTGTGAGGTGTGGTTAGATTCGTCGTCACTTCCTGAGTACCAAGATGTACTTTTTTGCAATAAATACAAATACAAAAAGTTATCTGTGCCTTTCTTACGCCCTAATCATGTAAGCACTTATTGGTATCTTATTATGATGCCAATAAAGTATTTTTTATTGTTTAAAAAAGTTATTAAAAACACCACTAAAATTTGATCAGTGCTCAACATATTTTGTCAACTTCTCGTTGACACATAATGACTCTTGCGGAAAGAAGACAGAGAATTTGAGACGTTGATCAAAGTATAATAACGCTTCGGTAAGACCGAAACAGTTTATCTTTCTAAATACATAAAAAAACACAATCCTTCCTCTCGTATCTGTTCATCACCATCATCATCATTTCAGCCACAAGAACTCCACTGTTGGACATAGGCCAAAAAGACCGATTGGAAGCGGCTTGCATCCAGCGTCTTCCCGCCACTTGTATGAGGTCATCTGTCCATCTCGTGGCAGGTCTTCCTACGCTGCGCTTGCCGGTACGTGCTCTCCACTCAAGTGCTGTTCGGCCCCATCGGCCATCAGTTCAACGTGCTATGTGCCCTGCCCACTGCCACTTCAATTTGCTAATCCGTTGTGCTATGTCGATGACTTATGTACGTCTACGGATCTCATCATTTCTGATTCATCGTCTCTGTTGCGGTCGGGTAATATGCGTAGGAGTTGGATTATTCAAATCCGCGTCTTTTAGACGTATTGTTTGGACAATGGGGAATCGTAAATATGGATTATGCATATTAGTTATTTATTTTATTCATATTTTATTATACATTTTCTAGGATTCAAGGTAAGTGCGCTCCGTAAGATATCGGGTGAGTTGACGGTCAAAAGGATCAAAATCAGCTCTTCCGGTCTCAGTGAAACAGTTGACCACCCTGGTCAAGCACGGGTTGGTACACTTCTCAAGTCTTCAAGAACGTTAAGAATTCTCAGACAATTAGTCTTCCTCGCGATGTTTTTATTCGCGCTTTGAATTTGTCAACAATTAATAATACGCACATAGGTAACTGCTAAAAGACAGAGCTGCGTGCCGCGGGATATGAACCCACAACCTGCGGAACGCAAGTTAGTCGGTCTCCCAAATAGGAAGAAGGAAACTTTACAAAAGTCAAAAGCTTATCAACGACTAGCTGTACCACGCGATTTCATCCACGGAGAGATGAAACAATGGTGATGATGATGATGTTGATGAAAAGTATCCTAGTGCCTCTAAGTTCTACCCTAGCTACGCCCAAGTTGATAGTTATTGTTAGAGTCAAATGAACCCGATTCGTGTTTCAAAAAACCTGTCCATTTTCATCAAAATCTTCGAGATCAGTGTCAAACTAATGGCTTTAGATGTTGTTATTTTAATGTAATAATTATATTATTAAATAAAGTTATAATTATGAATAAACATTCGCTTCGTTCGCTCGCCTGTTATAAAAAACAATTTTAAATTATAACACCAAAATATTGATAATTATAAATTTACATTAAAGATATTCACAATAAAATATTACCTCGTTAACATGTAAAAAATTGGCGTCTTCTATTTACAGACAGACATACCTAATAAATAATTTTGCAATAATATTATTAATGTCTGTCCACATGAGAGACGTAGAATTTTGTTTAATAAAATTTATTGTTATATCTCATATTTATGGTAATTGTAAGATGATAAAATGTTTTTGAATTTTTTATTTAGTGGTATGGTGTTGGGGGAACCCTCCACTGCAAGCGAAGCGAGTAAATACGCGAAATATCTTCGGGCTCTTTACAGACTAAAACTTTCTTTGATCGTGATTCAATCAGTCAATCAATAACACCACAGAAGGTAATATAAAACCAGCCAAGTACGAGTCGTACTCGCGCACGAAGGGTTCCGTACCATTATCTATAAAAACAGCAAAAAATCACGTTTTTTGTACGGAAGCCCCCCTTAAATATTAATATTATTTCAATTTAATTATTTATTTTTGAAGTGAATTATATCTCAATATTCTGTGAATATTTCAAGCGTCTACCTGTTGCCGTTATCATTATCGAGCAAAAAAATCACGTTCGTTGTATGGGAGCCCCCTTTAATATTAATTTTATTCTGTTTTTAGTACCGTTACCGTTTTTTAGTACTTGTTGTTATAGCGGCAACAGAAATACATCATCTGTGAAAATTTCAACTCTCTAACTATCACGGTTCATGAGATACAGCCTGGTGACAGACAGACGGACGGACGGACGGACGGACGGACGGACGGAGTCTCAGTAATAGGGTTCCGTTTTTACCCTTTGGGTACGGAACCCTAAAAATGAACAATATACACTAACAGCGATCTCTTTCAGACACCCTTAGGATGTATGTATATAATTGTGAGATAGTGGATAGGCAGTGAGATAGCGGATTCACAAATTTGTAATATCACAACGCACACACAAATGGAAAATATGGGTGCAGCTATCTCTCTCGAGTGTTTTAACATTTTTAACTATATTATACGAGTTAAAGACAGTTTAGTTTTCTATTTCGTTCAATGACATGTTGATACTTAATAATGGTAATTTTATTAGTTTAAAACGTATAATGCGCGAGAGAGACAGCTGCGTCATTTGAGCACAGCCTTAACTAAGACACGGTGAAATGAAACACATTTTAACGGATTTATCGCGTTTTGTCTCGTGTGTTTGGATGGCTACAGAATAATCTACTCACGTTAAATGCCAGAAAGACTGTATACCTCTGTTTTCACAAAACAATATCTTCCGCTCCAATGCAGCAACCAAACCTCAAACTACATAGAACTCATTGTGGCATGTGTGTGTGTGACTGTGAAACTTTAGTCAGGGCTAAAACTATAAAATACTTAGGCGTCATCATAGACGAAAACCTAAGTTTCAAAAATCATATAGTTGCACTTTCCTCTCGTGTTAGAAAGGTTATAGGCATAATGAAGAATCTTCGTGATGTAACATCCCCAGACATACTGCTGTCAGTGTATTATGCATTATGCCAGTCACTACTTAACTATTGTATAAATTGTTGGGGTAGTACAGCCAAGACATTTATTATACAAGTAGAGAGAGCACAAAGATCAGTGTTAAAAGTGATGATGAAGAAACCGCTTAGATATTCAACTACAGATGTTTTTAAGGAAAGTGGTGTTCTTAGTGTGCGACAACTGTTTATATTTAAATTATCGCTTTCTGTACATAGGTCTTTACTTGCCGAAAATGATTGCGACAAATCCCTTAAAAGATGCTACAAAATACCCTTTCCTCATGTTGCCACGTCTTTTGCTCGCCGGTTTGGTAGCTTCATCAGAGCTCATATTTACAATGTCGTGAACAAACACTGTCATCTTAAAAAATTAACTTTTCGCGAAGCAAAAAAGGCATTGTATAAATTTCTACAAGCTCTTACCTATAATGAGACAGAAGAATTATTAAAAATCGTAACCTAGCGTGCTCGTAAGATAGTTTACCAAACATGTAATTAAATAATTAAATAAAAATAGTAATTATGCACACTTTCTCGTTAACTTTCGAATAAAATAGATATATTGGTCATAAAATTATATAAAATATACGCGTTAAATCCGTTAAAATTTGTTTCATTTCAATAACTCGCGATAATATTACTAATGAATTTTAAGTTTGTTTGTTTGTTATAGATATAGTATAAAGAATATATTTTATGTATTATATTTTGTTTTATGTGTATATATATATATATATATATATATATATATATATTTATAGGAGGTATATATTAGTAACTATAGAATATAATATAATTAACTATGTCAACTAGAGGCTTTCTTGGATTTTGGAAATCGTATATGATTCTCGCGACACAGGCTATGCCTAGTGCAGGAATCAAAGTTTATAGATTTAATTTAAATTCTTTCATAGACGTAACTAAATTATGTACTAGGAGTGAATAGTAACTAAGTTTGTTAAGTTTTATGTAAATAAATATATTTTTCATTTTTTCATTTTTTCATTTTTGAAACGTCAGCTCATAAAATTATGTAACACGTACGCGATAAATCAGCGGGATAGTGCAGGTATGAGTCTCGTGGATGTGTGTCATTTTTAAACTGTCTATAAATTTGTAGATTTCTGTGTGAAAACACAAAAAAATAACGAATTATTTTGTACAGAAAATTAAAAATATACTTTTTAGGGAAAATTAAGACATACATTTTTCTCGTAAATTTTCAAAGCTTTCTTTTAACAATCCTGCAACGATATATCTATCTCATTCTTTTGTAGAGCACTTTCTCTGTTTCGCAGCAAATAACATCGCACGGGAGGTAGCCGCAGTATATCAGTCAGTGCAGCACATTCCTATCCGTCACATATCGAGTCAGATCCGATAGATAAGTGCGGTAGGCCACCTGCCGCGCGGCGATCCTATCTAATTATGTAAACGGGCAACCTTTCAACGGTGTAGGATGTAGCAATAATAAATACACACATATACATATAGTAGCTTCATCCAACACAACTGTTGTGGACTTTTTTATAAGCATCATTCTCATCATGTCAACTTAAAAATGTTGTTTTTTTTACGCATGATATATCTACGATTGACCGCCAACTCGCCTGATGTTAAACGACGGTGTGGCCGAGAATGGAGCTCGTCGATCTAGAAGATATCTATGCACTCTACCTACCCTTCAAAATTTCAAGATTATAGTTCTCAGGAAACAGAGATGGCGCCAAAGAATTCCATTCCTGTGCAGTAAGCATCAAAAACCGATATCGTTGATTACAGATTTTTGGCATTTGATGCTTTTTTTCTATGAAATAAATTTACGTTTGACCACTAACTAGCTTGATGTTAAGCGACGGTGTGATTTAAGCGACCTTACTGGAAAACGTTACTTAACTTTAAGCAATGCTTAACATTATTTTGTCAACTTCTCGCTGATACGTGATGACACTTGCGGAAAAAAGACAGAGAATTTAAGACGATGGTTAAAGTTAAGTAAGTAGTTGTAGTAAGTTTTTCGATAAATCTCAAGAAGGAGCTCGTTGATCTATAAGATACCTATTCACCTTGTGTGTCAAAGAATACCAAGTATAAGTTTAGGAAACTAAAAACCACCCGAAAAAAAATACGACTGAACCGATTTTGATGAAACAGCTGTTCTTACATGCTCGATAAAATTCTCTTTCAAACAAAAAAGACTAGATAAAAATCGGTCCATCCGTTTGAGAGCTACGATGCCACAGAGATACACACCGATACATAGATACACACGTCAAACTTATTACACTTATTCCAAAAACCCGAACGGAACGCTTTAATTCCACTTTCATCGTGCGGACTGCTAGATTGCGGGATCACTTCCTGAGTGGGTCTTTCCCGATAGATATAATCTGGGTGGTTATTGCGAGTGAATTGGTTTCGTCTAGGTAAGCGCGCTCCATCGTAGACCTTGAGAATGTCGCTTAACATCAGGCGAGTTGGCGGTTATTTATTTATTTAGGCACACAAAACAGAATACAATTGGAATATTAACAAAAGAAAGAAAGAAGGTTGTAAAAAGAGGTGTTAGTAGTACCTTAAGAGAAAAAAATCCTGTATGGGGGGAGCGAGATTCCGGCCTGGTATTGTAATTTATATTGGAAAGAAGAGAAGAAGAATCAAAATGGGATGGGTTAAGTGCAAACCTATTTCTATATTTAAAAAAACCGGTTAAGTGCGAGTCGGACTCGCGCACGAAAGGTTCCGTATCATTATATATAAAAACGGCAAAAAAATCATGTCTGTTGTATGGGAGCCCCACTTAAATATTAATTTTATTTTAATTTAATTATTTTTAAAGTGAATAATATAACTCAATATTCTGTGAATATTTCAAACGTCTTCCTCCTGCCGTTATCAATATCGTACAAAAACGAGCAAAAACATCACGTTTGTTGTATGGGAGCCCCCCTAAATATATATTTGATTCTATTTTTTAGTATTTGTTGTTATAGCGGCAACATAAATACATCATCTATGAAAATGTCAACTCTCTAACTATCACGGTTCATGAGATACAGCCTGGTGACAGACGGACGGACGAACAGCGAAGTCTCAGTAATAGGGTCCCGTTTTTACCCTTAGGGTACGAAACCCTAAAAAAATAAACCCCTCATGAATGTATGGGGGGTTTTTTTTTATTCCCATACATTCCTTCCACACCCTAACAAACTTTCGCATTCCAATACGGGGGTGTATATATGCTGAGACAGACCGTTAGGTAGGTACTAACAGTTTTACCTACCTATATTATGCTCCATTTAGCAACCTAGGTACCTAAGCACGCTAGACGAGCCAACCCAGCCGGCTCGCTAGTAAATAATATTAAGAGGATGGCTTACGCGGCGCTAACCGTTACTCGGCGTTACTTCTCGTTAAGCGAAAGGACGGCTGTTCATGGCCGGACAGAATGTTGGGATTGTCAGTTACTAGCAGTGCTCTGTGGTTTCACATGTGGAGGAAACGGTGATGATGACATAGTTTGTCTTCTTTGGAGTATCAGCTATCTTTAAAACAGATTCATCATGATGCATTGCAGCGATCTCGCTCGCTCTCTACAAACAGCATATGTTAACAGGGGTTAGCAAAAAGAACGCCGCTGTGCCCCGGTGCATCATAAAGAGTGGCGCCGCGCCGTGAGGTGCTTTTGTGTTATCTTCGGAAATTAAAGTAATAAATATTAGTAGACACAAAATAAATAATAAAAATCACTCGCGCTTCATGCGCCCTCCTTACTGCTTTATACTATTGCCACAGAACACAGTAATAATATTACGCTATTGCGCTTGAGAATTGACGATATATTGCTCTATTGTTTTAATTTTTGTGCCTTGTTTATGTTCGAAAATAGGTTTGCGCTTGATAGATAACTCACCTAGTGTTAAGCGATAGTTACGGTCTACGATGGAGCGCGCTTGCCTGGAAGAAACCTGTACACTCGGGATTTGAAGATACCTATATTATTTCTATTCGGAAAGACCCATTCAGGAAGCGCGTTCCACATTTTGGCGGCATGTACAATGAAAGTGGGGCTAAAGCGTTTCGTACGTGTTTTCAGAATATCAACCATGTAACGATGTCGCTACCTACCTATTAATTGCTATAGCCTATATGACTAGCTCAGGCGTCAAGACAAATTACAAAACCTGTCAGTGCGCCGCGAGCTGAAAAGGTTTGGAAACCACTACGAGTTACTAGATTGTGTTCCGACATGTCGCCCAACAAGTCCGCCCGTGAACAGGTCGCCTTGCCACCCCATCGGCTCGAATGAATAACTAACGCGCCGTGAAAGGCAGGAGCCCGAGGTGTTCTTATCAAGATGAGATACGCCGTTAATGGCCAGCTTTTTGGCGAGAAACAACCGACGCTCTGGCAAATATTTGCAGCTTTAAGGATTAAAGTTTCTCATGCAATTTAGGTTGGTAGGCTAGGAGTTTGACTGAAGCTCAGTCTCAGTCAGTCAATGAGGTCAAAAATATTAATTTTAACTAAGTGATACTATAAAAACCGGACAAGTGCGAATCAGACTCGCCCACCGAGGGTTCCGTACAAACTAGTAGATAACAGGGGGAAATCATATTTTTTTTATATTTTCCTTTATAAACCGAAAAATTTACATTCTCAAAATATTTAAAACCTGTTTTAGCTTAAGCTACTGAAGCTCTTTCATATGATACCGCACATGATACGGTTAATTCACTTCAAAAATTTGGACCTTCATTCCTTGTATAAAGACACTATTTTTTTATGATTAAAATAAAAATGTCCAGTTTTCGGATTTTTTCCTATATGTGTACTCTAACACAATGGTTCTTGCCAAATTTCATTGTTCTAGGTCAACGGGAAGTACCCCATAGGTTTTGATTCCCTTGTGAGTGTCGAAATGTGCGTTTTTTACGATATATTCGGCTGTAACTTTTTTTTACGAAAACTTAGATACTTTATTTTTCTTTCTGCAGCAAGAGACTATGGATTTGCGTATACGGTTTTAATTTCAACTCGATACCTTCACGCGTTCCTGAGATAAAGGTCTTGACACCCGAACGGACGGACAGACGGACAGACAGACGGACAACAAAGTAATCTTATAAGGGTTCCGTTTTTTCCTATTGAGGTACGGAACCCTAAAAACGATAGTATCTCCGTTTCTCTGTATGTTAACTTTTTAAATGAACTGCTGAACCGATTGCTATTAAATTTGGTATAGAGACAGTTGAGAACCTGGAACAGACATTTGGTATGTATGTAATATTGTTAGAATTACACTATTTTCAGATATGTTAGTCTATGTGGCTTCTAAGCATGTGTGCCTAATTTCATAAGCGTATGTGTTGTGTATGTATGTATGTATGTATGTATGAACATATGTTTGTAGTACATATTTCATAGAAACAAAGAAATCGTATTGCAATATTTTTATTGAATAAAGTATCTTCCAGGTTAGGGAACCATAGAAGTTTTATTAAAATCGGTTAAGTACTAATATGGACGTTTCAGTCTTGATACTTGGCGTTTCAGCGACGCAATTCAAACTACTCGGCGGATTTGTATGAAAAATTACAGTTTAAAAAACTAAAAAACACGCTACAAATTATTGTGGTCAAAGTTCATTACAAGACTTTTCTAACAAATCCAAACACAGCTATGATATGATGTTCCATCATGAAGTTCTAGTTCATATCTTCCGGCTCCATCATCAGATCAGTTCGACAGTACCATATTATTGTATTGTCATCAGAACTACATACAGCTGCCAATTTTCATGACGCTACGATCCTTGGAAGATGGTTAAATTAGTTACCTTAGATTTCATTACATAGTTGGTTACATACAGGTCGACCTAATAAAAGCGTGTTAAAATGGTAGGTTTATTGCTCATAAAAAGGATCTGGCATATTTTGACTCCAAAAATTAGGTAAGTAAGTTCGTATAGACTGAGTGGCCAGCCCTAGTGTCAAAGTTATTAAGCCGCCGAAAATTTCAAAAATAGGTGTTACAATAGTAGTGAAGTGGGTGAAAAATTAAACGAACTTACCCAGTGAAGTTTGGTGAATAATATTTTTTGACCTCAAAAAATGTCGTGATGCATTCAGATAGACGTCCAGTTATGATTAATTTTAAAGACAATTTTTAAGCTATTGCATAGCTTCTATCGCGGGCCTTGAGCGTGGAGACTGAATCCAGAAATTCCGTAACGAAAATAACCTAACGCAGTAACGCCGATACAACCAATGCCACCTAGAGGCGATTTGCAGAACTAAAGAGACAAGCGTGATATTTCAAAAAGTCATTAAAAGTTCTGCTATTCATCGATAGATGGCAAAACTAAAAACTAAAAAGTATCACCGCTGTGCCGGTCGGAGTGGGGGGTGTTAGGAATACTGCATAAATAAAATAAATAAATAATTATAATTACATAGGTTGATAAAAAATGCTATGCAATAGCTTTACCGCGGCAGTCTCAGAGTGCCACACGTTTTTTTTTGTATATATCTAGATCTACATATGTTTGACCACCAACTCGCCTGATGGTAAGCGGTGTGGCCGAGGATGGAGCGTCGATCTAAAAGATATCTGTTCATTTAAGCCTTAAAAATTAAAAAAATATAATTACTGTGCATCAAAATCAAAATGTGGACCAAAATCGTTGTAAAAAGTTGATTTTTAGTACAAAACTAAAACTCATTCTTAGTGATATTAAAATATAGAAATGTTGAAACCTATAATTATTATAATTACACCAAAAAATCGTAAACACATTAGAATATATTCGAACACAACCAATAATTATATAAAAATATAATAATTCAACTCACAATACGTTAAGGCGGGGTTCCACTGCCCACATCAATCAATGCAAGATACAGTGCCACACGGATTATACTGGAACAAGTATCTGTATTAAAAAAAAAACATAATACTCGACTGCAGAAAAGTAATTTTTGACATTCTCAGGTCTTAAACTTACACTTCGTTACTTTTGATACGTTGTTAAGTATACGTTTTCTGTGAGAAAGTATGTAAGCAAAGTCACTGTAAAAGATTATAAATGCGTATAATTTAAAATAATAATGCTAATAAAATATAATTATTTATTACGAAACATATCGTTGGAGTTTACGAAAATATGCAATTCTTAGTTTTTTCCTCAGAATTATTTGAAAAACACAAACCGTACAGGCATTTTTAGCACCAAACCCATAAAAATATCATTTAAATAAGACAAAATTTGCGCAGAAAGATTAGTTTTCTTCTTTTATATGAATTTGTATGGGAAAACAACTAGTTATATTAAAAGCAAACTTTATACACAGAAAAGGTGGAGATAATGTACCAAATAGCACGAGACTTTGAATAGCAGGGAAGTAATATCAAAAAACTTGACCACGTATCATTAGGAATTAAAAAACTTGCTAAATATCACATTATTACTGGATGGCCCCTAAACTCCAGCTACATGGTCCATCCTCGACCACAAACTCACTTACCATCACACAGATTAGTTATCAGAGATCCTTTTTCTATATAATATATTTTTTGTATATTACATCTGTAGTTTCTCTTTTGACCACGTTCAGTACCAGTTATGTTGTATTGTAAAATTATTGGAGCTTAGTCTCTAATAGAAGGGAATAAGGTCGATTTTACATGAGGTAATGCAATCGTTAGTGACTTGTAATTACTTGTAACTCAATTATAACGGGGTGCTAGAGGTCACCGCGCATTTCACTAACTCGACATCGAACGATCTATGTACTAAGGTACGATCAGATCTGTTCGAAGCGAACCATTTGAATTGTTCGGAGCAAAATAACATCTTTTCGTGTGTAGAGCTAAGTATTGAAATTATTGAATCAGTATTTTTAATATTTGCTGTGACGTAATTTTTAACTTTTGAAGATTCGCTATTTTCGTTTCGCTTCGAACAAATCACGCTGGGGTACTGCCCAAAAAGGTACGTAATATTTTTCGAATTTAGGTCTATCTGGTCGTCTGTAGTCTAAACGGCTTAACTGATTTTGATGTGATTATGATCTGTTCAACCGTTTGTTCATAAAATGTTAGTAGACAGAAAGACAGATTTACTTTTGGTTTTCTAATATTCGTTTTAGTGTAAGTGACCTGGTGTTGAGCTATATAGTGGGCTGTGACCCTAAGAATACCAGGGGTAGCCAACCTTTGGCATAGATTTTTTGCACCTGTGTTTCTTGACCTTTCTAACCTACTTACTCTATTAGAGTTAAATTTTTCGTTGTTAGTTCTTATAAAGATATATTAGCATATATTTACAGATTTTGTGTTTTAAAAATAACATTAAAATTTTATTTTAAAATTTTGTGTGCTTCTACATTTTTTATCTGATCATTAGGTACACTTGAAATTTTGTTAAATCCAGATATTTAAACACATTTTCATACCTACGTCATGCACCAAATTCCAAGCCCCAATAAATGTTCCGGAAACGGTAGCCTCAAAAGATCCTATGAAATATTTTTTTTTTAATCTTACTTCCCCGAAACCGTTTCATAGAATGCCAGATGAGCTCGACTCCAGTTATTTTACTCGACATTCGTTTCATAATCCATAAATTTGTTACCTATAGTATCCGATAGTTTCATTTGGCCGAAGAGTTAGAAGGTTAAGTTTATTTATTTATTTTAGAAACACCAACAGTATACATATTACATGAGACTTAGAAGGTAATCTCAAATATTATTATAAATCCTGATAAGGTGTCTACATCATACTTTGTCGTGGTAGGATACAAATAATGATGTAGACATGTTGTTGTAAGTTTGTTAGTTTCCTGTTTTATTATAATACAGAAATATTATTACTATGGAAATTTACGTGGTTTTCACACATTTTTAAATAAAAACTACGGGTCACTCACGTCTGTTTTGAGCCGAAATATCCGACTATAGTTTCAACCGCATTCGGCGGTCTTTTTCAAAGGAGCAGCACACACGTCACTCTAGTATATAGTCGGATATTTCGGCTCAAAACAGACGTGAGTGGCCCGTAGTTTTTATTTAAAAAAGAAATATTATTATTTACAAATGTTCAATTATCAGTTAGATGTATAAAAATTCACAAATTTAAACAAGACGTTAAAAATATTGTGTTTGCTACATATGATGATTATGATGATGAAGTTTAATTAATTTAATTTAATCAAGTGATGTTACCAATTTTCTTTTTATTTCTTTTACTTTTGAAACTGTAAATCATATTATTGTAATTGTAATTATAACATGTTGTGTATACATTTAAGGAATATAGTTTAGGTCCAAATTATTAATTGTACATTGTAAACCTTGTAATGACTGTATTCTGTTTCGTGTACTAATAAACTAAATAAATAAAGTATCAATTATTAGGCTAGATTCCTTAGGTTTCTGTTTCATACAAAATGATTTTCGTGTAACAAAGATTCGGTTATCAAACAAGTTGTAAAATAAGCTTTTTTTCAATATGTAGATCAGATACCCGCACATCAAGAACACTCTTACGAACAGATTTCACAAATAAAGCCGCAATATACAGCTAGTTATCCTTTGACATATTATAATGGATTAAAAGCGATTATTCCAACCGGCTGCGTTAACAAAAACAGTTGACAACCCCTGACAATTTAGCCCATTGTCTGTGGAGCGTAAAATTTATTTCAAATGTGTTTGACCACTGATCTCATCTGTATAATGGATGATATATCTTGTATCTTCGGAAAGAATCTACAGGGTTACACAGAAAGGGTGTACATTAACCGGTTATCACTGAAAACAATATACACATTACTTGCTCACTGCATCTTTTGCATAATTGGCAATGATAATAGTACTTCCCCAGAATACTATCAGCTTACCTTATGTGGTCTACGATGTAACACGCTTCGGTGTCAAGATTCACACTGTAAAGACACCCAGGCCACACGTAAGCTGTGACTTACGTCTATCTCTCGGGAATTCGGGAAAGAAGAGAGAATCCTCGGCCACACCATCATTTACTATGAGATGGCTGTATGGTCAATCGTAGATTTTTAACCAACTTCCAAAAAGAAGGAGGTTCTCAGTTCGACTGTATTTTTTTGTATGTTTGTTCAGCGACAACTTCGCCAATTATGAATAGATTTTGATAATTATTTTTTGTTTAAAAAACCTTTTATTTATTTTTAGTTATCGGGTATGGCCCGTATCGGGCGCCCAAGATACAGGCTTTGCCTAGTTTGGGGCCCGCAGGAACAATAATATAAGGTTATTGGTTAATTATTTATTATTTAATAGAAACTTTGTAAAACACTAAAATTTTCAGAAATAAATATTATTATTATTATTAGTTTAAAAATGTAACTTATATATCTAGTGTGTTTCCGCTTCGAGAAACACACTAGATATATTCGTATTTTTTGATTGATATGTCTTACAGACAAACCTCTTCAGAGGTGATCCCATATAAATTTTAGCAAAGTACATTTTAGCACTTTGGTTTTTATAACTAAATAACTGGAACAATATGTCATCCAAGTAAACGAATTGCGTATTTTGAAGTCGGTTGTTTAAGCTTTATAAAATATAATTATTTTATAAAAAAACAAACAAGCAGACGGCTCGCCTGATGGTAAGCGATAACCTTCGCCAATGGACAACTGCGACATCACTGTCATTACTGTTGCTTTGCTAACCCGGAGAGGTGCTTGTAGACACCTTTTTAAGAACCATTTTTTTGGAACTCGGCGAAAAAGTTTCAATAAACAACAACGTCGCTTAACATCAGGCGAGTTGGCGGTCAAGCTTAAACGTATTTCTACACAAAAAAAATCGGGAAGCACAGCAGTTTGTTTATCCACTGTAAACGCGCCCTTACAGTGGCTAGCCACAACAATGCCTATTTTTCCAAAAAGCCTTTCAGAATGATGTTATAAGGCGCAGTGCACACTACGGCGTACGGCCGATGGTTAGGTACGGCAACAGTCACGGCACAACGAATAGGAAGGTATGGTATGCGCCGATTTCAAATTCAGAATTATGAATAAGTAAGGTACAGAGACCCAACTACCGTGGAAGAGTTTTTTGACGAATAGCGAACGTATTGTGTGTTTTATTTATATGTTCATATATAAACTAACCGTAAATAAATTGATTCTACTAAAAATTATTAAAGATATTTATTAATAATAACGTTAAATGTACTTAAATTTCATGATGGACATGACATGACATTGCGAAAGATGACGTCATTATCTGCCACGTGCGCTCTATAGAGTTCACACAAACAGTCATTTTACGGAAAAAGTACAGAGCACCACCAACAACTTTAGTTTGTTATCTCGAAATTTTATCGGCAAATATTTTTTTTTCAAGTGTTATATTTATAAAATGTTTGTATATATCCTACTAAACATTTTATATCTATCAAATAAAAATCATGCATATTTCTTACCTATTCATCTAAATCATCATCTAATTGATTTTAAACTGTATGTGTGTCGGACACTGTAAAATTCAAACGTCAGGTCTTAAAATTATCTAAAGCATACGCGAGAAATACGTTAAAAGTTGTTAGAGATTGATAGTCTATATTTTATTGTCATCATCACCTTTCACCATCACCATAGTTATTCATCACTACGTATGTGCAACCGCAGGGCACGGCTATTTTATAACAAACATATATCTTATTATACATCTGCGCATTCCTCGTCTGCGGCCGCGTGTATGGTGTTTTTACCTCTGTTCGTTTTATAGCGTTGCCGTCAGGGCTGCGAGCTGTCTGTACACCGCTTTATGATCTTTTGTTGGCCGGACAAAAGAGGTATGATTTGTTGAGTGTATTATGTTGCGCCAGAGTACGACGGGCCGTACGCTGACATTCACTGCTGAAAAATAACCGAGCCAAGCGAGGCGTATAATGTAGTTTTGACACTTAAATGTTACAAGTGGTGGTTTAGTTTTGTTCTATTTTGTGTTGAGAGTGTGTTTTGTTTGTAATATGTATTATCTTAGTTCTAAGTCTGCGTGCTTCATCTTCTACTACATTGCCGCTTAAAAACCTCGATACAAAAAATGGCTGAACAGATTTTCATGAAACATAGCTAAAAACAATCTCGATCAAAAGCATTTTAATCGACAGATTTTTTTTATCAAAACAGTCCATTGTTTTGATATCTACAATGCCACAGACAGACACACAAATACACATGTGAAACTTAGGTAATATCTTAGGAGGTAGGAAGACCAGCCACGAGATGGACAGAAAATCTCATACAAGTGGCGGGAAGACGCTGGATGAAAGCCGCTTCCAATTTGTCTTTTTGAAAATCCATGGCCTATGACCAGCAGTGAATTTCTTGTGGCTGTGATTATGATGATGTAAGACTTATGACAATCCTCTTTGGATCGTGGGTTAAAAATACAAATTAAGTAAAGTTTGGACAAGAGCGCGCTCATATTTTATTCCATGGTTCCGTCAAAATAGCGCGGCAACCCTACTGCCTTCACATTCCACGCCATAAGTTCACCACTTCGGCACGTTATGGGTATAACCAAAATATCGTACAACTCGTGTACTGGTAACATTCTCTATTCAAAATACACCTCCAATGGTCTACACTGGGGCTGGGTTTTGGCGGGAACGTCATGGAAATTATTGTTGTTTTATTTTTCTAAGCTTGGGGTACTTTGAACTTTAATGTTATAAAAATGCTGGTGTATATTCATTAAGTGTTTGGTCAAGTGTGTCAGTGTGACCAAGTGAAATAAAGTGACAAAACGTGTATTTTCATGTTGTCGGCAAAACTCCATAGAAGCTTCCAGTAAAGTCGCCACCACCTTACGGAAGTATGACTTGAATTTGAAAATGACTGTATACGTGACTTAGATTGTGACTGGAATATTTATAATTTTAAAGTGAGTTAACCGTATCATGAGGGGTATCATCTATAAATTAAAACCGGTTTTGAATTATTTTTCCAATCTGTAATTTTCGGTTTATATTGAAAAAAAAAAATTGTTTCCCTTTTTTTTTTATAGAAGATAGATCTACGATTGACCACCAACTCGCCTGATGTTAAGTGGCCGAGGATGGAGCTCGTCGATCTGGTCGTCGTTGATCTTTTATCAATGACTAGCTTCAACATTAGATTTTAACAACTTAGTAAGTCCAGATACTTACTAAGTTGTTAAAATCTAATCTTTCGTGGGATTTTCGGCATAAAAAAGCACAATTTCAATATAAATATATAGAAATAATTTAAATAGGAACTGAATTTCAGGAAAAGCTCGATATAAGCTTGAACACTCGATTCCTGAACTATGTATTATAACTATTAATTTGAACACAACCCTTGATGGGCGAGTCATACTCGCACTTATCCGTTTTTTTGTTTTTAAAGATTACAACTACTTTTTAGGGTTCCGTGCCTCAAAATAAAAAACGGAACCCTTATAGGATCACTTTGTTGTCCGTCTGTCCGTCCGTCCGGGTGTCAAGACCTTTATCTCGGGAAAACCATAATAAAACCATATACGCAGATCCATATTCTCTTTCTGCAAAAAGAAAAATCTAATTTCTCAATTTTCGTAAATAAAGTTACAGCCGAATATGTCGTAAAAATGCACATTTCGATACTCACTAGGGAATTAAAACCTATGGGGGTGCTTTCCGTTGACCTAGAACTATGAAATTTTGCAAGAAGCATTGTGTTATAGTACACATATAGGAAAAAATCTAAAACCAAACATTTTAAATTTAATCATAAAAAAAATGTGTCATTATGCAAGGAATGAGGGTCCAAATTTTAAAGTGAATTAACCGTATCATGTGGGGTATCATATGAAAGGTTTTAACATATTTTTACGATGTACATTTTTCGGTATAAGAAGGATAATATTAAAAAAATACATATATGATTTCCCCCTTTTATTTACTAGTTTGTACGGAACCCTCGGTGGGCGAGTTGACTCGCACTTGTCCGGTTTTTTTCCTATCGGTCGCTCAAAGATTTGTTTCGTACATCATAATTTGGTAATATTGCAATAGGTAAATTAATGAGCCTTTGTAACTCTTGAAAATTATAAAAAAATAAAGGCAGTGTGTGCTCACAACTCTTTCAATAGGTACCAACATAAAAAAAGAATTAATCGTAAATCGTGAAGGCACATAATTAGCTGCCGCGAAATAATTACCTACGAGTCAAAGGCCGGCAAAAAGTACAAATTAATCTTGAAAATACAATGCGGATAATCTTTTAAAAACTATAAGTTATGTTTTTTTGCCGGCCGCATTACCGGCCATTTTGAATTTCTCGAAATGTCATTAGCAGTATAAATGAGTTTCGCGCCATAACGCAGTGTTGCCACAATGGAAAATCATAAATCAACTGTCACTTTGACAGCTGCTGAAAGGAGGTACGTCAATGCATCGATGCGAACTTTTTAAAGTCTTACGAGAGGTCTTTTTTTCGAGTGATTAATCGTGAAAAAAGAGGCGTGCTTATGTTTTTTTGTTGTACGCCGTCTTCAATGGAGATCTTTAGATGTTATTATGATGCGCCTGACAGATGTGTAGGTTGAAAAATTTGAGGTTAGTGTTGGTAGGTAAGTTTTTTATTTACATCGAAATTAAGATTCTTTATCTTGTTTTTTTAAGTGCCTCAAAGAGTTGCTTTGTTTTTCGTCGAATCTTTTTGTGAAGATTAAAAGTCGCCTGGGCGAAACAATATACATTTTATTTCCTGAAGTCCGATTTTTATTTTGTTTTGATATAAGTAAACTAAGGGAATGAACTAGACCCATTCGGTCTAGTTCACTCACTTCAACCAGAATAATATATTGGTTTTGTTCAAATATATCTATTTCTGTCTATCTATTTTTGTATTTCTATTGAAAAATATTTATGTACAATACGAAAGCGTAAAAAGGTTAACATACTTAACATCAAGTATATAATATAGAGCGCGAGCACTGCGCTACGAGCGCAGTGCATTGCCGCTCAGGATTTTCATTGAAAATCAGCATTTTGTAATGAAAAAGTATATAATCATTATTAAAATAATTTTGCTTGAAGTGATGCAGCGCCGCCGTCTAAGGATATAGTCTGACTTCTGTTTTTAACCGACTTCCAAAAAGGAGGAAATTCTCAATTCGACTGTATGTTGTTTTGGTATATGCTTATTCATCGATTACTCTGGCAGTTGTGAATTGATTTTGATTATTCTTTTTTGTTTGGTAGATTAGGACCTATGAAGTATGGCTTCAGAGGTTTAGGTTAGGTAAAATTTATATGGGACCACCCATATATATTTTACCTAAATCGGGTCAGTACTTTGGTTTTTATTACAAAATAACAGGAAAATGTTATCCAAGTAAACGAATTTCGTATTGTGAAGTTGTTGTTTCAGTTTTTAACTGTAATTATTTAATCTACAGCATGTTTTATCACCCGCTATAAGGTAATATATACTTACTTTTAAATACCACTCGCGGTGACTTAAAAAATGTTATGTGTAAATGCGTCCATAAATAATGTGTGTAGGTAACAAAGGTTTTGGATACAAAACAAAAAGTAGAAACTTCAGGGTGTCGAGATAAGGCTAAAAGGTTTTAAACGTTTTTGCATTTAGCTTTTGTCGAAATCTTAGCGCACATTTGCGATATTTTGATATTATTTTTAAAAATAATAAAGGGTGGCTACAAGCACCTCTCACTTAGTTGTTATCAGCTGATAACATTCAACATTAACATTTGATAGACACAAATTAGATCTATTCGGAATTAGTCTCAATCGTTTTCGCAACAATGTTTGCTCTGTAAGCTGCGTACTTATCCTAACGATAGCTACATGATTGTGCGATTTTATACTTGTTTCTTGTCTCAATTTCATCTTAATTAAGTATATAGGTAAGCTACATGTATTATCATCTACTTTGTTAAGTTAAATATGTAAATACACTGTTTAATACCATGCTGTGCGCTCTAAGAGTGGATTACGGGATCGACAACATCAATAGAATGTTATTAAACGTAATATTTCCTGTAATCTGTAATGAGTGCCAAATAAATTAAAAATAGTAAGTACTTATGTTCATAAGACCGCTAAAATCTTTCCATTGTGGGCCGCGTTCACTGTAAGTTACCTCCATAATTTCATAATACCACTGAACAAGAACGCAATAAGAGTTGTGCCTGAAATTAAAATGCCGGATATCAATTTTGCCGGGTAAGTTCATTGACATGCTGTGGGTACGTGTGGGGTAAGCCATAACATCACATTGCGCTAGCGGCGGGAACTTAGCGGTCTCGGTTGTGTTTTTGTTAGGGGGGTTGTTAATTACTTAGTCTGGAACACCGCTGTTGTAGCGTTAGCGTGTAGTTAGGTTCAAGATTTTACAGGATCCTCACATATCATATTATTCAACACGCAAAAAGTCTGCAGACTGCCACCATTTCTCATTGAAATCCCCAAAATTTATATACAACGAGTTTGGTCCACATTTTTACGAGTACTGCACAGCTTAGAATTAGATCTCCGTGTCGCTTTCTCTATTTAATGAGAACTAAAATCTTTGAATTTATGAATAGATATTATCTAGATTAAGATGATCCATCCTCGGCTACACTGTTATTCAATGGAGTTAGTAGTCAAAAGATAGATGGATAGATGAACTCTTTATTGTACACCATTGAACAAATACAATATTACAAAAACGACTTACAAAACAAACAGAGGGAGTTCTATAAACAAAGGTTGTTTTTATATAAAAAACAACCACGGGACGCTTGGTAGATATGAAACATCTATTTTGTAAAGAAAATATGCATATAAGGATGATTTATAAAAGTATACATCTTTCTCATCTTTTTTGTAGAGCATTTTCTCTGTCTTAATAATCCTGCCAGCCCTAATTGATGGCGACGCGTTGACACCTCCACAGCCGGTCTGACACAGATGTCACATCAAAAATTGATGTTTCCGGCTAAATTGTGAAATAAGCCGACTATGTTACGCGACAGAAAGCGCAGCTCTACCTGCAACAATGCGAACATTGTTGTCCTGTAGATACAGGGTGCGGCGAGTGAGTAAGATATCTGGACACGACGCCACACCCTATGTTCATGTACTGCTGATTATGTATAACAATATCAGATATTAAGTAAAGTTCACGTGTCCCTTTCGCTTTCTAAGACTATTTTCACCCGACTACGCAAGAAGGGTAAGGTATTCGGGTATCCTAACTACTAGTAATAAATAAAATAAATATCGGTGGACATTTCACATAACACCATATATCTCAAACTAAACAAAGCTTGTACTATAGAAACTAGATGGCTGATAGAATACATTTTTTTATTTGAAAACTAGCTTGCGATTGACCGCCAACTAACCTGGTATTAAGCGACAATTACGGTCTACGATGGAACGCGCTTGCCTAGAAGAAACCAATATATACTTATTTTGTAAATACATACTTAAGATACATAGAAACACCCAGACACAGAACAAACATCCATGCTCATCACACAAATGTTTGCCCTGGGTGGGGATCGAACCCCCGACCTACAGCTTAGCAGGCAGACGTACTACCAACTGAGTCACAAGGCCAGTCAAATATAAATATTAGACATACAAGTATTCGATTAAATATTAAAAATGGTCGAGCAATATAGGTATCTATGTTCGATTTCTTTATGCTTGATATTATGCTGTTGAGTGTACGTTTTTTGTGAAAGTATGCGTTAAATTGCTGTAGAAGATTATAAATGCGCATTCTTTAGAATAATTCTAGTAAAACTACTTGTTTATTACGAGAAAGTTCGTTGGAGATTACGAAAAAACGCATTTTTTGCGAGAAATGTATTATTATTATTACAAAAAAGAAATAGCTTATGACGCTCTGGAAAATAAGACGAATCTAACGACATACCTACATATATACATACATACAAACATACATTCACTCGAAAAACATGACCCTCCTTCTTACGTAGTCCGGTAATAACAAGTATAAGTTCAGAAAACTCAAAATCCCCTGGCAAAAAAACGGCTGAACCACCCGACTAATTCACCTTTCAAACAAACAAAAACAAAGTCAAAATCGGTTCCTCCGTTCGGGAGCTACGATGCCACAGACAGAGACGTCAAACTTATAACACCTAGACGTTTTTGCGTCGGCGGTTAAAAATGAGTTCTTAAAGCACCACAATGTGGTGACACGACAATTTCTTTAAATGGTATAATTTTTCTATTAAAAACCGACTTCAAACGCAAGTTAGTAAATCCTTAACGATTGTAAACTTTTTCAAGAGACCTCTTTCACTTGCTTTTTAGGGTTCCGTACCCAAAGGGTAAAAACGGGACCCTATTACTAAGACTTCGCTGTCTGTCTGTCTGTCTGTCTGTCTGTCTGTCTGTCTGTCTGTCTGTCTGTCTGTCTGTCTGTCTGTCTGTCTGTCTGTCTGTCTCCAGGCTGTATCTCATAAACCGTGATAGCTAGAAAGCTGAAATTTTCACAAATGATGTATTTCCGTTGCCGCTATAACAACAAATACTAAAAATTAAAAAAAAAATAATATTAAGGGGGGTCCCCATACAATAAACGTGTTTTTTTCGTATTTTTTTGCTCAATATTAAAAACGGTAACAGGTAGACGCTTCAAATTTTCACAGAATACTTACTTGTATATTACCTTTCAAAATAAATAATTAAATAACTATAAAGTAAATATTAAAGGGGGGCTCCCATACAACAAACGTAATTTTTAAGCAATTTTTACTCGATCTTAATTAACAGGTAGAAACTTGAATATTTGTATGTAAATATTAAGAAATATATTAAAGCTATAAAAATAAATACCTAATCTAATACATAAAAACTCACAAAATGAAAATAATCCGTGCATCTAAACGCGGTGCGAGCGCCGCGCCGCGGTGTGGTGGTGGCGCGAACGCGCGGGTAGCGGGGGAGGTAACATCACGGAGCGAGCCATAGCCGCGCGTATTCGCGCGAGCGTCGTCATGCTGCCCGAATGTGTATCGAAAACCTACCTATAAGTTTGCAATTTACTACTTGGAATTTCGTTGATTTCTCGTTATTTTATAAACAGAACTAAAATTTGTAGTATTATAGATGATAGTACGGAACCCTTCGTGCGCGAGTCCGACTCGCACTTGGCCGATTATTTTAAGCTTCTTTCACTTCGCTGTCTGTCCGTTCGTCCGTCCGTCCGTCCGTCTGTCACCAGTCTGTATCTCATGACATGAACCGTGATAGTTAGAGAGTCGAAATTTTCCCAGATGATGTATTTCTGTTGCCGCTATAACAACAAATACTAAATAACAGAATAAAATAAATATGGGAGCCCCATACAACAAACGTGATTTTTTTGCTCGTCTAACAGGTAGACGCTTGAAATATTCACAGAATATTGAGTTATATTATTCACTTTACAAAGAAATAATTAAATTAAAATAAAATTAATATTTAAGGGGGGCTCCCATAAAACAAACGTGATTTTTTGCCGTTTTTATAGATAATGGTACGGAACCCTTCGTGCGCGAGGCCAACTCGTACTTGGCCGGTTTTATTATTATTTTCTTTTGTCAAGAATACGATTTGTCATTGAATGTCAAATGCTCATCTTACAGGATTAGAAAATGTGCAGATGTTTATACGATAATCCTCAATATTTGACACTTTTGCAAAGAAAAACGTGTAGGTGGAAATCTGCGATTCTATAATCTGACGCACTTATTCAGGAATAAAAAGGGCCGAAAGGTTCTCGAGTGGAGACCACGCATCGGCAAGCGCAGCGTAGGAAGACCAGCCACGAGATGGACAGATGACCTCATACAAGTGGCGGGAAGACGCTGGATGCAAGCCGCTTCCAATCGGTCTTTTTGGAAATCCATGGGGGAGGCCTATGTCCAGCAGTGGACTTTTTATGACTGAGATCATGATGATGATGATTCAGGAATACAATGAAAATATTTTCATTTTTAGAGATTATTCAAAAAGTAATAAAGCGATGTTTATAAAATAATTATGGGACCAACTTGGGAGCTTTCTGTATACACCAATTCAGGAAACGCAAAAATTGGTTCTCGAATGACGGAGTAATTCGTGTACTTACATACATAAAACAATAATCGGCCAAGTGCGAGTCGGACTCGCGCACGAAGGGTTCCGTACTATCATCTATAATACTACAAAGTTTAGTTCTGTTTATAAAATAACGAGAAATCAACGAAATTCCAAGTAGTAAATTGCAAACTTATAGGTAGGTTTTCGATACACATCCGGGCAGCATGACGACGCTCGCGCGAATACGCGCGGTTATGGCTCGCTCCGTGATGTTACCTCCCCCGCTACCCGCGCGTTCGCGCCACCACCACACCGCGGCGCGGCGCTCGCACCGCGTTTAGATGCACAGATTATTTTCATTTTGTGAGTTTTTATGTATTAGATTTAGATTTGAGAAGGTATTTATTTTTATAGTTAATATATTTCTAAATATTTACTTACAAATATTCAAGTTTCTACCTGTTAATTAAGATCGAGTAAAAATTGCTTAAAATTTACGTTTGTTGTATGGGAGCCCCCCTTTAATATTTACTTTATAGTTATTTAATTATTTATTTTGAAAGGTAATATACAAGTAAGTATTCTGTGAAAATTTGAAGCGTCTATCTGTTACCGTTTTTAATATTGAGCAAAAAAATACGAAAAAACCACGTTTATTGTATGGGGACCCCTCTTAATATTTTTTTTTTTTTAATTTTTAGTATTTGTTGTTATAGCGGCAACGGAAATACATCATTTGTGAAAATTTCAGCTTTCTAGCTATCACGGTTTATGAGATACAGCCTGGAGACAGACAGACAGACAGACAGACAGACAGACAGACAGACAGACAGACAGACAGCGAAGTCTTAGTAATAGGGTCCCGTTTTTACCCTTTGGGTACGGAACCCTAAAAATAGACGCTACGAATTTATAACCTCCTCCTTTTTCGTAGTCGGTTAATTAAATGAATAATATTTTTTCGTGTAAGTTTCAAAGTTCGCTAACATTTACATATTTTATGAGAAACGAAACGAAATACCTACTTTGGGTGTTTCGTTAGGTATTTCTCAAGCTACATTATGACTCACAACAATGCAAGTCTGACTCGAGTGTCGTTATGTGCGTTAACGCATACTAAGAACTCGGTCTCACTGTCGACCTTTGCTACCATATTCTCAAAATTAAAAAAATAACACAGTTCACATGCTTACCACAGTCATGCCTATATTCAAAATAAAAAAAAAGTGTGAACAACATTATAAAAATAAAAGTATATAAGCGGTCAAGTGCGTGTCGAGATACGCATATGGTAGGATTCCGTAGCTAATATAAACTACTTGGCAAGTATGGTTTGTTTAGACTTCGTTGCAAAAAGATCAATTATTTCTGTACTATAACGACTTAAGTGTTTTACATACTTATCGCCATATTTCGAAAAGTTGTGATAACAAATATTTCAAAATAATTTTTATCAAAGTTTTTGCTATGGTCTACTATAGTTAGACAATCATGAATTTCTGGGTCTTATACTTTAGAAGTACATTTTTTCACACGTCACATCTGAGAAAAAAAATTATAATAAAATATAGTTTTATTTTAACAGACCCATTTATCGATACTGGGGTATCGTTTGTATATACACGAGGGGTTGATGTTGAAAAAAAAAAAATTTCGTCCCTTCTTTAACTGTATTGAGCGACACACTTTATTTGAAACTTTACTACAGAATTTAATACCGATTACGGAATACATCTACATGCCATATTTCGTTTATGGAGGGCTGATAGTCTCTGAGTAAAATAACTGTGACATACGGACAGACAGACAGACATGGCGAAATTATAAGGATTCCCCGTAGTTACTACGGAACCCTAAAAAGGCGCGAGACTGCCCGCCATAAAGAAACTCGAATTTGGAACGTTGAATTTGTCAACAGCACGGAGTATTTTTCAACAATAAAGCTGGCCGCTAATAAAAGTGGTGCTATTTTAAAAGATAATAAAAGAACTTCTCCTATCGTAAAAAGTTATCACATTAAGTTGTGCTTTTTGGCGGGAAGAGAACCGGTTTAAGTGCTACAGCACATACAAAAGCAGTAAGGGTAGACCAGCGGATTAACATTGCAGCGGGGAGTCTTGTGTCCACTAGGCAACAATTGATGCAATTGCTATGTGTATGTCTCTGTAATTTCCATAGAAAATGACAGAGACAAGATAAAGATAAAGATAAAGATAAAGATAATTTATTTGCATACAACACGAGAATTTTATACAACAAGTGCATTAGTCGCTTAAAATCATGTTGTGCCAATTAGGCGTACAAATGTCAGACAGAGACAAATGATGAGAATGTCATGAGACAGAGATATAGATTCCGAATCTATTCCGAAACCGAATGAGTTCTGAATACCCCTACAGCTTATGTGTATAGCAACCTTTAGGGCTGCTATAAGCTCATTCGGTTTCGGAATCGGTTCGGAATCTATACCTATCTCCGTCTCTGTCATTTCCATAGATAATGACAGAGACGGAGATGTAGATTCCGAAGCACTTTTGCGTAAAAAAAATTGTGAAAATAATTGTCAGCGACGGGACCAGCGCTGGACGTCCGCTTGACGGTGCAGACCTACGAATAAGTTATGCGTAGATGCGGGCGTCCTTACTGTTTATAGGGCGTCGTCTGACGTCACCAGGCTATCATATGTCTTAATCTGGAGATAAGGGCATTTTTATGATTCCCTTACACGAGAAAATGGAGGCGAGTTATCTATGGAAGTGGTCTGGACTGTCTTTATTGCTCGCGGTGCTCACTACGACTAAATATATGTACAACTACCTACAAGGAGGTTTAAATAGAATAGGACTGGGGCTTGGTTAATTTATTTTTTTAGGGTTTCCGCATTAAGGGTGCGGGTGCGTGTTCCTGAGGCTACGGTGTCTGTCTGTCTGTCCGTCGATCTTTTGAACAGTAATAGATATAAGTCTCAAAATTGGCATGATTGTAGGGCTTACTTTTATGTAAATCGACAGACACTATATTTAAAGATACTATAAAGTGGTCAATTACGAGACAAGCTTGCGTAAATAATTAATACCTCCTTGTTGATTTCACAAAAAAAAAGAAACCAAACCTGGCTTGTAAGAAACTTGGCATTTTCTTGGCAGAAATAAGGTAAGGCAATACTTCTCACCGGGGCGGCTTCTTCACTATATCAGGCACAGGTCCGATCGTGTATAAACTCTGCTGCTACCTTTTTGATGGATCAGCCAAGTACCAGCTGGAAGATTTAGAGTTGGTGGACCGGCGAGCTGTGAGGTTGATCGATGAATTACTAAGAAGCTACTTAGTCCCGAGCATCGCCGTAAAGAAGCTTGTCGGCCTATATTTTAAAGGATTCATTTCGACGAGTATTCGCAAAAACTTTACGACCTTATTCCACTCCCAGGATTAGTACAAATTCAGCAAATTACCACCTATTCCTTATTGAAAAACCAAAACTCCGTACTCAGCGATTTGGGTCCAGTTTCTTGCATATAAGTACGTATTGCACAAGAATGGAATTCTTGTGCCTTCTACGTTTCTAAGAGATATAATTTTAGAATTTTGGAAGGCCTCATAAAATAGTTGGGGTACGTACAGACCTCCAAGTTTTGATTTAATTTTGGAAGACCTCATAAAATAGTTGGGGTACGTACAGACCTCCAAGTTTTGATTTAATTTTGGAAGACCTCATAAAATAGTTGGGGTACGTACAGACCTCCAAGTTTTGATTTAATTTTGGAAGACCTCATAAAATAGTTGGGGTACGTACAGACCTCCAAGTTTTGATTTAATTTTTCTGTATTATGTAACAGCTTTGTTATTTCTCCGTTTTCAGTTCAATCCGATTTATACTTTTTAACTAACATATATGAAAATCATACAATTCAAAAAATATTACATACATATATGTCAAATTGATGATCTCTTTTTTTTATTGATTAAAAATATAAATAATATTGCATTGTCTTGATATAATTTAAATTGCACGATATGGTTACTTTCAGACACCGGGACAGATGAAGCGAATAAAAAGAGCTAATATTATAAGTTCTCGAATGGAGACCACGAATCGGCAAGCGCAGCGTAGGAAGACCAGCCACAAGGTGGGCAGAAGATATCATACAAGTGGCGGGAAGACGCTGGATGCAGGCCGCTTCCAACCGGTCTTTCAGGAAATCCATGGGGGAAGCCTATGTCCAGCTGTGGGCTTCTTGTGGCTGAGATGATGATGATGATGATGATAAATATTATAAGGGTGGTGATAAAGGCAACATTCCAAGCAGCTAACCGTGTGTTTTACGCAGAGTAAACAAGGTAACAATATTTAGCCCCGAGCCGAGATAGCTTTGTTCATATAACAATGGCCGCCATACCTTTATCTGCACTATGGTGGATCGGTTGAGAATAAATTATGTTTTATGATCTTATACGCAACTTTTTAACCAACTTCCTGGATGTAAAGTCATGTATTATCCAATGTATGAAGAAAAAATTCAAATAATTGTCTCCACTTTCATTGTGCGTACCGCCAAAATGTGGAATGCGCTTCCTGAATAGATGTTACCGAATATAATAATATAATCTAGGTGTCTTCAAATCACGAGTGAATAGGTTTCTTCTAGGCAAGCGCGCTCCATCTTAGACCGTAGACCGTAACTGTCGCTTAGCTGTTACTAAAATAAATAATCGGCCAAGTGCGTGTCGGACTCGCGCACGAAGGGTTCCGTACTATCATCTATAATACTATAAAGTTTAGTTCTGTTTATATAATAACGAGAAATCAACGAAATTCCAAGTAGTAAATTGCAAACTTATAGGTAGGTTTTCGATACACATCCGGGCAGGATGACGACGCTCGCGCGAATACGCGCGGTTATGGATCGCTCCGTGATGTTACCTCCCCCTCTACCCGCGCAGCCGTTGCTTATCAACCGCATCGCGCTCGCGCCACCACCACACAGCGGCGCGGCGCTTGCACCGCGTTTAGATGCACGGATTATTTTCATTTTGTGAGTTTTTATGTATTAGATTAGGTATTTATTTTTATAGTTAATATATTTCTAAATATTTACTTACAAATATTCAAGTTTCTACCTGTTAATTAAGATCGAGTAAAAATTGCTTAAAAATTACGTTTGTTGAATGGGAGCCCCCCGTTAATACTTACTTTATTGTTATTTAATTATTTATTTTGAAAGGTAATATACAAGTAAATATTCTGTGAAAATTTTAAGCGTCTACCTGTTACCGTTTTTAATATTGAGCAAAAAAATAGGAAAAAAACACGTTTATTGTATGGGGACCCCCCTTAATATTTAATTTTTTTGAATTTTTAGTATTTGTTGTTATAGCGGCAACGGAAATACATCATTTGTGAACATTTCAGCTTTCTAGCTATCACGGTTTATGAGATACAGCCTGGAGACAGACAGACAGACAGCGAAGTCTTAGTAATAGGGTCCCGTTTTTACCCTTTGGGTACGGAACCCTAAAAATATGCTTTTTTTGTAACTTCCAACGAACTTCTTCGTTATAAACAAGTGATTTTACTAGATTTACTCTAAAGAATGCAGTTTTATAAACTTTCACACAAATTTTACGCATACTTTCTCACAAACAATGTACACTCAACAGCGCATCAAACGTAACGAAATTATAAGTTAGACTGCAAATATCTGTTTTTTGCAGTCGGGTATTTTGTTTTTCTTTTATTAATAGATACTTGTTTTGTATAATAATATTCCCCCATCTAAACTAAGTTCCATTTCCAGGTATAATTTTTCATATACGACAAACGCTATAATCTCCACCGTTCAAATATAAAACCAATATAAAATCAACTTGAAATTTTAAGCTACCCCCAAATTTTGAATCTTATTTCTAAAAGATTAAAGGCTATCACATTGTATATCGACTGTAAATTTAAATTGGCGAATCGAAATAGAGATAGCACATGGAATGCACGAGTTTTCTACGTTTCGTATCGAATTCTAATCGAGTCGTTCGAATGAATCTGAAACGATTTTTCACTCGATTTCAGGCCAGGTTGTTTTTTAGGGTTCCGTAGCCAAATGGCAAAAAACGGAACCCTTATGGATTCGTCATGTCTTTCTGTCCGTCCGTATGTCACAGCCACTTTTTTCCGAAACTATAAGAACTATACTGTTAAAACTTGGTAAGTGGATGTATTCTGTGAACCGCATTAAGATTTTCACACAAAAATAAACAAATCAACCAAAAATGCAATCCTTGCAAAAATGTGTGTTTGCGAGGTCTACTGTGAACAATATTGTTTATTGGATAACTTTGTTCAATAACACAAAAAAAAAACATAATTAAAAAAAAATATTTTACCTCCTTGACACTAACCTATACAACAATGAAAATGTCAACACCAAAGAGAATTCAATAATACTTAAGTCAACAGAACATGACATGAACATGACAGAACATGACATGACAATTCGCATTAAAATGTCGCGGTCTAAATTTTCGTACACAACCAAAAACATATGAAATTTGAAATAAAATGGTAAATGAAACATGTGTACCAGAAAATACACAACAAGACACAACATCTACATTAAAAAACACTCTTCCAGGTACCGCGGTTGACATATACCAGCCTAATGAAGATCTTGAAAAGACCCCACCTGAATCATGCGATCCCGTCGAAGAAGACCTAGAAAATGTACCACCACACACAACTCTTGAATTATATCAACCTGAAGACGACTGCATCGAAAACACAGATGCTCTCGAGCAGGCCAGTTTTGGAGACCTGTATGTGCTCGGAAAGCTGTGGATAGACGTACTTCAAACCGGTCTTCTCGGGAAAAAGTGGAAACTCCCCCCAATACTACCAGTGGTAGAAGCTAAAGCACCACCTCCACCACCCCCGAAGAAACCACCGAAAATGAAATACAAAGACTTGCCTCTATACTCATCTCCACACCACGAATACAAAGACTACCTGGAAGATAAAACAAAATGCAAGGGTTTAAAAAGGAAATTGATACATGAGAAAATTCTTCCCCATATTAAAAGCAATCGAAAATATATTTATGCTAATTATACCGATTTTGTAACAGAGGCCAGATCCATGAAGAAGGAATCGTTGGCTACTGTGTATAATAAGTTGAACGAATGGGTTTCTTTCATGAGGTGTGGGAAGAACCTCAGACTGAGGCAAGGAACTGTAGCTGCCGGTGGCTTAGCAGGCTTCCTGCTTGGTAGAAGGTTCAAAGACAGGCTGACTCCTAAAATTTTCTACACAGCAGTGGGTCTAATCGCGGCTGGTGCTTTGTGCTTTCCAAGAGAAACCGACGAGCAAGTCCGATGTATATCATATTGCACTGGGAATTTTTTGATCACTGTTTATAATAAATATTGTAGTATGAACTTCGCTTTGAGGGACAGGATGCCTTGCAAGGGTGACCTGCCAGAACCAGCCCCCAAGCGTGTACCTAACAAATGCCCGGTGAAGAAGTGAAGGAACTGGAGACAGGATTCTGTGTTCCCATAAAGTGTCAGCTAAAATTGATTGATAAAATTGAAAATTGATTGTGTTGAAAGCAATTTATTTTTGTTTTGTTTTTAACCAACGACGCAACGAGTTTGGGAAACACAAAAACCCCCGACAAACAAAAACGGCTTAACCGATTTTTATGAAACATAACCAAGAACATTCTCGATGAAATCCTCTTTCAAATAAATATAAATGATCAAAATTAGTCCATCCGTTTGAGAACTAGGTTGCCACAGACAGACAATTACACACGTCAAACTTATAACGCCCCTCTTTTTGGGTCGGAGGTTAACAATTTAAGTTTAAACAAACTGAAAAAAAATCGGCCAAGTGCGAGTCGGACTCGCGCACGAAGGGTTCCGTACTATCATCTATAATACTACAAAGTTTAGTTCTGTTTATAAAATAACGAGAAATCAACGAAATTCCAAGTAGTCAATTGCAAACTTATAGGTAGGTTTTCGATACACATCCGGGCAGCATGACGACGCTCGCGCGAATACGCGCGGCTATGGCTCGCTCCGTGATGTTACCTCCCCCGCTACCCGCGCGTTCGCGCTACCACCACACCGCGGCGCGGCGCTCGCACCGCGTTTAGATGCACGGATTATTTTCATTTTGTGAGTTTTTATGTATTAGATTAGGTATTTATTTTTATAGTTAATATATTTCTAAATATTTACTTACAAATATTCAAGTTTCTACCTGTTAATTAAGATCGAGTAAAAATTGCTTAAAATTTACGTTTGTTGTATGGGAGCCCCCCTTTAATATTTACTTTATTGTTATTTAATTATTTATTTTGAAAGGTAATATACAAGAAAGTATTCTGTGAAAATTTGAAGCGTCTACCTGTTACCGTTTTTAATATTGAGCAAAAAAATACGAAAAAACCACGTTTATTGTATGGGGACCCCCCTTAATATTTTTTTTTTTTTAATTTTTAGTATTTGTTGTTATAGCGGCAACGGAAATACATCATTTGTGAAAATTTCAGCTTTCTAGCTATCACGGTTTATGAGATACAGCCTGGAGACAGACAGACAGACAGACAGACAGACAGACAGACAGACAGACAGACAGACAGACAGACAGACAGACAGACAGACAGACAGACAGACAGCGAAGTCTTAGTAATAGGGTCCCGTTTTTACCCTTTGGGTACGGAACCCTAAAAATCGACATTAAAATACGCCATTTGTTGTGGATGATATTTTACCAGTAATTTGGTAATTAATAAAACTAAAAATATAAAAAGTAATTAACCGATTTTGATAAAAAAAAAATAGAGCCACGTCTAAAGTATGACCTACCAAACAAAATATAAACATCAAAAACAATTGATAATTGGCGGAGTGTTTGAGTAACAAACAAAAAATATAGTCGAATTGGGAACCTCCTTCTTTTTGGAAGTCGGTTAATAAAGAAGTAAATTAATCAAGTTTGTGTGTGTGTGTGTGTGTGTGTGTGTGTGTTTGATTATAGTAGTACCATCGTAGCTCCCAAAAGGATGAACCGATTTTAATTTAGTTTTATTTAGCTACTTAGTCTCGAGCACCGCCGTAAAGTAGCATGTCTGTCTATTTTCTACAGGATTCATTTCGGGGAATGTGCGCAAGAGCTTCACGACCTAATTCCACTCTCCCCATTTCACTCCAGGACTAGCAGAAAGTCGGCGAATTACCACCCATTTCTCGTTGAAATGCCAAAAATCCGTACTCAGCGATATCAATCCACATTCCTGTTGCGTACTGCACAAGAATGGAATTCGTTGCTGCCATCTCTATTTCCTGAGACCTACAATCTTGGAATTTTCAAGGCTAGAGTGAATAGATATCTTCTAGATCGACGAGCTCCATCCTCGGCCACACCGTCGCTTAACATCAGGCGAGTTGGTGGTCAATCGTAGATCTATCTTCTATAAAAATAAATTTATTAAAAGATGACTTGATTGACAGTAAAGAGTCGATACAGCTAGAGTTCTAATGCGGCATAGAGGGCGCTGTCCTTATTTCATTATGTTGTACAGTCGTGACCACAGAATACCATAGTAGTCTAGACCTACCAAATAAAAAAGAAACATCAAAATCAACTCATAATTGGCGAAGTAATCGTTTGTTTCCTTTGACACTACTATTTGGCACAACTAGTTGCTGAACAAATAAAAAAACATGCAGTCGATTTGAAAACCTCCTTCTTTTTGGAGGTCAGTTAAAACTGAAAAAAACCGACTTCAAATTACACAATTCGTTTACTTGTACGACATATTTATCCAGTTATTTTATTAGAAAAACCAAACAACTGAACCGATTTTGATAAAATGCATATGGGACCACCTCTGAAGTATGGACCTACCAAACGAAAAAATGATCAAGAAAATCGATTTAGAATTCGCTAAATAATCGCTGAATAAACATACAAGAAAGAATCATACAGTCGAATTGACTGGCCTTGTGGCTCAGTTGGTAGTATGTCTGCCTGCTGTGCTGTAGGTCGTGGGTTCGATCCCCACCCAGGGCAAACATTTGTGTGATGAGCATGGATGTTTGTTCTGTGTCTGGGTGTTTCTATGTATTTTATGTATATATTTACAACAAAAAAAAGTATATATGTATTCTATCAACCATCTAGTTTCCATAGTACAAGCTTTGCTTAGTTTGGGCTAGATGGTGTTGTGTGAAATGTCGATAAATCAAAAATGTTTTTTTTTATTATTATTGAGAACCTCCCTTTTGAAAGTCGGTTAAGACAACACATTGTGTAGTACACTACACACGTAATAAACCGAACGAGCAGTTTTCAATACAACACACAATGCGTTGTAAAACTAACTGTCTATTGTTTCCACTTACCGATGATAGAGAGAGGATGGAAGAGACAATCTCCGTTTAGTCAACAAGCGAGCCAAGCTAGCATTTGATCGAAAATAAAAATTTGATTGAAAATAAAAATAAAACCGGCCAAGTGCGAGTCGGACTCGCGCACGAAGGACTCCGTACCATTATCTATAAAAACGGCAAAAAAATCACGTTTGTTGTATGGGAACTCCCCTTAAATATTAATTTTATTTTATTTTATTATTTATTTTTAAAGTCAATAATATAACTCAAATATGTGAATATTTGAAGCGTCTACCTGTTGCCGTTATCAATATCGAGCAAAAACGAGCCAAATAATCACGTTTGTTGTATGGGAGCCCCCTTAAATATTTATTTTAATCTGCTTTTTTAGTATTCGTTGTTGCAGCGGCAACAGAAATACATCATCTGTAAAACTTTCAACTGTCTAACTATCACGGTTTATGCGATAGGTACAGCCTGGTGACAGACGGACGGACGGACGGACAGACAGCGGAGTCTCAGTAATAGGGTCCCGAGTAATTTAATTCCAAAGTAATTCCCGGGTAATTTGGGTACGGAACCCTAAAAAGTTTTGTCGACAAATATTTCAATTTGATGCTGGTAAATTTTTAACAGATTTCAAAAATGAAGGAAGTTCTCAATTCGACTATGCTTTTGTGTATGTTTGTTCAGCTATTATTACTCAATGTTGACTCAACTCCTGCTCCTCAATTATGAATTATTTTTGATGATTCCTTGTTTGTTTGGTTCAGAGGTGGTCCCATATAAATTTTATCAAATTCGTTTCATTACTTTAATTTTTAGAACAAAGTAACTGATCATCCAACTAAACGCATTGCATATTTTGAAGTCGGTTTTTCAGTTTTTTTTAACTGTAATTATCTAAATATACATATGTACATATATTTATATGGAAATGGAAATTAACGTGGTTTTCACACATTTTAAAATAAAAATTACAAACTATAGTCGGATATTTCGGCTCAAAACAGACGTGAGTGACCCGCAGTTTTTATTTCAAAACATATAAACTATTTAAAAAAAATTACTAACGTAAAAATATTTTTTTTAAGTATGAAAATTAATTGGAATCAATATATATATATTTTCTATTACTATATCTATTTTTTAACCCCCGACGCAAAAACGACGGGGTGTTATAAGTTTGACGTGTCTGTGTGTGTGTGTCCGTCTGTGGCATCATAGCTCCCGAACGGAGGAACCGATTTTTTTTATTATTTTTTTGTTTAAAAGGTGAATTAGTCGGGAGTATTCTTAGCTATATTTCATCAATATCGGTTCAGCCGTTATTTTATGTCGGGGGTTTTTGAGTTTTCTAAAACGTATGCTTGTACGAACACAATGTTAGCGCGTTGAACTCTTTTCCAGACGCTTCCATTCTCTGTATACAGGTGGCGATATCTTCAAGGCGATGGGTTGTCGGTTCGAAAACAATGCAATCGGTAATTTCGTCACTTTCACTGCTCTCTGCTCGTCTGGTTTACTGGGCGAACGAGCTAACAATGTCCTATCACGTAATATTGATAGTGGACCGCGCGAGCACAGAAAAACTATACTATACGCGTGTGCGTACGTAATGTTTAAATATACAGACGAGAGATATTTCCGACTTTTTCTCTCTTTCAGTAGTTCTGGGGTCAGCAGACCTCGCGAGCACGTATATTGGTGCAGATAATGTGTCGTATTCAAATAGTTCCTTATGATGACGTGCGGAGCTTCGACGTTTACTAACCAACATACATGAATTGTAAATTCGTTTATATATCGGTTTTATACACTCGCTTCGCTCGCTCAGTCAGCTTAAAAAACACAAAACTCAATTTTTCGTAGCGCCCCAACTAAAAATATTCATATATTTTTAGGGTTCCGTACCCAAAGGGTAAAAACGGGACTCTATTACTATGAGATACAGTCTGTCTCCAGGCTGTATCTCATAAACCGTGATAGCTAGAAAGCTGAAATTTTCACAAATGATGTATTTTCGTTGCCGCTATAACAACAAATACTAAAAATTAAAAAAAATATATTAAGGGGGGTCCCCATACAATAAACGTGTTTTTTTTCGTATTTTTTTGCTCGATATTAAAAACGGTAAAAGGTAGACGCTTCAAATTTTCACAGAATATTTACTTGTATATTACCTTCCAAAATAAATAATTAAATAACAATAAAGTAAATATTAAAGGGGGGGCTCCCATACAACAAACGTAATTTTGAAGCAATTTTTACTCGATCTTAATAACAGGTAGAAACTTGAATATTTGTAAGTAAATATTTAGAAATATATTAACTATAAAAATAAATACTTAATCTAATACATAAAAACTCACAAAATGAAAATAATCCGTGCATCTAAACGCGCGCCGCGGTGTGGTGGTGGCGCGAGCGCGAGGCGGTTGCTAAGCAACGGCCGCGCGGGTAGCGGGGGAGGTAACATCACGGAGCGAGCCATAACCACGCGTATTCGCGCGAGCGTCGTCATGCTGCCCGGATGTGTATCGAAAACCTACCTATAAGTTTGCAATTTACTACTTGGAATTTCGTTGATTTCTCGTTATTTTATAAACAGAACTAAACTTTGTAGTATTATAGATGATAGTACGGAACCCTTCGTGCGCGAGTCCGACTCGCACTTGGCCGATTTTTTCTTTTACGTTCGTTACCGCATAACTCTTAATTATTATGTTTGAAAGGATATACTTTCAAATTGTTCCCATATAAATTTCATCAGAATCGGGTCAGTAATTTGGTTTTTAAAACAAAAACCATTTTTTTTTTCAATATTTAAATTATAATGTTTATTTAATCAATAAAATACTTATGACTCGTAAATATTATGTTCGGTAACGTTTCACAAATTGTTTAGTTTAGTTACGGATCAGTTTCTGGACTTGGGGGGCAAGTTCCTGAGTCATTTTACATAATATTATTGGGTACGAAATTACATAAGTATGTCAAATCTCAGAGTGATCGGCCCCGTAGCAATTGGTCGAAAAATCGATTGCAAAAGATACAACCAAACAAATATACCTACGAAGTACGAAGTGAAGGTAAATCACGAATTGTAAAAAATGTACGATTTCATTGCACTTGCTATAAAAAAAACTAAGGCTAAGTGTAGCGCGTAAAATATTTGTTTTGTACATGATGGCCTGTGCTTGGTCGCCATATTGCAATAATTGCATTGTTATATTTCTAAATCAGCTGGGCAGCGTTAGGGAAACTCAAAAGCATCTTTTCGTCTAATACTTCAGTTCCTCAAGTCACAAGCACTGAAACGTTGTCTGTATGAGCCTTATAACGAGATCGAATCAGAAATGACGGTGGCTATGACGGTGACTTTGGCGAATGTGAAATGTGCCAATGTGGTGAATTTGGTGGTGGCTTTTGTACTTCTACATAGATCTGTAGATTTTGTACTTCTACAGACGTACCTACATAAAAAGTAACTCACATTTATTTTTTTCTCCTTCTCTCATGTCTTTTAACATGAGAGAAGGTGAATTGAACGACGAAGACACCGAAGATCGAGCGAAGTTAAGAAACAAAATCAAGAAAGTTGACCTCGCCGCCATTTCGGATAAGTAGCTAAAACGAGAGACAAAAAAATAAAAATTGTGCATTAGCGTACACAATTATTAATATGAAGAAAACTCCTTGTCTGAACTTTATGACGCTTTATTATTACTTATAACACTGCACTTATTTCACTGCTCTTATTTTACTGCACTGAGCGGTCTGACGCTAAGACCGCCTTTTTACTACCGAGTTACGCCGCGACTACTTTTTCGAAGGGCCACTCGCGCTCGTCCGCCCGCGATATATCCCCTCCCCGGAATTACAACATCACGCCATCATCCGGGGTAGCGTTCATTCTGTTCGATCACCGTTCTCCAGAGTATATAAATTAAGAAAATAGCAGTGCTGCCACTCCGCAACACTGAAAACACCGCACACCACATACAACAAATATTCAAATCATGACACTCGGCCATCCGCTTTTGTGCAACGTCCCGATGCACAACAACTCTCTAAAAGCAAGTCTGATTAATCATATCGAACCCTTTGGACTCCTTAAAGATTTGCTGCAAAATAAAATAGTTAAACAGTAATTATTATGCTAATTTTATAAAACTACTTATGGCAAACTAAACTTTGTAGTATACGTTGTCGTAACTAGATATTATTGTAGATACAAGTAATCATGACACTCGGATTCGATTTTAAATATGACAATTATTTTATGTTTATTCTAGCTGGTCTGGGAACCGGAGGCTTCCTATTCGTGTGTAAATGTACACTATGCAGATAAATCATTGTTGTACAAATATGTTGTACGGATCGAGTATTTGTATTCTATGTATTTTATATTCTGGTATTTCCAGAGGTTTGGTATATAATTAAAAAAAGTACATAAAAACTTATTCAATTCGCACTATTAATTTACTGTCGGTTACTCAATTACTTCCTCCTCTGGCTTAGTGATTGCGAACGGCAGCATCATTATATAAATGTCCCAATGTTGTAGTGGCCACTGAAGTAGCATTCAAACCTTGTAGACTTGGACTTGTAGACTTTTTTTTTATGAAAAACTCTATAAATACTCCTTTTTGTTCTTCGTCCAAACATTAAAATGACCAACGACAAAGCTTGAATAAAATGAAAGCAATTTTCGTCCAAAAATAATTACACATAAATTCAAATATTTAGATCCAACTCAAACCAGCTCCAGTAATAATTCGGTGACACGAGTACGTTAATTTTGTAAGTGCTCTCATAGGAATCAACATTTTAAACTGTATTTCTGTCATTGTCCTGCCATTACCAAATAGCATTTTAAAATTGTGTAACGTATACTCCCCAAATCCGAGTAATAGAGAGAATAAGTGAACGGAAATAATTTTCCAAACCCCTTTTTTTTTTTTTAGCAAGTCGCTACAACCGCATTAATTTCTGTCAAGCTTGTGGATGATCGGCAAAGCACATGAGCAAAATTTTGTCAGTTTAGAATGTCAGAAGTATTATTATTTTCTAATCACTAAATTTCATTATCATAGGGACAAATTAGTCACGATAAACTACAGGTAGCTGATCCATTGTCAGTCCTTCACCAACCGTTATTTGATTGGCGTATACCTGTTGCTGTTTACCATTAAATTGATGTACTATCAAGTTGAATCACTTCACATCACAGATGCCCTGAGTTGACATCTGTCGGATTTTAATCTGTTGTTTGCCAAATTCTTCTTCTTAATCGTACACTCTAGTCAGAGTGGTCGTGGTTGCAATGGCGGTGGCTCCTCGCCGTCACCGTCACTCTCCAGGCCAGCTGCTCTTCTCGCGATGCTTCTCCATTTCTGCCGGTCGGTTGCATTGCGAGTACACTCTACTTCGGTGGACTGCGTAGCTTTTCTAATGAGGTCGGTCCAACGTGTTGATGATCGTCCAGGACTTCGCTTGCCTTCTAGACGGCCATGCATATGCTGCGATAGGCTCTCCGTCGAGTGCTCTTTTCTTGAGATCTGCGCAAAGAACTTCAGTATTTGCAATTGCCCAGTCGACGATAATCTATCTCGTATATGAATCTCTTTGAGGATAGAGTTGTTGGTTGTTTGTCAAATACGTCATCACTATTTTGATGACACGTTAGCTAGAAAAAATACTGTACACATTACATACTAACAGTACTCAAACCGAGAATGTGGACATATTTATTTTCCCATCCAATATTTATAGTACTGATGTAACAGTAGAGCAGACATTACTTGACTAGGTTTTAATAAACTTAATTGTAGGTAAAGACTGAGAATGTTTATACACAGAAGCATACTTAATTCCTTTTAGTGCACACCTGAACTAATACTAAAGCATCAAAAGAGAAGAAGCAGGTAATCACTTCCATAAATAAAATTTGTCTCAATATTTGTCTTACTAATTTCTGTTGTTTTTTTTTAAAGATCTATATGATGTCGACTAGTCATATCATAACTGCTCTTGCACTGAGTACAAGCCAGTGGTGATTTTGATAGTTGCCGTTTTATTTCAACTAAAAATCATATTTCGGAAACGTTACCAGTCCTATCAAATATTGCTTATTTTTAATGAAGATATTTTTTATTTATCAATTAATTTTCGTATGCTGGATCCAATTCTGTTATACGCTTACTAAAATCATACTAGATTTATCAAAATGTTCATATGCACGAACGATATTTAACGATATTGATCTAGAACCTAGAAATACTTGCACGCTTTGACAGCAAAAATAGAGGACCAAATGTTATTACTATCATAAGACCACATGTTTGTATACCTATTTTGCAAGAAATAAATTAATTATGAATATTCGGTTTTTATATTTGACTAATTTTTGAACTCATAAACTGTACTTTTACAATAAAACCGCT
Organism: Lycia hirtaria; assembly: GCA_947563715.1. Classification (NCBI taxonomy): domain Eukaryota; kingdom Metazoa; phylum Arthropoda; class Insecta; order Lepidoptera; family Geometridae; genus Lycia; species Lycia hirtaria. Next base: position 812,144 of record OX387388.1, read on the forward strand.
ACCGGTGCAATCTATTTTTGAGGCTACTTTGTTTGAAATATGAAACTGATCAATCAGTTCTCTCTTTGAATTATCTTTAGTTCGTGATAAGAAACTTCGGTCATCGCTTAAATTCAAAGTCAAATTATTTCTTGGGCTTGTAACAAAAGTGTTATATTAGAAAAGCCCTTTTCAAATTAGTACTTTTTTGATATGTTTGTACTCCAAGCTTTTTCTGTTATAAAATACAATTTAACGTAGTTTTTATTAATTTAGATATAATATATTCTATTTATTTATGTCATTTTTATATCCAATAACATAATAAATAATAAAAGGATGTCGTCAAACTTATGTCAATATTCATAATAATGTTCAAAAGGCCAAAATAGAATAATAAAAAATATGCTAATCCACTTATGGAAGAAAGTAGAAAATATGATCCGCTGTTCCATTAGAACGAGAATTCAGCAAGATCTATTCTCATCAACTCATTCAAGGCATAAAATGGGTTTCTCTCAAAGAAACGTTTACTACGTACGTTTACTTTCGACTAATAGTTTTGTAATATTATCGAGTGGTTCATTTAACATACAGATTTGTTTATATATATTTTACGATAATTGTCAACGCTCATCACTGCTTACGTCACTGTCCAGCGGACAATTCAACAAAGTGTAGACACTGCTCTGCAGTTGCGAAAAATAACGTGGGTGTTCAAAACATGACATCTAATTACGTTGGCACATACAGATCGCTGACATCTATATATATTTTTATAATAATCCTTAACCGAATAGTATTTTTCGGAAAATGTCTTAGGCTTACTCATTTATCAATTCATGAATCTTATTGATGGAGTAATTTCCATTCTCTCTATAATCTAATAATAATAACCATAATAATTGAGAATCTAATAATTGCAAACAGATTACTCATAAATTTATTCGCTCTAACGCACTATACGCGTTTTATCAAAAGTAAGTGACTTAGTCGATTCTAATTAGTACGTTTCGGAAATTTCAAGCATAGTGGCATTTGTCAAGACTCCTCGGTCAAGGTTACTTGCTGCGTGTCCGATCGGTTGATCTCTCATATATGATTTTAAATTTTCTCTATGAAACTCGAAACTACATCAAAACTGGAATTATAACGTTATATCATCATTAAAAGTCAGGTGCTCAGGTTCTGGGAAAGTCCGATCAATGATTCTGCTATTCAACACTTAACATAATCACATTAAAATGATCATTAATCGACTGGATTAATCAAATCCACTAAAATACAAGATCTGTGCACACTCTTGCACACCATATACATATTATACAAAATTTAGTTAATCAAGTTATTTTGGATTAAATACAGTTTGGAGCTTCTACTTTCCTTTGAATAGGCTTGACCTGCTGCAGTTTAAAACGTTCATGGCTGGAAGCTAATTGTTCCGTGACCGGTTAAAATTATCATCCTGAAACCAAACCTTCATGGTTACAGCTAAAACATCATTGAATAATTGAACTTCAATCTTACAGCTCACTTACATGGTTGCAGCGAGAACATCATCAAATCTTCAAACTTCGACATCGTCAAATCTTCAAACTTCAAACATCATCAAAACTTCAAACTTCAAATATTGTCAAATCTTCAAACTTCAAACATCGTCAAATCTTCAAACTTCAACCTTACAACGCGCCTATATGGCTGCGGCGAAATCATCATAAAATCTTCGAACTTTCCTTACGGCACACCTACATGGCCATACTTCTTTAGAATATTACCCTGCAGCTCACCTACATGGTTGCAGCGATAACATCATCAAATCTACGAACTTCAACTTTACGGCACACATACATGGCACTCTTTGGAACATTTTCCCTGCAGTTCACCTACATGACTGCAGCTAACAAACTCGTAAACACTAAAAATCCTTGAATTTCAAACTTGCAGTAACACTAAGTGTAGTTGTTAACACTAAGAAATGCACTTTAATTTTCAGCACTGTCGATACTCTGATATCTTAGCGCGGCTTTAAATTCCGCCTCCATGATTACAAGGCGTCAACGGATAAATATTCGCGACAAGTTACCGGTACACAATGGTACTATTTCTGAGGTTATACATGCCTTTGAAATTCAACTAAGATTTTAAGTCAATCGAACTATGTTATCTCTGTATAATTCAACTTCATAAACAGACTTCTGCATTAAATATTTACGCAGTGATACTCTGGTAAATCCATCAATATTGTAGCTCTACTCATATAAAATTTCGTTTGACACACTTATGTGGTTCAAGATCTTACAATAGTTACGTCAAATACCAAAATTTCGCTTCATGGTATAGCACACTTACACGACTAAAGACAGTGCTACTAGTTGTAGTAGACTAGTTGTCGTACTAAAATATTTTACTTGCGGTACTTTATTAACCTTACAGAAAAATGAACACAGTACAACTCGCCTTAAATGGCCGTAACCGTAAAGACAGGATTCCACCAGTGTGCGGCTCTGTACCGCACAGAGTGCAGCATAAATGTATTTCTTGGTGAACTCTTACGGGCAGCACCAGCAAACTGTGCGCGCACTCTATTGGACAAACCGTGAACTTTTGTCGCGCACTCCTCGGTCTCGCGGTGTACCCGCGACGACGCACTCGCACACATGTTTACACACTAAACTGAAAGTAAAGCACATTTCCGAGGTATAAATGTTCGTGTACAAATGTACCGTACAGCACGCATACTAAAGTTACGCACAACTGAGGTGGTGGACACAGGCAATCTACTATTGTTATCAAGTTCGCGCACTGCAAAAGGTCTGCACCAAATTTTTATCAACAAGTGTTCTGAATCTGAACACAATTTTTGTGGAGCCCAACCTTAACAGCTAGATAATAAGCTGTTAAGTTTACCATAATATTTTATTTGCATTACTGTTAGCAATATTCTAGAAAAACTACATTTAGAAGCTCGCTTAATTGGCTGTATTGATGTAGCCCAGTTACCGAATTAAAATATTTTACTCGCAGCACTTTACTAGTCTTCTAGAAAAATAACACACTGCTGATCGCTGACACGGCCACAGACCGATATGCCATAGCCATTGTACTATTAAAAACGCTACTCTCACCATCACACCAAAAAAATATTACCATGCTATGGTTCCTCTGAATGGCTGCAGCATAATCAAATACAAAAAGTAAAAATGGTTCTCAAACAAGAAAAACATATTTTCGTATACTTGTCTCTCGGGATGTTAACGAAATAATTTACTAATGACTTACTTACAACAGACTTCATTTCGTTTAAATTACGATAAAATTATCGGGGAGTAGCCCCAACCACACTATCAAAATTTCATTAGGTTATAATAAAATCGTCGGATTATAATCTTTAATCGCTGTGCTACAATAAAATAATCTGGGAGTAACCCAGATCACATCTCATTGCAGTATCTTAACAGATTCTGTCTACCCGTATTAAGAATATCCCGTTATAATTATTTTAACACCTTGTTTCCACACTTTTAAGAACCATTTTCCCCATTTCGATATGCGTGACAAATTTTTAACATCAATATTCAATAATCGGAGGGTAAAATATAATCTCGCAGGTGACTCACGATTTTACCGGGCTCGGCTCGCAGGTTGATTGCCACTTCTGATATATGAAGAAAACTCCTTGTCTGAACTTTATGACGCTTTATTATTACTTATAACACTGCACTTATTTCACTGCTCTTATTTTACTGCACTGAGCGGTCTGACGCTAAGACCGCCTTTTTACTACCGAGTTACGCCGCGACTACTTTTTCGAAGGGCCACTCGCGCTCGTCCGCCCGCGATATATCCCCTCCCCGGAATTACAACATCACGCCATCATCCGGGGTAGCGTTCATTCTGTTCGATCACCGTTCTCCAGAGTATATAAATTAAGAAAATAGCAGTGCTGCCACTCCGCAACACTGAAAACACCGCACACCACATACAACAAATATTCAAATCATGACATTAAGCACATCGCGTTAGTGCCACCTTAACTGTACACGCGCGTAACTGCTTCATATTTACACTTGGCTCGGGCCTGCTACCGCTCGTCTAGCTGGAAGTTATGTCACCCCACGGCGTCACGCCGTTTAGACATCCAGTGACTCGTGGTGGCGGACAGAAAAACAATATTTTTATACAAAACTCGTACAAATTATATAACCTCTTTACCAAAGTAACAATTTGATACCGATTGTGTTATTATTTTTAACTTATAAACAGAGTGTGGATTCGTATCCTAAAAATGAAGCCAACGTTTTAGTTGTATAAAAATATTGGAATTACGATAAATCTGTGTTGAAATTTCTGGCAGCCTAGTCGGGAGACCGTCTGACTTGCGATCCGCAGGTCCTGGGTTCAAATCCCACGGCACGCACCTCTGTCTTTTCGAAGTTATGTGGGTATTGTTGATTGCCGCCAACTTCAAACGGTGAAGGAAAACATCGTGAGGAAACCTGTCTGAGAGTTCTCAATGATCTTGAAGATGTGTGAAGTCTGCCAACCCGCACTTGGCCAGCGTGGTAGACTATGGCCGTACCCTTCTCACAATGAGTAGATGGCCCCACCCAGCACAGTTTGTACAAACAGGGTTGTTTTTTTTATAAATCTGTGTGTCAGTAATCTCAATCACAATATTACACATGCATCACATACGAAACATATTCTAATTAAATAAATTCTGATAAAAAATAATTATAGTTTAAAAAACTACAAAAACCGACTTCAAAGTCGTTTACTTGAATGGCATTTTTTCAGTTATTTTGTTATAAAAACCAAAGTACTGAACCGATTTTGATAAAATTTATATGACCACCTTTGAAGTATTACCTGGAAATAAAAAAAAACATCATAAACAATTCATTATAGACGGAGTAATTGCTGAACAAACATACAGTCGAATTAAGAACCTCCTCCTTTTTGTAAGTCGGTTAAAATTACTCTTATTTTATTAGACCCGCGAGCAGCACCCGACCACGAGTATGACGCGTGTGCCAGCCCGAGCCCTCCTCCACCATGTGTTAGGGAAGAGGGCGACCGCCACACACAGCCGCCGCAAGGAGGAGCCTTCGATGGTGAGCATGAATGCTCAAGGTGTACACACAATCCTTACCACATCTGTACCACCATATTACAGCAGACGAGTTGTGGTCAAATGCTTAGTCTGTCGTTCATAAACAGTAAGTTTCCAAACAACAAAAAAAACCTGTGTCTGCTGTCTCGTCATTGAGGCTGTCCATTCTTGATAATCCTGACAGAATGGTGGCAGGTAGCTTGACCCTTCTTTTTTGCTCAAACATAATATTATAGTAATTTATTGCTGTTCACTAGGTTATAAGAAAAGCATGAATAAATGGAATTAAAAAATGATGGGCTCAAATCCCGCAGCTATCTCTCTCGCACGTAACATTTTTAAATACCTATACCTACTTATAAGATCACTGATTAGGGATAATCTATCTCTAATTAATGTAATCTAATACCTTACAACGAGCAATTCTTGTATATTATAATCTGAATCTCAGAAACGGCTTCAACGATTTTAGTGAAATTTGGTTTGTAGGTAGATTAGGGGGCGATAAATCGATCTTGCTAGGTTTCATTTTTAGTGAACTTTGGTTTGTAGGTAGATTAGGGGGCGATAAATCGATCTTGCTAGGTTTCATTTTTAGTGAACTTTGGTTTGTAGGTAGATTAGGGGGCGATAAATCGATCTTGCTAGGTTTCATTTTTAGTGAACTTTGGTTTGTAGGTAGATTAGGGGGCGATAAATCGATCTTGCTAGGTTTCATTTTTAGTGAACTTTGGTTTGTAGGTAGATTAGGGGGCGATAAATCTATCTTGCTAGGTTTCATTTTTAGTGAACTTTGGTTTGTAGGTAGATTAGGGGGCGATAAATCGATCTTGCTAGGTTTCATTTTTAGTGAACTTTGGTTTGTAGGTAGATTAGGGGGCGATAAATCGATCTTGCTAGGTTTCATTTTTAGTGAACTTTGGTTTGTAGGTAGATTAGGGGGCGATTAATCGATCTTGCTAGGTTTCATTTTTAGTGAACTTTGGTTTGTAGGTAGATTAGGGGGCGATAAATCGATCTTGCTAGGTTTCATTTTTAGTGAACTTTGGTTTGTAGGTAGATTAGGGGGCGATAAATCGATCTTGCTAGGTTTCATTTTTTGTGAACTTTGGTTTGTAGGTAGATTAGGGGGCGATAAATCGATTTTGCTAGGTTTCATTTTTAGTGAACTTTGGTTTGTAGGTAGATTAGGGGGCGATAAATCGATCTTGCTAGGTTTCATTTTTAGTGAACTTTGGTTTGTAGGTAGATTAGGGGGCGATAAATCGATCTTGCTAGGTTTCATTTTTAGTGAACTTTGGTTTGTAGGTAGATTAGGGGGCGATAAATCGATCTTGCTAGGTTTCATTTTTAGTGAACTTTGGTTTGTAGGTAGATTAGGGGGCGATAAATCGATCTTGCTAGGTTTCATTTTTAGTGAACTTTGGTTTGTAGGTAGATTAGGGGGCGATAAATCGATCTTGCTAGATTTCATTTTTAGTGAACTTTGGTTTGTAGGTAGATTAGGGGGCGATAAATCGATCTTGCTAGGTTTCATTTTTAGTGAACTTTGGTTTGTAGGTAGATTAGGGGGCGATAAATCGATCTTGATAGGTTTCATTTTTAGTGAACTTTGGTTTGTAGGTAGATTAGGGGGCGATAAATCGATCTTGCTAGGTTTCATTTTTAGTGAACTTTGGTTTGTAGGTAGATTAGGGGGCGATAAATCGATCTTGCTAGGTTTCATTTTTAGTGAACTTTGGTTTGTAGGTAGATTAGGGGGCGATAAATCGATCTTGCTAGATTTCATTTTTAGTGAACTTTGATTTGTAGGTAGATTAGGGGGCGATAAATCGATCTTGCTAGGTTTCATTTTTAGTGAACTTTGGTTTGTAGGTAGATTAGGGGGCGATAAATCGATCTTGCTAGGTTTCATTTTTAGTGAACTTTGGTTTGTAGGTAGATTAGGGGGCGATAAATCGATCTTGCTAGGTTTCATTTTTAGTGTACCCGGGTTTGCTCGTATTTTCAGCTTTTTTTGTGGTTCAAGTTTTCTTCGATATCTTTTAATTTGGCTGAGGAGTAAGAAAATATATGTTGTTAACCGACTTCGAAAAAGGAGGAGGTTGGCAATTCGTACCGTATATTTTTTTATGTATGTATGTACACGAATTACTCCGTCATTCGTGAAACAATTTTTATGTTTCTTAAATTGATGTATAGAGAAAGCTCCCAAGTTGGTCCCATAATTATTTTAGAATTTTACTTTTATTATTATTTTTCATTTTTACTTTTTTTATTATTTTATTTTTACTTTGCTTTATTACTTATTGAATTAGCTCTAAATTCTAAAAAAATCTGAAATCTGATGGTCACTTTAGATAATAAAGTAGTCTTGCAAGTGTGTGTAAGTGAAGTACGAGTATTTATGAATAGCGACGATCAAACCAAACAACGGGAAACCGGGACTTCCCACGCGCAACCTCGACTGTTCTGTTCCGAATTTTGGCAATATTTTCAACAATTTTTGTTCTAATCAACAAGAAAACTATAATAATTATTAAAACTTAAGATTGCGCTTAATACAAACTCAAAAAACATTCTTAATAAACTATAACTGCCTTAAATATTAGAGATTCAATAATTATTAAAAAAACACGTTCTAGAAAAAAGACATGTTTTTTTTTCATTGTTTTTTTTTCTCGTGTTTTTTTCTTTGAAAAAAAAACGGTTTTTTGGTAACACTAGTCCCGCCTTAAATTCACAGTAAGGTATAAGTATTTTATTATTAACAAAATGTGGGAAAGAGACGTCTCGATCCATATGAATACTTTATGCGAGATATTTTTTTATACATTATAGATCTACGATGGACCACCAACTCACCTGATGTTAAGCGATGATAGTTTAAAAACTGACGCATTCTTTCAGACTTCGTTTACTTGGATGACATTTTTAACCGACTTCAAAAAAAAATAAGTTTATCAATTCGACCTGTATGTTTGTAATATTGTCAGAATTGCACAATTTTTGTATATGTTTGTCTATACCAGCTTTTAAGTTATATATATAAATTTGTAGGTTTGTATGTTTGTCCACATATTACGCAGAAACTAGAAGTTATATTTAAAAAAATATGTTTTTATTGAATAAAGTATCTTTCAACTTAGGAGTCACTGTAAGTTTTATCAAAATCGCTTCAGTAGTTTTCAAGATATGGGCTTTTGAACACTCACTTCGTTCCTCGCAACTGCAGAGCAGTGTCTACACCTTATATTTCAATTGTTTGATAGACAGTGACATGAGCGGTGATGAGCTTTGACGACAGTTTTTAACTGACTTCAAAATTATAAATACCTACTATTCAAAATGCATAAATAAAAGTAATTTAAAAAAAAAAACCACCTTCAACCTGAAAAGAAAGAAATAACTCGAAGAAAATCAATAATAAATACTATTGAAATCAAAACTGGGCGTCTACCTAAGTAGGTACGTAAACCAACTATTTTTGAGGTCAGTGTCTGTATAGGACTTAGTTGACGATAGCTTAGTCCTTATACTTTCCAGATAATCCCATGGAAATTTTATCAAAATCGGTTCAGTATTTTGGGTTTTTTTAACAAAATAACTGGAAAAAAATATGTCATCCAAGTAAACAAACTGCGTATTTTAAAGTCGTTTTTTTTAGTTTTTTAAACGTTTACTCAAAGAGTACTTTAGTATAACGGGAACGTTTACTTGTTGGAAGTTGAATAAAAATCATAAATGCCTATTTGAGTTTAGTTTTTCTACCTATACACATACTTACATAGATTAAATATATTTGCCATAGATACTGTGGTTCCCACAAAATAGATGCACCCCTGCTATTAGCCCCTATCATGCCATTAAACTGTATTAGTATAATCCAATAAACAAAAATCGGAAATTATCATATGAATAATATTATTGCCCTATGGATATTGGATTTATTATTATGCGGGCGCATTCTGGTAAATGGCGTATGATACGGGGACAAAATATCTGTTCACTTTTTATGTGATGTTCCACATTTGCCCCCCTTGGCAGTAAAACAACCTGTATACCGTGACAGAAAATGGTATGACGCTCTTTCATGCCATCACTTACTACTGTTGTATACATATATTACATTTATTCACCGTTTGTACACGCATTTTGTATATCAGTTAATAACACCCATATAACCTTTTAAGAGGTTTTTTTTATGTTTGACGTGTACGTATCTGTCTCTCTCTCTCTGTGTGTGTGTGTATGTGTGTGTGTGTGTGTGTATGGCATCGTAGCTCTCAAACGGATGCACCGAACTGATATTTTATTTTTGTTTTAAAGAGAGTTTGATCGAGTGTTCTTAGCTGTTTCATTAAAATCGGTTCAGACGTTTTTTATGTCGCTGGTTTTAATGTATGTTTCTTTATCAATTTAATTTCCTAAACTTTCTTGTTAAAGAAACATCTCAGTTTTTATTATATACCTAGTTACGTATCTTCTAGATCGACGAGCTCCATCCTCGTCCATGCCACCGCTTAACATCAGGCGAGTTGGTGGTCAATCGTAGATCTATCATGCTTAAAAAAATGTTTACTTACAAATGGCGCTTCGTTTAAGTACCTGCTCTGCTCGGTCAATATGTGGAACAGTAAACCGTCGCAACTGGCACAGCACTAATCGAATATAACCTCTTTTGAGTATGTCTGCTTAATTAGGTAAATTCTTATCGCCATTTTGTCTATTGACACGCCATTAGTTCCGGTACATTTGCCGCGAAAGCCGAAATGGATGCAGCGTTCTAAAGGAATACCATTTTAAATTTACCGTCGGCAAAATTGATGAACTAAAACGATTCCTTGAAAGCTCTAATTTTTGCTTACAAAATTGGACGGTGGCGCTTTTGTAAACTGTTTATTTATGTTTGTAAGTTCGAAAGTCAAATTTTGCAGATTCACCGCGGGAAAACATTTTTTTAATAAATCTAAGGCTTTTTGTATTGAATTATAATTTATATGATTCGAGTTCGATGTTGATTCTCAATTCAACTGTATTTTTATTCGTTTTTTCCATTATCTCGTTGGACTTACGAGTTTAGCTCATTTGCCATTATCATTTATTTAATTATATTATATTCAAGGTTTAAATTAATAAAGTCTAAGGAGTCCTAGTCACGGTCAAAGATATATATAATGGAACTCTCTAATAACATTTTGCTAAGAAACTCAAGCTTTTATGACCTAAAATTTTTTTTTTTTTTTTTAGTATATTTTGTTTTTATACTAGTTTAGGTAGTTAATTAAATATACAAATAAATATTGGTTGACATTTCACACACCCATTATGTAAGTAGTTTGTGTATTGTTTTTGTAGTTAATAAAGGCACTTGCATTTAGAAACCTATAATTTTAAAGCAATAACGTATAATATATCCCACAGTATGGAGATCATCAAAAACCAGTTCTCTATTTATGTCCATACGTTATCTATATATTATCAGAAACATCTTGTCGGCAAGTTGTTAAATAAATTTAAAAAGTTAATTAATTTGCTAATGCGCTCCGATGGCTCTAAATTAAATAAGAAAAACATAAAATAAATGATTTTTAAATGGCTCCTTTCGGCGATATTAATATGTAAATGCGTAAATATAATTAAATGTGTTTTTAATACGTTTGTGTTAGTGTGTATGGAAAATGTAACACGTTTCAATTTGGTGGAAATATGATGATTGTTATCTGTTTTAACAAGAATATCTTAAATATTGCCTATTCATAATATATTTCACAGCGGATTTACGCATACTTTCTTATGAAAACGTACACTCAACTTCATATCAAGCACCTATATAATACAATTACTAGTTGGAATATCCACAAGTATTGATGAAACCATAGACTTCTAGATGAAACGGTTAATGACATCTCTAGTAGGTACTATGTCCCGTAGATATTGCTACAACCTGTATTAGATTGGCTTAAAATAAACAATAGACATTTATTTGCCTCAAAATAAAATAAAAAACTTCGACCGTATCATTTGACGTAGGTACCTAATTTACATAGTCGTAAAACAGTAGTCGGCGATATAATCAAAAAACATAAAATTATGCATCATTTATAAGAACGATTTCACGAAACAATCGATTCCAATATCGAATCGAATTAATTCCAAATTTCAAATCGATGCTAAATTCTTTTTAAACATTCGAAATAACACGTCTCATGGCATTCCGTGAAAAAAGTTAAAGTTCCAAATTCATAAATTGATACGTTAGATTTTCGAAATGTGTTTTGATGTTTTTAAATGGATTCCCGCGGGCAGTTGGGAAAATTGCTAATAAACCCTTTTATATGACGTTTTGTGATCGCACGGTTTTTATTTTTACGGTGCGTCGGTTAATGTTAAAAGAAATGAGACGATGACAAACGTTTTTAGGGCTCCGTACCTAAAGAGCAAACCGGGACCCTATTACTGAGACTTCGCTGTCTGTCCGTCCGTCTGTCACCAGGCTGTACCTATCTCATGAACCGTGATAGTTAGAGAGTTGAAATTTTCACAGATGATGTATTTCTGTCGCTATAACAACAAATACTAAAAAACAGAATAAAATTAATATTTAAGGGGGCTCCCATACAACAAACGTGTTTTTTTTTTGCTCGATATTGATAACGGCAACAGGTTGACGCTTGAAACATTCACAGAATATTGAGTTATATTATTCACTATAAAAATAAATAATTAAATTAAAATAAAATTGGGCTCCCATACAACAGACATGATTTTTTGCCGTTTTTATAGATAATGGTACGGAATCCTTCGTGCGCGAGTCCGACTCGTACTTGGCCAGTTTTTTTAACAATTCCTCTGTAAAAAGTATTCAATTGTTACTTTTGAGGAACCTACAGGTGTAAGCACAGTATGACTATCGGCCGCGATAGGTGAAATTGACTTGGGTGTGTGACAATGAAAATTAGACTTTAGAGTTTTAATTTTAAAGTGTTATTTTCATTGTCAACTCAGACGTCTGACGCAACCGATGGTCATACGGAATAAGGGACAGATGTTAGGTCTAAGTTGTAGGTCGTGGGTTCGATTCCCACCCAGGAATAACATTTGTGTGATGAGCTTAGATGTTTCTGTGTCTGAGGTTTTCTATGTATCTTATGTATGTGTGTAATCACAAATAAATACAAAAAGTATTGATGTGAGCTATCTGGTTTCAATGGTACAAACTTTGGAACTAGATGGCGCTGTATGAATTAGAACAACATGAACCCTGTAACTGTAAGGTTATTATTAAAGTAAGCACTTAGCGTTTGTACAAACTGATTTGCGCTTTATTGCGTCGTAGCAAGGATCGATGTTTAATTAAATGTTTGCGCAGTCTTCTGTACTTCTTTTATTGTGGTCGCTGAATCTACTACAGATCCACTGGGAGTGCCATATTTTGTACTCTGCCACAAAAAAAAACTTTATCCAACTGCGTAAGAAAGAGGGTTATGTTTTTCGACTGTATTATTTGTATTTCATGTATGGTTCTATATGAGCGCCTAGAGCCTAAACGGCTTGACCGAATTTGATGTGCGAGGTGTCTTTATATTCGTCTTTACTCCCTCAGTGTCATAGAAAATCATACTTTTTGGAATAATAATAATAAATTTCTTGCAAATATAAAAAAAGGTTTTTTTTCGTAATAAACAAGAGATTTTACTAGAATTATTCTAAAGAATGCGCATTTATAATCTTTTACAGCGATTTTACGCATACTTTCTCACAAAAAACGTACAAAACGAAACGAAATCGTAAGTTAGACTGTAAAAATCTCTTTTCTGCAGTCGGCTATTTTGTATTTCATAGAGATACTTGTTTAAGTTTTTGCGTCGAGATATTTGAATTAGGAACGTTCCCCCGTCAGTGTGTCGTCCGCCAATCATCGTTCATTACTGGTCATTACGTCAGGTCGCCGTGAAGCCGGCGGCGGCGCGGCGTCCCGCCGACACGACCCGGCCTCTATGAGTCGACACGGTTTGTATCTTGATTTTGTTGTTTTATACTTAAGTTCATTGTAACAAAAATCATATGGTCATCAGAATCATAAGGTCGGATGTCCCATTTTTTAGGGTTCCGTGCCTCGAAAGGAAAAAACGGTACCCATATAGGATCACTTTTTGGTCCGTCAGTCCGTCTGTGCGTCCGTCGGGTGTTATGACCTGTATCTCGGGAACGCGTGAAGGTATCGAGTTGAAATTAAAACCATATACGCAGATCCATAGTATCTTGCTGCAAACATCATTATTCCACCCTCCCCATTTCACTACAGGACTAGCAGAAAGTCGGCGAATTACCACCCATTTATCGTTGAAATGCCAAAAATCAGTACTCAGCGATATCGATCCACATTCCTGTTGCGTACTGCACAAGAATGGAATTCGTTGCCGCCGTCTCTGTTTCCTGAGACCTACAATCTTGGAATTTTCAAGGCTAGAGTGAATAGATATCTAGGCTAGATCGACGAGCTCCATCCTCGGCCACACCGTCGCTTAACATCAGGCGAGTTGGTGGTCAATCGTAGATCTATAGTGTATAAAAAAAAAAAAAAACTTCTCAGTATTTATAAAAAAGTTACTGCCGAATATGTCTCAAAAAACGCATATTTCTCTTAGTTTTTTTCCGCAAGATAGATCAACGATTGACCACCAACACGCCTGATGTTAAGCGACGGTGTGGCCGAGGATGGAGCTCGTCGATCTAGAACATATCTATCCAATCTAGCCTTGAAAATTACAAGATTGTTCTCAGGAAACAGATGGCGGCAAAGAATTCTGTTCCTATGCAAGTACGCATCAAGAACATGAACCGATATTGCTGAGTACGGATTTTGTCGAAATTGTAATAAGTCTTAATTTACATCCTAATATTATTATTTTTCCAATCCTCTTAGTAATAGTAAAGTACGTAAAACAAGTATAAGTTTGGAAAACTCAAAAACCCCCCGACAAAAAAACGGCTGAACCGATTTTGATGAAACATAGCTAAGAACACTCCTGACTAATTCACATTTCTAGCAAAAAAATATTTAAATCGGTTCCTCCGTTCGGGAGCTATGATGCCACAGACGGACACACACACAGACACGTCAAACTTATAACACCCCGTCGTTTTTTCGTCGGAGGTTAAAAATGTATATAAATCAGTAATGATAACGTGGGTTATATTTGTACACAGGTTTGTATTTTCATATACATTCATAAAATCGTGATGTCGTAATTGTGTGTAATTTGGGGCTACAATGAAGAGTTAGAAAAATATAGAGGTGACAGAAATTACTACTATTAATATCATAATAGTGAAAGCGAACCGAGTCTGTTTGTTGCCTTTCATGACAAAACGGCTGAATAAATATTTAGCAAACAATTGGTATAATACCTAATCAGAAATCAGAATTTTTATTTTGTTGAACATGGAAAATCATTGGTTTTGTTGAATACCTATATATGCCCATAGACAAATAAATTATCTTTATCTTTACCCACTCATAATACAGACGGAAGCTTCCGAAGCTTAGAGAGATAAAGTAGTGGGATTGTTGATAAAGATAAAGAAGATAAAGATAAAGATAATTTATTTGCATACAACACGAGAATTTTACACAACAAGTGCATAAAATATGTTACACTAAATTTAGTCGCTTAAAATCATGTTGTGCCGATTAGGCGTACAAATGTCAGGTAGACAGCATCATGCACATGCGAAAAATTAAAAAATAATAATTATTATTATTTGTTATTAGATTAATACACAAACCAAAAATATATAAAATATGACAAAGCAGAAGCAATAAAAGATACACATAATGTCAATAAAATTAAAATTAGTCATTTAAAAAATCATTGATAGAATAATAACACTTCTGCAATAACAATGCCTTCAACTTTTTTCTAAATAAATTACTATTCTGGTCTCTTATTGACTTAGGAATCTTATTGTAGATTTTAGGATCCATACATACGATGCTATTTTGCATCAGTGCTGTCTTTCCTTCATGTACGCGCCGTTTGTCTTGGTCGCGCCTATTTCTTACAGTAGTATCAGATAGTGTGGGGAATCGCTCCCGGTTTGTTTTTACAAAAAAAACAGCACACAACAGCTTCATGCTATTTTCCGTCACGGCAGACAAGTTGATTTTACTGCCAAGGTAAACTTAATGTTATAAAAACTATAGTAGCTCTGTCTGTTTCTAGTTGTCTGTTACATTTTATGACTGAACGCCTGAATGAATACTTATAAAATTAAGCACAGTGATTTTTAGAACTTGAAAAAGGCCATAATGTTGTATCTTATACTTATCATCATCATTGCCGCTTTTTATCAATTCGCAGGTGAAACCGTGGGACGCAGCTAGAATAATAATACAATCTCAGATGTATAATACGTACAAATAATAAAGTATAGACATACATAATTATATAACATGGTAATAGCTGTGGTAATAGTTGATGATGCCTGACATTTGCCGTCGATGTCCGCTCTATAGGTTTGTAACTCTACGAACATATAAATGTGTATCGCCCAAGGACATAATGAAATGATACAAACTAATTATGTATAATCGACTCACGGATCCTTTCAACGGCGATATCTATACAGGGTTAGGCCATAGTCTGCCGCGCTGGCCAAGTGCGGGTTGGCAGACTTCACACATCTTCATGATCATTGAGAACTCTCACACATGTAGGTTTCCTCACGATGTTTTCCTTCACCGTTTGAAGTAGGCGGCAATCAACAACAATACGCATCTATAGTACATTATATTTATTAATATTACCCGACTGCCAACACGGGGGAAGGACGAACAGAGGAACGGTGCGGAATTGCAATTTATGAATTGGGAAATGGACGAAGGGTTCCAGAATTGCAATTTATGAATTGGGAAACGGACGATCGGTTGCAGAATTGCAATGTATCTATTGAGAAATGGACGAACGGTTCCAGAATTGCAATTTATAAATTGAGAAATGGACGAACGGTTCCAGAATTGCAATTTATGAATTGGGAAACGGACGATTGGTTGCAGAATTGCAATTTATCTATTGAGAAATGGACGAACGGTTCCAGAATTGCAATTTATGAATTGGGAAACGGACGATCGGTTGCAGAATTACAATTTATCTATTGAGAAATGGACGAACGGTTCCAGAATTGCAATTTATGAATTGGGAAACGGACGATCGGTTGCAGAATTACAATTTATCTATTGAGAAATGGACGAACGGTTCCAGAATTGCAATTTATAAATTGAGAAATGGACGAACGGTTCCAGAATTGTAATTTATGAATTGGGAAATATACGAAACTATGAAAACATAAAAAACATAACTATCTGTCTGTCCGTAACTGTCGCCTAACACCAGGTGAGTTGACGCTTGAACATCAACCTATTTTCGAATAAATATGGTTGTCTGTAAAGTCGGTTTATGGACGATAATTTAACGTGATAACGTGCCTCTCTATCGCTTGTTCCGCGCTCTCGCTTGCACGCTCGGCTCGGGCGGAACGTGACAATGAGTCATGCTTTTTCGTGCGTGCAGCCGGCGTTCATCGATTTATAAGACGTTATCACGACAAAAAAAAAACATATACAAATAGCTTGCACATAAGACAAGACAATTTATTCTCCAAAAGAACATCAATATACATTATGTACACGTTAACTTGATATCAAATGATATAAATTACATTCGATATGCCAATGTCGTTGACATAGACATACATTTATTTGTGGAAGACACAACACCAAAAAAACATAAAATATAACAAAAATAATAATTTAAAAAAACGGTGTCCGCAACAAATCGGTTCCAGCTCAGCATACCGCTGTATTGCAAGCAATAGTTAATAATATTTCAAAACTGTATATCGCCCGAATATACATATATACTTATAATAGTAATTACGTCAGTTAACAGTGTCAATTGCCAAATATCTATCTAAAACAATAGATTTCATCATAACGATTTGAGCCGAACGATATTAGAACGCAAGGCCGGGTTAATTGTGTTGTATCGGACATTTCATTAGCCGAAAAAACATACGGGTTAGAATAACAGCGAGCAAGCATTCTGTTAGGACTGGCGAATCTTCTCTTATTCTAGAACAAAATGTAAAATTAATAATTATACTATAATTTTATTACGTAGTCTTATGAATGAATCTTGCAATAATAATGAATTAAGTTATATAGTTTGAAAAACTGAAACAACCGACTTCAAAATGCGCAATTTTGTTTTAAAAACCAAATTACTAAACCGATTTTGATGATGGAAACTAACGTGGTTTGGAAAACTAAAAGTCACTCACGTCTGTTTTGAGCCGAAAAACAGCGAGGCGCGTCACCGACCGAGAGTGACGTTTGCAAAGGAGCAGCTCCTTTGAAAAAGACCGCCGAATGTGGTTAAAACTATAGTCGGATTTTTCGGCTCAAAACAGACGTAAGTGACCCGTAGTTTGTATTTAAAACAATTTTGATGAAATTTTATGAACCCAATCTGAATGTATATATTTATAAATGATCAAAATCGATCAAAATATTAAAGTTTTTGTTATAATTAAGTACCAACCGCCTTTACCATATACGGGGCCTTCAGTCTCTAGAGCGACACAAAAGAACAAACACAAATAATATGTATAAATTTTTTTACGCAAGATATACGATTGACCACCACCTCATACTTACTTGGACAATTAAAAACATAAACCTTCTTTGCGACGCGCACTCAATTTAAAAATTCTGTCGCACAACCATCTTAGCCATGTTTAACTCCCACACACGAGCTCGTCAGGATACTCTCCGTGTGTTTCCAACAGTGAGTCACGTTGTTCACATACCTACACTGCGTCTACTGAGATTTAGTAATTATAATTATACTAAGTACTGTTGTATTATTAATCTGGATTGAATAGTTTATAGACCACGATGTGACCTACTTTGTGGCATTTGTAGCAAATGACTTACACCTAATTACAAACTAGAAGCGTGCGGTGATTTCATACGTGGTGATGAAAAATAGTGATGAAATTTAGCTTAAGTCACTTTCCTAGTTTTAAGCTATCTTTGTATCAAATTTCATAATTTCTCAGTCGTTAAGTAATAAACAGACAAGAAAAGTATAGTCACTATTATTGTGTTACGTACTGACTATGTTACACATCATGCGCAATGGTTTTACCCGCGTAGTGAAAAAAAAACGGAAATGACGATAAAAATGAAATGTAACCCACAGGATGAAACATTTACATAGTCAAAGATGTAACCTACACTTTTCTTTCAGGGTTTTAGCTATCGTGTATTAAATGTCATAGTAATCCGCTAAGCCGTTTAATCAAACGTAATTAAGAAGACAGGCAGAGTTGTAGTTTTGCTTTTAAATGGCTTCATCGTAACGTTTATTGTTTTCGTTTTTACCCGACTGCGTAAGAAAGAGGCTTGATCATTTATATACCTATCTAAGTATGTAGGACCAATTTTGATGTGGGAGGTATTGTCTTCACTCTCCAAGAAAAGTGTCATCGACAAATTTTTTTGTAATAATAATAATACTACTCTCATAAAAATTAAAAAAATACGCTTTTTCGTAACCTCTAAAGAACTTTTTCGTAAGAAATAAGTAAAACTGCTTATTTCTAATATATATATTAATAATTATATTTATTCTGTATTTCTATTGTATAATTAATCTGAAGAATGCGCATTTATAATCTTTTAGTTATTGACGCACACTTTCTCACAAAAAAATCTGCACTCACCAGCGTATCAAGCGTAACGAAATCGTAAGTTAGACTGCAATAACAGCATTTTCAAGAAGGGTATTTAGATTGTATTTTAATAAAGATACTTGTTATGGTTATAGATTCATCATCATAATCGTCATCTCAGCCATAAGAAATCCACTGCTGGACATAGGCCTCCCCCATGGATTTCCAAAAAGACCGGTTGGAAGCGGCCTGCATCCAGCGTCTTCCCGCCACTTGTATGAGGTCTGCCCATGTCGTGTCTGGTCTTCCTACGCTGCGCGGTCTCCACTTGAGTGCTGTTCGGTTCTGCCACTTCAACTTACTAATACTTTATTGCCAATATATATTGGCTATAGCTTACCAATAAGCAAGTATTCTGCTTATTTGAAATAGACACGCTTGTGTCATATCAAGCTTAACTCAAGGCTAAGTAACGATTCAATAATCGCCCTTATGCAGTCGGGTATTATGTTTTTCATTTAATATAGGTACTTGTTCATTAATTTCTATACTCTGAATCTTGTCGACTCAGAATCGTCGAATTCAAAGATTTTTTTTATAATAAAACAACGCTCCCTCACAAAGGAAAAATAAAGAGAGCAAAAAGAAAGAGCATTCCAAAATCAAACCTCAAACAAAAAGGTTGACAATGACCATAGACTATTTTTGTCTCACAATGACCCTTGACGTCTGACCCGTGTGAATCTGTGGCGTCGTGATGCGATGTTCGATTTTCAAAAATATTTAGGCGCGAACGTCACGCGCCGCTGATTGGTGGGAATTCGACCGTTGATGAGCGATCACGACCGACGTTCCAATTTTAAAATCCTATCGTTTGTGACTTTGTACCTTTTACGGCGTTTTATTTTTTATTTGGATAATTGCTGAAGTCGTGTGGAGCTAGAAAATATAAACGTAAAAAAAAACATGAAACAAACTAGTAACTATTTAACGTTTGATAAATAGAATAGAATAGAATAGAAATATTTTTTTGAATAACTGATACATTATGATTACATTTTGATATTACGCAAAGATATTGATGCAATAATAGTTAGATATACTATATAATAATAGATAGATATAGTCTACCCTCATCGGGCATTCAATAATACAATGTCATTTGAATCATTTTTACAAATCAAATCATTATTAAATTTAATCACAATAGTTATATAAATTAATTAATATAATCTACATTAGGATGTCAAATTAATTATTGTATTAAATAAAAAATAACCATAATTAAGCCAATCCATCCAAGGATATCCAAGGATATCCAAAAACATAATTATTTTAATTGTCAATAGCGAACACAAAACAAATATTCATACGCAAATGTTAAATGTATATAGGTCGATAATATAATTATAGATTTAGATTAAAATATTCATTTAGGTCATAAATAATGTTTTCACCTCACAAGCTCGGAAAGATTCTGTTTGTCATTAGAAATCTGAGTGGAAAAGTGCATTTTGTCCGCTAGCTTGGAAAGAGTTTTTAAAATTCGAACCTTTCTATTCCATACTTTTCTATACCGCAAGTCCACTGAAAATGTATTAAATACTTATTTCATGTCAGTGCGCCAACCTCATTTCTTTGAATAATCGCACTGACCAGCCACAGGTGGCAGCACTGGACTAGCGTTTTCCTCGCTGTAGTGAGGTGAAAAATTTTGTGTTTCACTCGGCAGCAAAGTTATTTTGCATTTCGTACTTTTGAAACCCTCGCTACGCTCAGGATTCTATATTTCAATCCTAGAATCTTTCGCTTGCTCAGGTTTCAATACAAGTACTCGCCCCAAAAACCAACTTTGCAGCCTTGCATAACAAATAACTATTTTTATTCATAAATTTTTAAGTTGAGTCTTAAATTGTTTAATTGCAGAAATGTCAGTAATGGCTTTTGGCAACAAATTATAAATTTCAATGGCACTAACAAAGGTACTCTGTTTGTAAATCCTACACTTGGTTGGGTGGTTAATAACTGAATGATGAAATTGGAATTAAGCGCAGCCAACCCGTTGTACATTCAATACAAGAGCTTGGACGTCTATATGACGCAATAACCACAGAATTCGCCCTGTAATAACCTAATAACAAACCTATATTCAAATTTGTTGTTACAACAGATATCCTTATGCTATATTTATAAAACTTATATTATTTATAGATATAAGTTATTTGTATTTTCACTTTTGTGTACGCAAATTTTTATGTATTAGTTTTAATATATACGTATTCTATTAGCTATCTCTTTCCCTTAACTTTGCTTAGTTTGGGCTAGATGGTGTTGTGTGAAATGTCCATCAATAATTATACATTATAAAAACAATTATCACGGAAAACATTGAACCGTAATATCAGTTGTGGTCAACCGCCTAGCTCGTCGACTGTAAGTCAGCATTCATTCATGTATTATGAGTAAGTGAGTAAGAGAAGTATGTGAATCATATTCTAGTAAACCAACATATTTGTCACCCATTGACTCGACACCGCAAAGACAAATGAAGTGTTTACGAAGTAGATACATATTTACATTATATGCAAATGTGACCGCAAACTGAAAGAAGTGACACATTTGTCAGTAAAGCTGTGTGCACATTGTAGATGAGCAAATCACTAGTCAGATGGTATCATCATCATCAGCCTACTTTAGTCCACTGCTGGACATAGGCCTCTCCCATTGAATGCCATTAAGCACGATCTTCAGCTTTCCGTTTCCTCTACCAGCTGCTTTCCGTATATCGTCACTCCATCGTCTCTCAGGGCGGCCTACACTACGTTTGCGACTCGCGGTCTCCACTCCAGAGCTCGTTTACCCAGGTGGTAAGTTGCGTAAAATTACATTAGCAACAGTAATGTCACTGATGTTGCAGTTGTCCATAGGCCACGGTTATCGCTTGCCATCAGGCGAGCCGTCTGCCTTTTTGCTGCACTTTGGGGCTATTCATATATTACGTCACACGATTTTCATGATTTTTGGAGCCCTTCCCCGTCCTTGTCATACCTGGTCACATTTGTAATAGCTCTCTCTCATCTGCTGTGACGTACATAATTTTTTTTGCTTGATTGACGATTTGTACTGTATGATTTAGGTATTTAATACGCAACAATGCCTTTTGATTTTTTCTTTAGTTTTTTTGTAGTTTATTTAAGATGCATAGATTATTTATTATTATTTCGTAGTATTTGTGTATTATTTAAGTGATTTATGTTATTTTAGTTTAGTTTTATTTATATATATATTCCGTATTACAAAATAAATATCATTCACAATGTCTAATGTTTTTCTTTAGATAAATTTAAAATCACAAAAGACTCCAAAACAAATAAAATAAGAATTTATTCTACGACTCGGTGTGGTTAATATGCATATCTATTCCATATTACTGCTTTCTAGTACAAATAGTCTTTGTAAAAGCCGCGGACAGGCAGACAGACAGACATGTAGATAAACATGGCGAAACTATAAGGGTTCCTTGTTTACTACGGAACCCTAACATAATCATACCTAGTTTAAGAAACTGAAAAAAAACAGACTTCCAAATACGCAATTCGTTTACTTAGATGACATTTTTTTCCAGTTATTTTGTTATAAAAACCAAAATATTGAACCGATTTTTGGTTAAAGATAATACAAAGACACATTCACTGTTACATTCTGTACATAAATATTATGTATATGTACCTGGGCGACCGAGTTCCACTCGGATTTTTTATGACTGAAAATGCGAGCAAACCCTGGTTCACTAAAAATAAAACCTAGCAAGATCGATTTATCTATCTACAAACTAAATTTAATTAAAATCGTTGGAGCCGTTTCCGAGATTCAGATTATATGTATACCTACCTAAATACAATAATTGGTCGTTTATAGGTACATATTAGATGTATACATTATAGATAGTAAAATTAATGTATATGCATCTTAATATTAAGTGACTTGTCACATTATTAGATTAAAAAAATTACGTTCCAAAATTAAGATATAAAGTTTAACAACTTTATGGTCGCAAGATAAAAACGAAAAGTGGTTTAAGTTACACTAAAGCTTAGCTAACAAGTTTTTTACACAACTGAAAAAATGCAGGGTGAAGTTTTTCGGATGGAAAGTTTTTTTATGTCTAAGTATAAGGAAATGGAGTAAGTTCGTGTAGACTGAGTATCCATTCCTAGTGTCAGAGTTATTAAGCCGCCGAAAGGCTCCTGACCGGCACCTACCATTCAACGTGTCATCCGCCCCAGCGCTCAGAAAGATATGCCATTTTCAGTCACCCATCCGAAGACTGACTGGTCCGTCCAATGCTTGACATTGGTGATCGTTCGAGGACACCAATGTAAAAAAAGGGGAATGGAGTTATCGGGGATTTCTTGAAATTCCTGGGAAATACAACGATCAATTATTTCTTCTAACTGATAAAATATCTGTTTTTTTATAGTAGACAAAATATTAGCACGTTTTTCGTGAAATGTCGATTCATTATACATTTTTTAATGATAATCTCCGTTTTACCGATTTCATAAAGAAGGAGGTTCACAATTCCGCTGGTTTCGGTCATTTATAAGCCGATTTCAAAATTCATAGTTTTTGTTTGAAAGAATATACTTTCTGTTCGTCCCATAGAAATTTCGTTAAAATCGATTCAGCAGTATGCTTGTTAAAACCAATTTGATCATTTTGAACACGGAATTCGCCTTATTTACAGTAAGTCTTTGATTTTGAAGTCGGTTGTTTCAGTTTTTACCGACTTCAAAAAAGAAGGAGATTAACTTTTTTTCTATGTTTGTCACCACATAACTCCGTCATTAGGTATAAGCCGATTTGAGAAATATTTTTTTTTGTTTGAAACGATATAATCCCAGTTCATTCCATAAGAATTTCATCAAAACTGGTTCAGTAGTTTAGTTTGCCCCGACGCAAAAAGAGGGGTGTTATAAGTTTGACGTGTGTATCTGTCTGTATATCTGTGTGTCTGTGTGTGGCATCGTACCGCAGCTCTCAAAATGGATGGAAGATTTTCGGTTCAGCCGTTTTTTGTCGGGATTTTAAGTTTTATAGGCTTATACTTGTTAAAACAGAATTGCGAATTTTGAAGTCGGATGTATCATTGTATTTTTAAACTATAATTATTTGAGGTCGGTTGAAAGTCACGCAAATTCCGTATTATCTTCATCGGAAGTTTGTCTACAAACAGCTCAGTATTATCGTTGGAAACATTCCCACGTGTCGGTCCGTTTGTGGCTGTAGAGACATGTTGCGTTATTGAAAACAAACGTCTAATATTTGACAGGATATAGGTCGCGGTGCGCACGCGCAGAGCGATGCGTGCGCGTTAACGACGCCGGGTTAGACACTGATTCGCTTACAAATAATAAGTACCTATCTATGTTAAAAGAAAAATAAAATACCCGACTGCAGAAAAGTAGATTTTGCAGTCTAATTTATGATTTCGTTACGCTTGATACGCTGTTGAGTGTGCGTTTTTAGGGTTCCGTACCTCAATAGGAAAAAACGGAACCCTTATAGGATCACCTTGTTGTCCGTCTGTCTGTCTGTCTGTCCGTCTGTCCGGGTGTCAAGATCTTTATCTCGAGAACGCGTGAAGGTATCGAGTTGAATTTAAAACCATATACGCAGATCCATAGTATCTTGCTGCAGAAAGAAAAATAAAATTTCTCAGTTTTCTTAAAAAAAAGTTACAGCCGAATATGTCGTAAAAAACGCACATTTCGACACTCACAGAGGAATCATTTTTTTGTGTTTAAATTTTAAATTGCGCGACTCTTTTTACGCGACTCACAACTGAAAAGAATACGTCACTTGGCTTCAGATTTATTGTGACCAGCAGCGAGGCTAGCATGGAAGGTAGATAAACAGTATTTATCCACGCTGTTATGTCAGTTGTCAATGTCATCCAACTTTCTTCCTCTGAGCGGAAGAAAGTTGGATGACAGTCCAGTTTATTAGAGTTTATTGGAGTCAACTTTATGTCCTCTGAGAGGTGGATAAATGTCGGAAAGACTATTTGTCTACCTTCCATGCTAGCCCCGCAGCAGGAAGGGGTCAGGGGTATCTAAAGCATTAACCTTATTGCGAGTGCGTCTCCGCGCCCGTGTGACACATAGGTACATCGTCGTTCTTCGAACTGACCTGCGGGTAAATGTATGTATTGTTTAATATATCGTCGCTCGCATGACTTACTGTCCTATCTCATTACTCATATGTATAATAAAAACAGGTATTTAGAATGCAAATACATTTATTTATTTATTTACAAAAAAACATCAATGTGAAATTAAAACGTAAGTAACCTCTATGAAAGCTTAAATCATTACCTCATGGCTCATGGCCTCATGGCTCATTGGTAGTATGTCTGCCTCTGAGCTATAGGTCGTGGGTTCGATCCCCATCCAGGGCAAACATTTCTGCTGAGTATGAATGTTTGTTCTGTGTCTGGGTGTTTTTTATGTATCAAATGTATGTTATTAACAAAATTATATATGTATTCTATCAGCTATCTGGGTCCTATAGTAAAAGCTTTGCTTAGTTTGGGGCTAGATGATGTTGTGTGAAAATATCCACCAATATTTATATAAAAGGTATATTAAACGTCAGATTTTTAATATATTGCCTTACCGAAAAACGTTACTTAACTTTAAGCAATGCTCAACATATTTTGTCAACTTCTGGCTGACAGGTAATGACACTTGCGGAAAGAAGACAACGACGTTGGTTAAAGTTAAGTAACGTTTTTCGGTAAGGCCCCTAATCTCAGAACCGAATAACGTTTGTCCTAAACAAATGACTGAAACGAGATAGTACAGTTAGTGATGCGAGCGACGATATAAGCACAGAACACATAATAATAGTAAGTGAATTAAGCATATTGCACATACGGACATTGTAGGTAGGACTTCAAGGCCGCCAAGTCACCTGATAGAGTTCGATGAGTGTGCATCGGATCTGCATCATTTATTCCCTCCTGCTCTGTTAAGAAGCTGTCAGTAGCAAATCCTCTGTCTCACTCACGCATACATATATTTATTCCCTCCTGCTCTGTTAAGAAGCTGTCAGTAGCAAATCCTCTGTCTCACTCACGCATACATATATTTATTCCCTCCTGCTCTGTTAAGAAGCTGTCAGTAGCAAATCCTCTGTCTCACTCACGCATACATATATTTATTCCCTCCTGCTCTGTTAAGGCGCTGTCGGTAGCAAATCCTCTGTCTCACTCACGCATACATATATTTATTCCCTCCTGCTCTGTTAAGGCGCTGTCGGTAGCAAATCCTCTGTCTCACTCACGCATACATATATTTATTCCCTCCTGCTCTGTTAAGAAGCTGTCAGTAGCAAATCCTCTGTCTCACTCACGCATACATATATTTATTCCCTCCTGCTCTGTTAAGGCGCTGTCGGTAGCAAATCCTCTGTCTCACTCACGCATACCTATATTTTTGAAGATGAAAAATCACTGAACGGACTCTTTTGAAATTAAACTATTTCTAACGGTCTCATCGCGTAAAGTTATTTAGTATTTTTTATTATTAAATGGGTGACATACACAATTGGTAATATTCTTAGGCGTAATTAGGCGTAAGTAAGCGTAGGCGTAGCTTCTATTCTAACTTATTTCAAGCCGTACAAGAAACATCAATCAATCATCGATTCTTCCGTTCTTAAGCTATAATGACACATAAAGACACAGACAGATACACAAGACTTATAATAAATATAATTTAAAAAACTGAAAAAACCGCCTTCAAAATACGCAATAAAATACATGTGTACGCGACTTTCAGTTTACTTTTCTAAAGGCACTTCGGTGATATTTTACCAGTTATTTTGTTATAAAAACCAAAGTACTGCATCGATTTTGATATAATTTATATGGGACCACCTCTGAAGTACGACCTAAATACAAAAAGAAACATCAAAATCAATGCACAATTGGCTGAGTAATCGGTGAACAGTTAAACAAAAAAAACATACAGACCGAATTAATAACCCTCTTTTTGGAAGTCAGTTAAAAAGTAGCACTGCGCCATAATTACAACTAAACTAGTTTTTTTAATAACAGGTAAATCTGAAGTACATAACTAGTTAAGTAAGTACCCATATTTTAAGCCTTGTTAACATGTTAAACCAAGTAATAAAACATGTTTTACTAGAAAAAATAAAAAAGCAGAGTTAATCTTCACAGATAAAACAAAAATAACAAACATGTTGTAAAAAAAATCACATACTTTATGCGCAATTACAAGGCAAAGCGTCTTAAAGATCTTTACCCGTCCGTATTAAGCTTCTTAGCTTTTTGTACACTCTATACAATGGTTCCAGTAAATCAATTCAACACAAACACAATATTGTGTTTAACCGATTTGCTGCAAGTATTTCTATAACTAGAAATAGACGTGAATCAAAATAGACAAGTATAAGTTTAGAAAACTCAAAAACCCCTGACAAAAAAACGATTGTACCGATTTTGATGAAACATAAGGTAAGAACACTCTCGATAAAATCCTCTTCAGCTTCTCCAGCAGCGCAGACGTCCCTCCCGAAGGATGTCTCGTCTGGTACTAACGAAACACTACCAGACGAGACGTCCTTTGGGAGTCACGTCTTCGCTGCTCCTTTTGAAAAAGACCGCCGTATGCGGTTGAAACTATAGTCGGAGAATTCAGCTCAAAAATAGACGTGAGTAATCCGTTTATTCAAATAAAAATGTGTAAAAACCACGTTAGTTTTCATATATATAAACTTGTTCTTTCGTGACTGCACTTTAAGATCATTAAGCTAAGAGAGTTGCGTTACTGTATATAGCGCAGAATGCAGATAAACCTTTCTACGGGAACCGGTCATGCCTATAAGGCGTTTATGGTAATGACTCTGGACAATTATTAATAGACATTGTTCTCCCGCAGCGCGGTGCGCTGACACGCGAAAGTGCGCCTTAAAGGCACGAAGGCCTTACATTCTCATGATAGAGCTGTGAGAAAACACTTGATTATGAGTTAATTATTACTTAGGACAGCCTAGTCGGGAGCGATCCGCGGGTCCTGGGTTCAAATCCCAATACGCTGTCTTTTTGCAGTGATGTTTTACAAAAATATCTTGTGGAAACATGTGTCTCGCTCTTAACGTTATTGACGGTGTGTGAAGTCTACCAACCCGCACTTGGCCTTAGTGGTGAACTTTCGAGTTTTACCATCTGTACTCATACTTGTGATCAATGGTGTATTATACGTAGAATAGGTTTTCCCCGGCTCTGCGTGGCAAGCCTCGAGTAAGGTAATGTAAGGTAAGATAAGAGTAAGGTAAGGTAATGGTTAAACTTACCTACGGTCTTAGAACGGTTATCGGTAGTAATAACCTTTTGGAGCTTCAGTTCCGTTATTATTATATATTTTTTTTGTAGTACAGGGGCAGTTTATTCTTTTTACTGCACTATGATGCTCACAATATATGTAGTCTCACAAATTATATTACTGTTTTTATACTCCATTTGTATTTTATATTGATCTTATCTTCAAAATTGTGTTGTAAAATATTTATCTGTTTGTTGCGAATGTCAGTCAGTGTCATCATGCCATTGGACGTCATTGTCAGTTGCACGGTATGACAACTGCGCTGACATTCATCTATTGTTTTTTCTTACATTTTTGGTTTTAAATATTTAAAGATAATAATGAACAAATACCTTTGTGTTTGATTGTATATGTATGTTTATTAAGCTTATCTATACGTAACAAGTATGATATGTTGAATACGTAATAAGTGTTATTTTTAAGTGTTTTCTCGTGTGTGGCGTCGCCTACTGGTTCCAGCGGAAGACCAGCGCTGGTTGTTTACAACTAGCATTATGCTGAGCTGGGGCCGGATTGTGACAAAAACATAATTTTGTGACCTATTTTGTGTGTATGATTTTTTATTTTCTGTGTGTTTTTGTTACAATAAAATTATGTCTATGTCTATGTCTATGTCTATGTCTATGTCTATGTCTAATCGCCCGACTCGACTTCAGTCACGACAAACGCATCGGGAAACGCTGCGAGACGATAAGTGTCGTGACTTGTGAACAGTGACAATGCCATCCTGTGTGTTTAGAAAGTGCAACACCAAGATATATAATAAGGTCAAGATACTAAAAGACCTTAAGGATGTGTCTTATCCTCGAAAGCGCTGAGAACTGAGATTTGCCATGCTTTTACTTCATATTCAATGAGTATAACTATAGATAAAATCTCAATGTTAGATAATTTTTCTATTTAAAAACCGACTTCAAACGCAACTAAATCCTTCACAATTGTAAACTTACTAAAGAGACCTCTCTTCACCCGCTCTTTTTTTTTCTTTTGTCAAGAATGCAATGACAAATATCATTGAATGTCAAATGCTCGTGTTCGAAGATTAGACAATGTGCAGATGTTTGTACGAGAATCTTTAATATTTGACACTCTTGCAAAGAAAAACGTGTCGGTGGAACTCTGCGATTCTATAATCTGACGCACTTACTCAGGAATACAATGAAAATATTTTCATTTTTACAGATTATTCAAAAAGTAATAAAGCGATGCTTACAAAATAATTATGGGACCAACTTGGGAGCTTTTTCTATACACCAATTCAGGAAACACAAAAATTGGTTCTCGAATGACGGAGTAATTCGTGTACATACATTAAAAAAAAGTCACCGATATAGCACAGAGGATTAGCAAGTTGAAGTGGAAGTGGGCAGGCCACATAGCACGTAGAACTGATGGCCGATGGGGCCGAAAGGTTCTCGAGTGGAGACCGCGCACCGGCAAGCGCAGCGTAGGAAGACCAGCAACGCAAAGCGGGCAGATGACCTCATACAAGTGGCGGGAAGACGCTGGATGCAAGCCGCTTCCAATCGGTCTTTTCGGAAATCCATAGGGGAGGCCTATGTCCAGCAGTGGACTTCTTATGGCTGAGATGATGATGACGATGACATAAAAAAAAATATACGGTACGAATTGATAACCTCCTCCTTTTTCGAAGTCGGTTAAAAATCAGTGAGAGTTTCTACAAAAGCAATAAAACTGATTCAAACAATGCAATTGAACAAAGTTAAGCAATACCTTTTAGGTAACTTAAACTTACTGCATGGGTGGCACAATGTTTTCGTCTTAGTGATGACATTTCATAATCATTACTGCTTTTGCTTGTTTCGTCAGATTTTTCTCTTTTCATTCTATCTTTTGTTTTTAGGGTTCCGTAAAGGGTAAAACCCTATTACTAATACTCCGCTGTCAGTCTGTCTGTCTATCCGTCTGTCACCAGGCCGTATCTCATGAACCGTGATAGACAGTTGAAATTTTCACAGATGATGTATTTCTGTTACCGCTATAACAAAAAAGACGTGTGGCACTAGCTAATAGCTTTACGCGCGCTGTGTTAGGTTATTTTCGTTACGGAATTTCTGGATTCGGTCTCCACGCTCAAGGCCCGCGATAGAAGCTATGCAATAGCTTAAAAATACTAAAGAAAAGAATAAAATAAATATTTAAGGGGGCTCCCATACAACAAACGTGATTTTTTGCTCGATTTATAACGGCAACAGGTAGACGCTTGAAATATTCATAGAATATTGAGATACATTAGTTAGTTTAATAAATTTTACATGGAATCTGCTCACATTTTTTTTGCAAAAATATAAATCAAACCAAAAATTATTTATTGCGTATACTGGTACATCTTACTCGGTCACTAACTGCGGGGACATTTGGTAATAAATAAAACAAGTATTGTTTATGTCATTTATTTGATACAATACTACATTTATAACCTAATGTATGCTGTTCCATGGCTTCTAACTTCCAGGAGAACCGGAACGACTCGATGTAAAACTTCGTAAACTGCTTCAAAGTTTGTAATGCGATCGAGTCCGATAAACAGCGCACATTTTTCATAGGACCATCTCTTAGTTCGACTGTAATGATTGCAATTTATTTTCGACTGGTTATTGAAATAAAATGAAATAATTTTATTTCGGATGTTTTGCATCCACATAAATTACATTACAATTAAAACTAAAATATTCATCATCATCATCTCAGCCATAAGAAGTCCACTGCTGGACATAGGCCTCCCCCATGGATTTCCAAAAAGACCGATTGGAAGCGGCTTGCATCCAGCGTCTTCCCGCCACTTGTATGAGGTCATCTGTCCATCTCGTGGCTGGTCTTCCTACGCTGCGCTTGCCGGTACGTGGTCTCCACTCGAGAACCTTTCGGCCCCATCGGCCATCAGTTCTGCGTGCTATGTGCCCTGCCCACTGCCACTTCAACTTGCTAATCCGCTGTGCTATATCGGTGACTCCTGTACGTCTACGTATCTCTTCATTTCTGATTCGATCTCGTAGAGAGACTCCGAGCATAGCCCTCTCCATAGCTCGTTGCGCGACCTTGAGCTTCCTTATGAGGCCCATAGTTAGGGACCACGTTTCAGTGCCGTATGTCATCACTGGTAACACACACTGGTTGTAAACTTTCGACTTGAGGGATTGGGGTATATTGGACGAGAAGACGCTTTTAAGTTTCCCGAACGCTGCCCAGCCGAGTTGGATACGACGATTGACCTCCCTCGCAAAGTTGGACCTGCCTAATCGGACCGTTTGTCCTAGGTAGACGTATTCGTCAACAACTTCAAGAGTGGAGTTCCCCACAGATATTTGGGTGGGCACTACATGGGCGTTCGACATAACCTTCGTTTTGTCCATGTTCATTTTGAGGCCCACCCGTTGGGAAACTCTATTGAGGTCTTCGAGCATCGTACTGAGGTCTTCCATCGACTCTGCCATGACTACTATATCGTCGGCAAACCGAAGGTGAGTGATGTACTCGCCGTTGATATTGATGCCAAGCCCTTCCCATTCCAGAAGCTTATAGGCATCTTCCAAACCAGCGGTAAACAGTTTCGGAGAGACAACGTCTCCCTGCCTCACGCCTCTTTTCAATGAAATTGCCTCTGAGTTCTGGTCTTGTACTCGGACTGACATGGTGGCGTTGTTGTACAAACACTTCAGCACTTCGACATACCGATAGTCAATACGGCATCGTTGGAGAGCCTCAAGCACCGCCCAGGTCTCAATCGAATCAAAGGCTTTCTCATAGTCCACAAACGCTAAGCAAAGGGGCAAGTTATACTCTTCGGTCTTCTGTATTACTTGCCGCAGCGTGTGGATGTGGTCTATGGTACTATAGCCTTTTCGGAAACCGGCTTGTTCGGGAGGCTGGAAGTCATCGAACCTGCGTTCAAGACGATTCGTGATGACCCTTGAAAACAGCTTATAGACATGGCTCAGAAGCGAGATGGGTCTGTAGTTCTTCAGCAAAGTGTTGTCTCCTTTTTTGAAGAACAGCGCCACCACGCTTCTGTTCCATGCTTCTGGCGTTGTACCTTCAAGCACGACTGAATTGAAGAGCCTCTGAAGGACTTTCAGTACCGGTGTTCCACCCGCTTTCAGTAGCTCTGATGTAATTCCGTCATCACCCGGTGCCTTGTTGTTCTTTAGCTGTTTCAAGGCCATCCTAATCTCGTACAGGCTGATGTCCGGGATATCTTCGGTATAATGTCGAGTCAGCTTGGCTCTTGGATCTTTGCCCAAACTGCTAACAGGTTTTGCGACCGATGTGTATAACTGTCCATAGAACCTCTCGATCTCCCTCAAGACTTCTGCTTTGGTCGACGCTAGACTGCCATCTTCTGTCTTCAGCTTCGTCAACTGGCTCTGCCCAATAGACATGTCTTTTGCGAACACTTTGGAGCCTTTATTCCGCTCTATCGTCTCTTTAATACGATTAGTATTAAAGGTACGGATGTCGTGTCGCATAGACTTTGATATGAGTCTATTGAGCCGCCTATATGATTCGGCGTCACCGGAAGACTGCAGTTTCAATGAGCGTCGTTCAGCCATGAGGTCGAGGGTATGGCTCGAGAGCTTTTGCGGTCTATTTGTACGGTGGGGTTTATAAAACTTCGCGCCCACCGTACGGACAGTTTCCACAAACCTGTTATTGATCTCATCCACCGATGCGCAGCTTTCCAGGCACTCGAAGCGATTTGATAGTTCGAGCTGAAAGCTCTCGGGGTCTTGGATATGAGCGCGAGTAGGTCGGAGTGTAGACTTCATCATACGGGACCTCTCAAGTTTAACATTAATATTCAAAGTGCCTCGTACCATTCGGTGATCACTTCCGGTTTTAACCATGTTGATCACAGAGACATCATTGAATATTTGTTTCTTGGTGGTCAGGACGAAGTCTATCTCATTTCTCGTAGAACCATCGGGACTCAACCAGGTCCATTTCCTATGAGGTGGCTTCTGGAAGAAAGAGTTCATCATGAAGAGTCCCTCTTTCTCCAGGAAGTCGGCCAACCTCTGTCCCCTGGGGTTCCGTTGTCCATGTCCAAATTGCCCCACTTTCAGCTCATTTTCGCATTTCCTGCCCAGCTTCGCATTGAAGTCCCCCATAACAACATTAAAATAGGTCTCAGAAGTGTGTATGGCCCTACTAATGTCCTCATACATCACCTCTACCTCATCATCGGAGTGTGCCGAGGTCGGTGCGTATACCTGGATGACCTTCAGCGAATACCTCTTGGATACTCTGAGTATCAGGTACGCAACCCTGCTCGATACACTGTCGATGGCAAGAATGTTGTTAACAAGGGACTTGTGGACGAGAAACCCGACACCACCTTGGGATTGTTGGTCGCCCTCCCGGTAGTAGAGTAGGTTGCCAGATTTCAGGGTTATCGTGTCCTCCCCCTCTCGTCGGACTTCTGATAACCCCAGGATATCCCAATGTAACCTACCCATTTCTTCTTCCAGCTCAGCTAGCTTCTCGTCTGTCCTCATCGTACGAATGTTGTGTGTTACCAGGGCCAGTCGTCGTTTATGCAGGGGGTGGTAGCCGGATCTCTTCCGGAGATTCTTAGCACCCCTTGCTCCGCCGTGACCGGGACCGCTACCATAGCCCGGAATAGCGGAGCTGCCGGGGACTGGGGGCCTGGTATTTTTGTCGTCTGTCATAGGGGGTTTTTGCCAGTACTCGCCACGCTTGGCAGGCGGGTTGGCGAGCGCAGTAGTTGGCGTTTTACTCAGAATGTGCTGCTGCCCACTTCTGGTAATATTTCCCTTAGCCGGTTCTTACGGCACCCACGGGAAGAGAGGGGGAGGTACTATTCTAAGCCGGTACCCCACGGTTGGTTGTTAATAAAGAATAACTTTATTTAAATAAACATAACAATAAGTAGGTATAGAAAAATTTAAAAACTGATTGATTGGAGATTATTTAAAATATCTATAGGCTACAAAGCTTATGGATATTTCAAACGATCTCCAGTTTCAGGCAGAGTGCCCAAAATGCTGGCGGCATTTCCTTCCAAACTAAAATTAAATGAAATTATCGAAGAGAAATAAATTAGACTGAATTAAATTACAACATTAAATAAAATTAAAATAACCTTAAATTTCAAATTAATAATATTATTCAAATTAATTTATTTCGAATATTTAAAATTCATAGCATTTCTTTTTTTTTAATTTACTTTTTATTGATTCTTAAACTTTTATTAGATATTTTAACTTTATTAAAAAAAGATAAAGGTTCTCCATTTAAAATTAAACAAATTTTAACGCAATTTTCATATAAAAGACAACTATCATCTAATCTCACCTGTGACCACGGACGCTGCAAAGTGTTCGAAACGTCAGGTCATCCTTTCTTTCTCTTTCTTTTATACAAGATAGATCTACGATTGACCCCCTACTCGCCTGATGTTAAGCGACGGTGTGGCCGAGGATGAAGCTTGTCGATCTAGAAGATATCTATTCAGTCAAGTCTTGAAGAATCCAAGATTATAGTTCTCAATAAACAGAGATGGTGGCAATGAATTCCATTCCTATGCAGTACGCATCGATAAGGTAGATCGTGGACTGTTTTTCGAGAGTTTCGAGAGTGTATTTGGACATGTATGTTTATTTCTCTAATACCTCCTACAACCTAAATGGCTTAACCGATTTTGATACGCGAGTTGTCGGTGGATTAGTCTCTCCCTGAGCGTCATAATTATTCATGGCTATATTTTTGTAAAAATAATAACACAACTCTTGCAAAACGATTAGAATCCTCATTTAAATATATTTTACATGTTAGGTATTGTGTATACTTTCTCGCAAAAACGTACACTCAACAGCGTTTCAAAGCAGATTCTAACGTAAGTACCTAACTCAATCGAGGCTGAAGAAATGTCTCTTATGCAACCAATGACTTTCCTTCACGTGGACGTAAAGTCTAAACCAAAATTCACGAATATACTGACCTGGGTTGACCGGGTTCACATACCAACAATGACGAACCTAAAGATTTTGATATAAAGACTCTATGTCGCCGCGCTAAAGCCTAATTTAGATTGAGAAGTCTAGAGACGTCTATTTTGCCGCTTCGAATTATTTTGAAAATTCGAAATTATTTTAATCTTGTAAGGGGTCTAATTAGATCTCATTGAGCTCGGACGTTTTTGAGGACTGACGCTATAGTCTAGTAAAATTAAGATTTGTGACAACATAAAATACAACTAATTATATTGTCATTTAAATGAATGTACTGGTGTTTAGAAATACATTTGACACAATTTCATTATGATATTATTATAAAAGCTAATTTTGTTACCTTTACAAGCTCAAACGGCTGAACCGATCGTTATGAAAATTAGTATAGAGATAGCTTTGGACCTGGAGACGGACATAAGCTACTTATCATCATCATAATCATCAACGTTTTTCATAACTACTCGAGTGAAACTGCGGAACGCAGCTAGTCTATAAATCGGGGATTATTGTTGATTAATGATTTTTACCTATTTTCCTATCATAATTTCGAAGAATCCCCCCAGTTGCAAATACTGTGATGTGCTCCATACAAACGGATTTATTTTTACTAGACTACTAAATCCCGTTGACACTTTATCAAAGAATTCAACTGAGTATTTTGTTTCTCTGTTAACATACTCGTAGATACTTGTTTGAACTATAAATAGGCATATTAATAATAAAGTACAACAAGTGAAACACCTTATATGAACATGTCAACATGTCCGCCATGTTTTAGAACACTATCAGAAATTCACAATCGACCAACATAGAAAGTGATTGTATTGTGTAACGCGTCATGACTTGTTCCGACACAGGTTTGAACAATTCGAATGGAATGAGAGCTACACTGGCTGAGCAACATGGCGTGGTATGTTTTTAACCGACTACCAAAAAGAGGGAGGTTCGCAATTCAACAAGTATATATACTAAAAGAAAAACAAAATACCCGACTGCAGAAGAGCAGTTTTTGCATTCTAACTTACGATTTCGTTACGCTTGATACGCTGTTGAGTGTGTGGCAGTGGGCAGGCGCAGGGTACCTTAGCACGTAGAACTGATGGCCGATGGGGCCGGACGAATTCTCGAGTGCAGAGCACGCACCGGCAAGCGCAGCGTAGGAAGACCAGCCACGAGATGAATAAAATACCATATACAAGTGGCGTGAAGACGCTGGATGCAAGCAGCTTCCAATCGGTCATTTGGGAACCCCTGGGGGAAGCATATATTATGTCCAGCAGTGGATTCCTTGTGACTGAGATGATGATGACAATCAATATAATACAACTAGGTTTCAAGTATTGCCTTTGATTTTTTGTGGTGTATTAATTAAAGGTTCATCTATCTGTGTTGGTATTTTTAATTGTAGGTACTTATGTATTATGTCGCTTATACCCTATTACCTTTTAACCGTCGACATGCATTAAGTATGTTCATTTTTCACAAAATACGTCAAGAAATTGTAAATCTGTCCCACCGTTCGAATCTTGATCCTCCAAATGAATGATATTGCCTACATAAACTTAAAAATTAGAATTGCTAACTAGTTTCGTACATCAGGCTCATTTACATAAGGATATGGCGCCTAAGGAATTTACTTTTTAGGGTTCCCTACTTTCATATACTGCCTTCCAACTCGATAACTCTGGAATTGTATTTAAGATGAAGTTATTTCTTGGCAGAAATAAAACCGCTAATCTACTATAAAGATAGACTTATCTGACATTAAAATGAAAAGATTTTTAATATCATAAAAATATATTTAAGATAAAATTCCTATCTCGATGCATAAAAAATGTAATTCCGTCGGTTGGTTCGTTGTTCGTCAGTTAGTTTTGACCATTATAAAATGTAATTCCGTCGGTTGGTTCGTTGTTCGTCAGTTAGTTTTGACCATTATAAAATGTAATTCCGTCGGTTGGTTCGTTGTTCGTCAGTTAGTTTTGACCATTATAAAATGTAATTCCGTCGGTTGGTTCGTTGTTCGTCAGTTAGTTTTGACCATTATAAAATGTAATTCCGTCGGTTGGTTCGTTGTTCGTCAGTTAGTTTTGACCATTATACAAATCTGATTATAATGAACTGTATAAATATAGTGACTTTGTAGTACAAACCCAAGTAGCACAAGGAAGCTGTTTAATGGTTGGCTTACAAAATTTTTCCCAAAATTAGCTTATAAAAGAGATTACCTAATGAGATCGAACTATAAACATAATTTGATATTGCCATCTTCCAAACTATATATACACAGCTCCGGCCCTCATTCTATGGTTATCAAAATATATAATAATCTACCAACGCAGCTGAAAGAAATAGAAAATATACAGATTTTTTCTCAAACCCTACAAAATGGCTATTATACGTTAGAAGAGTTTTACATCATAGAATAAACCGTTCCGCCCCGCACTAGATTGCTATACCCTATTAGGGTGATTATGTATGTATGTATGTATGTTATGTATGTATGTATGTATGTTATGTATGTGTGTTATGTATGTATGTTATGTATGTATGTTATGTATGTATGTTATGTATGTAATTTATGTATCGCTTAAGCTACACGTATAATAGCATTATAAGCGCTTGCTGTGTTGCTGTAATGTTAAATTGGGCCCAAATTATACAGTTAGAAGTTCACATCGCTTATTAATGGCACTGCAAAGGCATTAATGCGGATCTATAAGGATTAACAAACATTATAAGAGCTGACATATGGTAAAAGGGTAACTCTTAGACCTTACAATGCTATAAGCTCACACAAGGCATTAAAATAATCTAATAGTGGCATTTATTTTCACGAAAAGCATTATTACAGCGTATTAACGGTTTTATAAGTGGTCACAAGGTAGAATTTGAATATAAACCTACTAATTTAAAAAACTCGTGCTTACATACATACACTACGTAGATATTAAACCGTTTTAATTTAGTAAGTTTAATCCCCATAGAATTTTAGCAACACATACTGTTACGAAATGATAAATATTTATGCGGACACCGCACTCCCTATTTCAACACTGAACACAATATATTTATTTTGGGTAAAGTGAGTTTATTCCTATATCTAGCCCGAAAAACTACTGCGAATTAAATTTTACTGTTAATATGTAGGTAGCTCTTATTGAAATTTTTCATGCGCTACTAAATTAAGCATGTTTTACAATAAAAATAAAATACAATTCAAAATAAGAGCTTAATATCATATTTCTATTAAAACAGACAATATGGTATTTTAAATGTATTGTTATTGTTTACTAGGTGTTGCACCATACTAAATTTGATTAAGTATCTGTAATTATCGTAGATCTAATAAAAAT
This sequence comes from Lycia hirtaria, assembly GCA_947563715.1. Lineage (NCBI taxonomy): Eukaryota > Metazoa > Arthropoda > Insecta > Lepidoptera > Geometridae > Lycia > Lycia hirtaria. Next base: position 850,734 of record OX387388.1, read on the forward strand.
ATTTTGATGGTTAACAATGTAACATCCTCACTAATGCTGTTAGCTTTATAAATATACATAAAGTGAACAGTTGTAATGCTATTGGCCAGTGAAACGAACTATTGTAGTGTACTAGACTCTTTAGCTGTCAGCTGGCAACTAGCCCTCGGTTGACCCTTTATAGAGCTGTCGGCTGGAAACTAGCATTCAGTTGATCCTTTGTAAAGCAGCATTACAATAGTAAATGTGTATGTGTGTAACCAGCATAGGCATTAGAATAACTCAAGTTCATCTTACTAGCCAGCTGTCGGCTGTACACTAGCATTCAGTTGACTCTGTGTAATGCAGCATTAAACGGTAAAAAATGTATATTCTTAAACATCTATAGGCATTTTGGTGATATTTAAAAATGCTTTTGTTAAAATTAAGGCACCAAAAACAGCTGTACATCGGCGTTATAGTGAAGTGCAAATATAGCCATTACAATAGCATGTTGTTAACCCATATCCAACCCTTGTACAGCGATAGGTTTTTAAATGGTTTGAAATGCTAATATGCAGCTTTAAGAGGTGAAGTGAACACCTCTTGGAGCCTACAAAATCCTTCAGCTATAGAAAAAATCATGACTGATTTTTATAGTGCTTCTTGTGCTACTTGGGAAGTCACTATATCTAATTTCTGTTTTCATTTAAAAAAAACAGCCGAATATGTCGCAATAAACGCATTTTTCGACACTCGCAAGGGAATCAAAACCTATGGGGTACTTTTGACCTATAACTTTGAAATTAGGCAAGAAGCATTGTCATAAAGGAAAAAATCCGAAAACTGCATATTTTTAATTTAGGTAATCACATAAAATAGGATCTTTATGCAAGGAAGAAGGGTCCAAATTTTAAAGTTCTTTAACCGTGTCATGTAACTTCATTAGCACAAGCTAAAACAGGTTTTTAAATATTTTTACGATGTATATTTTTCCCTCCCTCCCTCCCTAAAAAAACCCTCTTCTAAGTATCTACTTTAGTTAGTGGACTTCTTGTGACTGAGATGATGATGATGATGATCTACTATACGGATACCTCGGTGGCGAGTCTGACTCGCACTTGTCCAGTTTTTATTGTTATCAGGCTCATGCATCATTAAAATCTGCGCTTCGCTATATTTTAATGATTAGTTTTGAGTCTTAAAATATTTTATATGTTTCTGAATATCTATAGATGCTTAAACAGTTTTATGTCTATTTTACGGCTCTATTATATTGTTAGTGACGCTGGTTTGGGAATAAAACAATAATATAAAACTAATAAAATCGTACACAGCGATTGAAATAAGAATAGGACTGCGGGGTCACTCTCAACTCTTATAGCGATGCAAAGTTCGCTCAGCGCTCACTTTTATCTTTCATTTTCTGCAATTAAGAGTGTGAGAGGAAAGTTCAAATGAGCTTACTTTATATTGTGATATTTTTAGTAATCGCTTCAACTTTTGTGTCACTCTCTTAACTGTAGAACAAGCAAAATAAAAACAAGCGCTGAGCGACCTTTGATTCGCCATAAAACTTGTGAATACGGCTGCTGTTCCTATTCAACTAGTATTTGCCAACCCGCTTCAAATAATTATAGTTAAGAAAAACTGAAAAAATATACGACTTCAAAATATGTACGCAATTTGTTTACGTACCTGTCTATGTTAATAGAAAAACAAAATACTCGGTTGCAAACTTTGATGAAGTATCAAAGGGACGTTTTTGAGTCCTGAAAAACGTCCGAGCTCAATGAGATCTAATTAGACCCCTTACACGATTCAAATAATTTCGATAATCAAAATAATTCGAAGCGGCAAATAGACGTCTCTACACTTCTCAATCTAAATTAGGCTTTAGCGCGGCGACATAGAGGGCCTTACCGAAACCTTTCCGCAAATGTCATTACGTGTCAGCGAGAAGTTGACAAAATATGTCAATCATTGCTTAAAGTTAAGTAACGTTTTTCGGTAAGGCCGAGAGTCTTTATATGAAAATCTTTAAGTTCGTCATTGTTGGTATGTGAACCCGGTCAACCCAGGTCAGTATATTCGTGTATTTTGGTTTAGACTTTACGTCCACCTGGGGGGCAATTCAGTTATTCAAAACCGATTCGTAACTGAACCTTGTGCGACACATTTCCTGTCGGCCGCAAACTTTTTTTGATTTAGTAACGAGCGAAGGACGTGTTACGTTTCATCTAATGTGTCAATTGTATGACATAAAAGTGACTGAATCAAAAAAACTATGGCGGCCGACGGGAAACGCTCCACATATGGTTCGGCTATGGAGCGGACTTGAATAACTGAATTGGGCCCCTGAAGGAAAGTCCTTCAATATTTTTACAGGAGAGACAGCATTAGGCTTAGGATGTGAATCGCATAGTACTAATTACTCGTAATGACAAATTTACTCCAATTTAGACGTTATGTAACCCTTCAATTGAATTCAATGTCGCTTGCAGTTTGATATCGAGTGCTCTGGCATCATACAGTGTTGTTCGCTTGCTCTTTTGAAACTAACAAACAAGTCAGCGCACCGAGTAATAAAGTAGTTAAATTAAAGTTAAAGTAGTTAAATACTTAGATAGGTTTCCCCGGCTCTGCGTGGCAAGCCTCAAGTAAGGTAATCGCCCGACTCGTCTTCAGTCGCGCATCGTGTACGTCCTACGCGATGGGTAAAAGTTTGCATACCCTACACTGTGGGGAATGTAAACTTTTGACATGATTGTGACTCTATTCCAGCTTAATAACTTTTGATTTCGCTATAACAAAAGGCTTAAAATAATAAAACGAAACAGTTAGTTCTCTCCAACATTTATTGGTCGAAAAATAAATTAAAAACTTTGGATATCAACAAAGGCCCGAAATCGTTATAAATAAATACCTAAAGGGTCTACGCTTAACATAACAACATATTTACATCTTACCTTTACAGTAGGTAGAACCTCCTTCTATTTTTACAGATCATCTCTTACCCAAATGTTAACATCTTTTTAAATTTATACGTCGTCCCTTGAAACAGGAATCGAGGCAGAGGTACTTTATAATTATAATGAGTATAAGAAATTGAAAATAGGTAGAACCTATTTGAAATTATCAACAGTTTTCAAACTAGTTCTCAAAAGATTTAATAGATGGCGCTGTAAGCTTAATGACTTATCCGTGGAGGTAAATGAGGGCGCCATTGTCGCAATTTTGTAACAATTCACAAATTTACGTCTTTTATTTAATTTACGTCGTAATGAACTTTTAATTTGCACGGTTTATAATTAATTATTACAATGAAAGGAACTAAATTTATTTATCTACAAGAAAATGATCAATTATATAAAAATGCGACAGATTTGATCTCAGGAATGCAGGTGAATATTATTTAGTTGTAAGTAAATAATACACACAGACACGCGGCTCAACCAATAACAAGCGTTGAGGTAACGCACACAAATACAATGTGATCGTGTATCTACACACACACGCAACTAACCCGCCTTCGTGAAATAAAACATCGCATACAATTACAATTTATGTTGATACAAAATTAATTTAACTAATTTAATTTCAATTGCCCGTACTACAATAATGTAAAAAAGATGCAGGTTATAAATTTACTTAGCATCATATTTCTGATGCAAACAGTAATTTTATCGAAACATACTTTTCTTTTTTTATTAATTGGGTACTACTATTTATTTATAGGTCGCCGTCCATCGCAGCGCTTTCTAACCAACACCGACTTACAGCCGACCAGCTCGCGAGGAGCCTGGGTGCTTGCCACGCGTTAGTACACGTATTTACATTAAACTTGTATGTATTAAAAACATGTACTTAAATGTGTAAGTAAAGTTTATTTTGCTATGATTTTGTTTTCGAGATGATGAGTCGTATGTAAGTACTCCGTAAGTGGATCGTGATCGAGGCGCGATATATTCGATAGTAAGTTTTCCGCGCACACTATAGTCTCTTCGGGGCTAAACCAAACAAAAATAAACTTTATCTCGTACAGTTTAACTATTGTTTTGATTTACATAATTTAGATCTTATTTTAATTTACATTATCGAGTCAAGTCGGTGCTGCTCTGTCACCAAAGCGTTCGATGGACGATGACCTTAAAATAGTAAAAGCGTTGCGGATCTGATGTACTATATTTTACTGTTTATATTACGTATACTGCATTCACCTACTTCTCAAGTGAAAATCCCGAATTCTGATGCGATTGCCAAAATACATGCAAATGTAGAAGTGGCTGCCAAACAGTGCGACCCAGTGAGGCCATACTTTGGCTGTAAATCGCTTGGAAACGGGAATATTTCTTCTATATTGCAACATTAAGTATCAGTTTAGACGTTTTATTATATATATAACAGCAAAGGTGATCGACCATAGCTTTTTGATGACTTTTTAGGTATATGTGACTTATTTTTTGTTTGTGACATGAGATTTTATTTTATTTTCTTTTTTCTCGTTTCCTAATTTTAAACTCACGTGACATGTATATTGTATAAAATTATTGTATGTTCTCAATGAACTTTGACTGTTGATACTTTAGTTATGTATTATTAAGTAAGATCTAAATGAATGTTACACAGTTGAACAATAAATATATCTGAATCTGAAAAGTATATATTAAAATACAACAAAAATTATGTAACGCATTTCCAATCACTACTTTTTTTTGTATTTAATATATATATTTTTTAGTCAAATAATACATCTAGATCAACTACACGATTTTCAGTGTAGTTAAGAATCATGTTTGATTTTAGTGCTGAATATATTAAATTGTAGTTATATATTTTATATAATAGTAGAATGACATGCCTACTATATTAAAAATGTATTACTAAATATTTCAACACTACAATCAAACATAATTTGTCACTTTCCAGTGAGGTATTCAGTCACTTGATTCGTCATACTAATTAACCATGTAATGTCTTTAACCTTTAGGTAATTACTCATATCTTTAAATAAAAACTACGGGTCACTCACGTCTGTCTGGAGTGCTAGGCGCGTCACCGACCGAGAGTGACGTGTGTGCTGCTCCTTTGAAAAAGACCGCCGAATGCGGTTGAAACTATAGTCGGATATTTCGGCTCAAAACAGACGTGAGTGACCCGTAGTTTTTATTTAAAAATGTGTGAAAACCACGTTAATTTCCATAGTAAAATTACTCATATCTTTTGAAATTAATAATAAGTACTACATCTTCAAATTCATTCTTCGTGTCGATGTTTTTTTTTTTCTTACAAAGAAACTCTTCAAATGTAATCACTCAAAAAATCGAACTTCAAGTGCAAGTTCATTTGTTCATGTATTTTACCTCTGCCTCTACCTACAATTTCATATAACCCAAAAACAATCCAGACTTAAAATATGGCCGCGATTATTATTTTTACAGCAATTATTATAACGATACATTGCAAAAAATATACATCGTTACTCTTAAGAAAATATTTTAGTGAATACGAGACCATTACGAATATAAAATAATTATAAAATTTAATGCAAATTTAACTTTGCATTGCAAACTTTAAATTCTGCACTAAATATACGGAGATTTACTTTAGTAGACTGATATAAAACAACTAAGAACAAATAAAAAAATCTTTTCTGAAACTTTTCTGTCCTTTTCTCAGAGATTAAAAAAAAAAGTTGTCGTTTTATATCTGATTTTTCAAATAATAAAGTACAGTTATCACTTTTTATAAGTACAAATAACATAATAAATATTTCACTAAAATATTTTTTTAGAAACAATGAACTGTTTATGCAAAGGATAATTTTGTACAATCTATCAATAATTATTCCAAAAAGAACTATTCCAGGATTCATATCTTTTAGGAATTTGTGACGACCGTTTTAGTATCAGATGTTAATGTCACCAATTGTTTTAATAAGTCACTTGTCAATGTCAAAATTTTGCATTGACCTGATAAAATTTTGACAAATTTTAATGACTTATTACAAAAATATGGTTGCAAGTAACCGATTTTATTTTTAATAATACTAATATTAGTATATTACAAAACTAGTTTTAGAAGTTTCGAGAGGTAGCTCAAGCTATAATTTTATTTATTACTAATTTTTTTTTTGATCACTAAAAATTAAGTACAAAAATTAGTTGAAGATCAATATAAAATCAGTCGATTTTGTAAGATGTATTCGTTTTAATCAATCTTTTTGCATACTATACAAAAGTACCAAATTATGAAAATTCAAATTTTGTATGTAGCTAAGGACGGCGCGAGTTTTGTATGAAAAATTAAATTTCAAACAAAAATTTCACGTTAAGAATAATTTAGTATAACAATTTTTTTACACAAAATTACTTTTATGTATATTAGTTTTCGTAAATCTATTTTATAACGAATACATCTCACATAAAGTTTAAGCATTGTGCAAGTCAAAATATATTACAAAACAATATAAAATGGTGGCAATATTTGCTAAGCAGATTCCGAAACAAATTTCACGCAACATGGAGTATTTTTCTCTTGTTCCGTAACACCAATAATAATATGGATAATATGGAATCAGTAAATTTCAATAAATTTTATTTTAATTCAATAAATGAGTTAATGTTGGTACGCCTTTTGTAATTAAAGAAAAAAATGACAAATTAAAAAAAAAAAAACAAATAAAGTTTCAAGAGCTGTCATTCTTGAAATTCTAACGTCCTTTTTCCTCATATTGAATAGAAAAGAGATAATTTTAATGTTGTCAAACTGGTTAGACTAATGGGATATGGTAAAATAGCCTTTATTAATTATATTTTAGTAATATATTTTGACCTGAGTAAAATTATAAGTACAATAAAACATTTTAGCAAAATGCTAATAGCACCAATGTGGTAGGAAAAATACAAAAAAAAATATATAAAGAAAAGGTAATAAATATAAGACGTGACAATTCATTTTGAGTATTAGAATTATTCGTAAGTATTTACTTTAGCTTTGTCACAAAATTAAATTTATCACCTTTGTACTTATTTAAAAAAAAATGTAAATAAAATTCAAAATAACTTAATTATAAAAGGGCATGTTTTAGTTTTACAACCTCCAACTGAGCAAACAATCGAATTTCATCAAAAAATATTCGCAGAAATTAATAAATTGCGTTAAATTTTTAGTAAAAATTTCGACGAAAATTCTTTGACAAAATCAGGCACGAGTATAGGATTTTGTTACTTATATCTTGTACTAAAACGGTCGTTATACATAACTTTGTTTGTTTTATAAAACGAAATATAAATTTTCACAGACAAATTTAATTTTAAGCTTAGTATATCGAGTCAGAGTGTTTTCCAAATAATAAAGATACACAAATCAGATCCTGGGGGGCAATTCAGTTATTCAAAACCGATCCGTAACTGAACCTTGTGCGAAGCATTTCCTGTCGGGTGCTATCTTTTTTTGATTCAGTAACGAGCGAAGGACGTGTTACGTTTCATCAATTGTGTCAAATGTATGACATAAAAGTGACTGAATCAAAAAAACTATGGCGGCCGACGGGAAACGTTCCACATATGGTTCGGCTATGGAGCGGTCTTGAATAACTGAATTGGGCCTCAGCGCTAAAAAATAATAATAATATAATAATAAAGGTAGATTTCACAAACTGTTTGAAAGCATATCAAATGTGAATTCTCGAAAGCGACGGGTGACCTCAAATAAACAGCTTGTCATCTCTTTTTCTATTCCTTTCGAATTTATATTTACGCTGCGTGATATTTTTACGTTTATTTAATTTTTCTTGTTAACGTTATCTTTTATCCACTGCTTCGCTTACTCGTATCAAATAAAACTCACATTGGATAGTAATATTGTTCAATGCAATCTCTTTTCATTTTAATTATAACGATAAATTCAATAGTTATAATTTAAAAACTTAAATTTAATTAATATATCTAGTGTATCCACTTCGATGTCTTCAAGCTGGTACTCTTGTCGACACGTGTTTCGACTCTTTAACGAGGCATTTTCAGGACTTCTTGACTCCTCGAGTTCGTTCTCTTGTGGGCTGCTTGCTCATTCTCGCCTAAGAGCTCGAAGATTTAAGAAGTCAGAAAGATGCCTCGTGAAGAAGTGAAACACGTGTCGACAAGAGTACCAGCTTAAAGACATCGAAGCCGTCAAGAGTACCAGTTAGAAGACACCGAATTCGTCAAGAGTACCAGCTTGAAGACTTCGAAGTAGGCAAGAGTACCAGCTTGAAGAACTCGAAGCGGAAACACACTAGATATGTTAGATTTAAGTTTTTGAATATGAATTTCCGCAAAGTAACACCTGATTCAATAAACTTCTAATTTAGTTCGAATATTAGATTAATCAAAATTGGTAAGTTTATTATTTAAACCATTATGGTGTTTCGTTGATATTATAGGTAAACTAATTAGATCTCTTGACTTACTCTTACTTACCATTTACGGTATTTAGTAACAACGAATATTAATGTTAAAAATGTTTCTCGGTAAATTTTCTGAATGGAGGTTCTTTCGCAGATTATAAAGTGTAATTTTCCTTAACTACGCTCATTTAAATATCGTACCCGTCTGTGAACATGTAGTTTCACCCAATAGGGTAGAAAATAATCGATTTTAATGTTGTTAATTGCAGGATCCAGTTTTATAAAAAAAAGTTAAATGTCAGATATTCAAATGAGGCCTCATTTGAGAGAATATGAATGGATCCTGTTTTTATGCGATTTATTTTGTAAAAATACTTATTACTTATAAAATGCAAATGCTTTCATTACGTTTGTTTCTCTTTGAAAAAAGCGCAAACTAAGATAGCTATTGTTTGTGTTCTGTCGAACGCAGTTTTATAATATGTCTTTGTGCTAAAATACAAACTGCAATACCATATTTTTATAGTTTTTTTAAATTTTATATATTATATAATTCAATTCATATTTGACAATTAAACTTTTCTTAAATTTATTAGGCCATGATTATTAGAATTCTTAAAAAAAGCTCATTTATTTGGAAAACACTCACATAATTCGTAATAAATATAAAATTAATTTAATAATTTATTCTAGCGGACTGATACAGAGATTCAAAATGTTATTTCACCCATTGTCCCAGATGAACGACGGAAAGCGGAAACATCAATGCGATGCAATTCGAACTTTGAATTTGAAGACAATGTCTGTACAACGTAAGCTGCCAGTAACTGTTGTAGCTAGTCAAGATTGTAAAACTAGATATTACGCAGTGTATCTCATAATATGTGATATACTGCGTAATATCTACGATATAATAATAATCTATGGTGTAATATGTTACATATTATGTCACAAACACTGTTCTAAAACATATTTACATAGACTAAAATAAAATATTGTATATTATGATTTAACTATGTTTGCATTTATTTCCAGTTGTTGATAATTGAAAATGCCGCCATTGTCATTCTAAACTTTGAATATAATTTTGAAATTATACATAAATATCACGTATGCTTCAAATTACTTCATAACTTGACGATGTTGTTCGCCTTTGTAATGTTAATAATCACAATACCAATTTGGGATTTGTTATCAAATTGTTGAAATTTATGGTTTATCATAATTATTAAACAAAATATCCTCTAAATGCACTGAACTTGCTCAATTCCCGCAGGTCTTATGTAGTGTCTGGATCAGTTAATGTAGGTACATAATTACAAGTTAAAACAACAAGCATTGATTTTGTTACTCTAGACAATTTAATAGATCTATATAGGAACCCTTTTGTCCTACAACGATACAATAAATGAGGTACAACGCTACTATTTTATATTATCGCATAACATCGCATTGCCGCTTCCGTCGTTTTCGAGACATTGTCTTGGTAATTATCAATTAATACTAAGTACACAGCACAACTAATGAAAACTAATATGAGAGATAATGCTAAGAAAAAATCTGTCTACGATAGAGTCTCAAGCTGATTTTGTACATATACTACGAAGTTTTTTTCCCGAGTCGATGTAATAAATATTGATATTGAGTTACCATTTTAAATCATGCTACCATTTCAAACTGCCAACTAAAATTTAAGTTTTAAAAACATATATCACCACCATTTTGAACATCCTCGCCTTATCGTCTTAACATTTTTGACATTTAAAAATGTATCGAAAGTAAAGTTGGCGTAATAAGTTAATTTTTTAAGAGTCCGTAGTTCGGCCATTGTCCTTCTCGCTCGAACACATCGATATAGGTATTTGAAGGTATATAAAATGACTGCATGAACATATAAAAAAATGTAAAACTAGAAAACAACATCACAAATATTCAACAAAATTTTCAAAATTAATTTTCTAAGTTAATTTTCATACATAAAAATCATTTTGAGAAATTATTGAGCAAAAATGATTTTTATGTATGAGAATTACTTATGGAATTTATTGAAATTTTTGTCGAATATGTGTGATGTTGTTTTCTAGTTTTACAAACGACGATTTTTTATAAGTTTGTTCAGTTATTTTATATCTTCAAAAAATTTGGTATGCGCGAGCGAAACGGACGATGGTTGAACTACGGACTCTTAAATTTTCTCGTAATTTTGAATAACTCTGAAGGAACATAGTAGAACAGTATTTAGCACGAAATTATGAAATATATTCCCTCTATAATTAAGTACGAGTTGGTGGCTTACGGTGCCGACAGGTCTTTCAGATTCGTGTCGAAGCTGGAGTTTGATGACTGAACAGCGTAGGAAGACCAACCACGAGATAGACAGATGACCTCATACAAATGGAGGGAAGACGCTGGACGCAAGCCGCTTCCAATCGGTCTTTTTGTAAATCCATGAGGGATGCCTATGTTCAGCAGTGGGCATCTTATGGCTGAGATGATGATGATGATAATAATAATAATGATGATGATGATGACCAAGTTAGAAAATAATACCTGCCAACCATCATTTCTGCAGAATTTTGGTCATTTCAATGAATAACAATAAGATTATAATGAATTAATAAGACGAAACCAGCCCACGAAGGTAGTCCAGGGTAACTGACCCTGGACTACCTTCGTGGGCTAGTTTCGGTCAACAAATAACGAATAAAAACGAATATTTAACTAATTGGTGGCGTAGTTAACGAGACGTCGGGTTTACGTTGCGAGGGAGTGATTACGGTAACTGCGGTGCACTTAAAAAAAAAACATTGTAGTAATAAGAGTTGAAAGCGAGCCGCTCGCTGATAATCACCACGGTAGGTTTCACGTAAAAATACAAATTTAGTTAAATTTCACAACTTTGGTTAAAGCTTTCCTTAAGAGTCCGTAGTCCGACCATCGTTCATCTCGCTCGCGTATATTCACATTGCTCAAGATTAAAAAAAAAACATCGTTTGTAAAACTAGAATACAACATCACAAATATTCTACCAAAATTTCAATTTGATCAAATTAATTTTCATACATAAATCATTTTTAGAAATTATTAACGCAAAAATTATTGCTATAATGGCTTAGATCGGAATTGAAATTTTTGTCGAATATTTGTGATGTAATTTTCTAGTTTTACAAACGACGATTTTTTTATATAAGTTCATTTTTTATATCTTTAAAAATGTACTATGCGCGAGCAAGACGGGCGATGGTCGGACTACGGACTTTTTAAAAGTTGAATGCTTTCAAAACTTTAATTCTGGATGTTTATTTTATTTCAGTATTTTTGGTCGGAGACTCACATAATGTTTAGCAGTATTGTTGCTTACATTGAAGAAATAATACCTTTGGTTGATGATTTAAAGAGTATCATATTATATGAATATGCATATATGCAAGCGCGCTCCACCGTAGACCGCAACTGTCGCTTACCATCAGGCGAGTTAGCGGTCAAGCGCAAGCCTATTATCGTAAAAAAAAAAGACGTGTGGCACTCGGAGACTGCCGCGGTAAAGCTATTGCATAATAGCTTTAAGCGCGGTGTGTTAGGTTATTTTCGTTACGGAATTTCTGGATTCGGTCTCCACGCTCAAGGCCCGCGATAGAAGCTATGCAATAGCTTAAAAATCCAATTATGCATCATGTGTACTCGTATTAGTATTTCCCTAACTTAGAAGAACGCTTCATTAATCCTTTTAACTATATTTATTATACTTTTATTGAAGTACCCATTTTGGCAATATGCCAGTTTAGATTTACAGTTTAAAATAGGATTCGTTGTTTAAAGACACACAGATGATTAAAATCAGCAAAAAATAATACAGCTTACCTTTTTATACCGTCTAACTCTCTAATTATCCCCTTTTACACCTCTTTAATCAGTGTCAAATGTATCAAAATACATTATATTTAGTATTCGATGTTCTAGCTCTCCCGTTAGAAAAAATAGGCATGATTTTATGTGTGTATACCTAAAGCAGCATATTGCACGAAATTAGAAAAAGAACACAGTTGCTCGAAATATCAATGTAATTTCCTAATTTCCAAAAATGTTTATCCAATTAAGTATCAACTTGAAGTTACATTAATTTTGTACAAAAGTGAAAATATAAAAATGTACTAACCCAGTTATAACTAAGTCAGTAAAAACTAACTTGTTCTGACATACCACACATTATCTCCACAATTCATTTCCGTCACATATGCCATAAGCGTGAGAGCGTGAACAAAATCTCGTTAAATTTGATACAAAATAAATCACTTGTGCCTCATTGAAACAAATCATAATTGAAAATGAAACAAATCTGAAGCAGAGCCGCAGTCTTTTATCACTACAGACATTATGAGAATTATTGTAATTACGTACCAGATGAACTAGCTACTTGTAAGTGTTGGCTGATTCATATTCTTGTGTTTTATTACACATCTGGTGTGTTGTTCGTAATTCCCATTCGTTGCATCAGTGCTTTTTTGCCCTATCTACCATTGGTTAAATTTCACAGAAGAATACCACACATAGAGTTTAATGCTATTTTTTTTGAAGAATTTCTATTTGTAAGGCTTGAAAGTCTTTTTTTATAAATGAGTATATATAACTCATACATAAAAAGACTTTCAAGCCTTACAGAGATAGCTTTTTCATAAAAATAGACAGGCATTAAACTTTTGTGAAATTTTACCAATGGTAGATAGGGCAAACAAGCACTGATACAATGCATTGTTATTTACGTTAAATAATTCTTTAAAAAATTATTTAATAATCATGACGGTGTTTTTACAATTAATTCTAATTTTATATTTTTTCTGAAAAACTCATTAACTAATCAAATATTTGCATGTCAGATATGATCGAATGTAATAGAAAATTGTAATGAATTTCAAGACCTATTCACCTATATTCTTACAAATAAATTTCATTTAACTTGAAACATAATTATATCTGATTGGGTAAAAATAAAAGTAAAGTATCAGGTTTATGTTTGTTAGTTTCTATTTATTTCATGCTTCTATGATGAAATGTCTTACAAAAATATTTAAATGTCGGTTACAACAATCTATAAGAGAAATCTACCCATCAGACGCGCAATATTGAATTATCATGGAGTTGTGAGAGAAACCGTGATAACCACCAGCCTGCATCCTCGACTGACTCATGGCTTGCTTTAACTGACTTGATTGTTTACCTGGAATGCATGCTGTTTAGCGGTAAGCCTGTTACTTTTTGCTCTTAAAAGATTCCTAGATAGAAAATCTATTCCTTAATGCCAACAATTAAAAAACTGAAAAACCGACTTAAAAGCGCAATTTTGTTTTAAATATCATACTACTAAACCAATTTTGATGACATTTCTTTGGGACTAGGGAGTGACGATACAAGGGAGACGGTAGTGATTAGAAGCGGAAAGTGAGATAAGGTGGGCTGACGATGATGATGATAGAACAATTTTCAGCTAAGTACCGGTTAGTTTAGTTTAACATACTCGTATTATGAGTCACAACAAACCAGTGCAGTTTACTTCGCTAACAAGTCAGTTACGATTATGAGTCAGTAGCGCTTCTGTTCTCAAGTTTCACGACATCTGCTTGATCTAATCACATATATATTTCACATGTTATAATTAGTCTTGTACATACAATAATTGTAATGTTTTCTAATGTTGACTGTTACTTACTCATTGAAATGAAACATATTGTAACGGATTTATTGCGCATATTTTACATAATCTTATGACGTGACGTTTCGAACACTGCAGCGGCCGGACCACGGACGCTGCAGTGTTCGAAACGTCACGTCATATTTTTTGCACCAAGCTATACCCGATTAAAGTTAGACGTGACGTCATAATAAGTCGTGACGTCATGGTTGCCTGGAAGAGATCGCTATTAGCGATAATGCCGCCTGTTGTTGCACTAGTCCTTTGTCATTACTTTTAAGGTGCTGGTTATCTATCTAATATAGCACCTGACTGGTACCATTCCTATTTAAGCAAATTAAGAAGGAATTTCATTAAAAAAAAAAAAGTAAGTACTTGTTCCTCACAAAAAATATTTCAAACCGCTTTTGTTAGATTTTGAGTACAATTCTACAGACATGCAAACTTTTTTCATCGTAAAATCATCAAGTTTTTTACCGACATTTTCATCGATTGGCCACAGATTTGGAGGTAGTTAGTCATCGCGGTATCTATGGGTAATCAGACATCTAGACCCGGCTGTCGACGGGTTAACGGACCGGCAAGGTCAACCAGCACGCTGGATCATAGACGGGAAATAAACTATTTAATCATCATCATCATCCACAGCTCTCTCTATCCCACTGGGTATACGCCTCTCTCTTACATGCCATCTGCCTCGATCCTATTTCAATCGAGTCCAGGTTCGACCCGCAATAAACAGTACCTACCTACCTTTCACAACAAATAGATTTACCTATGTACAATGAATTCTAAGGTTTTTGTGATTGTTGACTCATTGAAATTAAACAAATTGTAACGGATTTATCGCATAAATATATTTTACATAATTGTATTATTTTAGGCGGTAGTAATTTATATTTTTATAACAAAAGACAACTGTCATCTAGTGTCACATAAGACCACGGACGCTGCAAAGTGTTCGAAAGACGAAAGGTCAGGTCATAATTTATAAACAATTATTTTTTTCGATGAAATTATGTGAAATATACTTAATAAATCCGTTAAAAACTATTTAATTTCAATAGATCTATAATGGATCATCAACTCGCTATATGAAACGACAGTATAGTCGAAGATGGAGCTTGTGGATCTAGAAGATTTATCTATTCACTCTAGCTTTGAAAATTCCAAATTCGTGGTTCTGGTTCCTAAAAAGGAACCAGAGAAGGTGGTATAATTGGTGGCGGCAAAGGATCCTGTGCAGTACGCATCAAGAACGTGAACCGATATCGTTGAATACGGATTTTTGACTTTTTATTGAGAAATGGGTGGTAATGGTAATGTGCCGACTTTCTGATAGATAATAGGGATTTTGTTCGAGGTTGCTTTATTCTGATTTCGGTAGTAATTTATTGATTATGTGTGGGCATATACTAAAACTTCTATGTGTGAGTTGTATTACTGCTTAAACTAATTACGACATTTCATAATTAAAATCAGTCAAGCCGTTTACGCTACTAGTAAGTGACGAGGTCAGGTAAATATTTGCTTAAAATCCAGGTCTGTATGTACAGTTTTTTTATAAACATACGAAAAACTTCACCCACCTTTTACAGATTCGAGTAAAACGTGCAATAAAATGACCGTCCAAGCTTTTTCAACAGAAATAACATTTTTTTTATAGTTACCTATCCAAATAAACTTTAGTGTTACCAGTTTTATAGTGTCATAAAGAGTATTATTCTGCTAGATATTTTTACTGGTCGGTGGCCAAACAAGTTTGCGAAATCTCTTAAATACCTCCAACCGTTTAACAACTACTATTAACAATTTGTGGCACTGTGATCAGTAGACCTCGCTCAATACCCACGAAAAAATCTGACCGAGGCAAAGTTCCCCGCAGTTTGAGGAATTTTTCAATATTTCTTTACCATACCTAATTATAAAACGACGTACTTAGCATTTTGAAAGCAATTTTTTCGCGGTCGTCTGAAAGAGACGACTTTTAGTGATAAGTTCGCCTGTTTTTACACAATTTTTTTTGTTTTTTTTTGTTCTTAACATAAAATATAACTGTTTTATTTGCTGAAATAGTATTATTTTTTAACTATGGCATGCCCAACCGATCCTAATTTCACATTCCTTAAAAACAATCTTATTTTTTAACAGTTACTTAGTTGAAAAAACACTGATATTTTTGCAATAAAACACCTTCTTAAAACGCTTAAAGTTTTAAGACAGGGTGACCTACTTGAAGATGTTTTTCTTCAATAAATCTCAAAGTCAAGTCTGTTCAATTTATTTTGTTTTCAAGCAAACAACTTATAAAACGCTTGTAACAAATAGTCACGGTCAAATATGGCGTCAAACGACCTCATGGTCTTTGACGCTCTGTCTACCCCTTAAGGTAAAACAAGCGTGATTATAATTTTATTAATTATGTATGTATGTTAACCTTCTTTTTTTGTAGACGGTAAAAAGGTATACTATTATTTTCATTATATTATGCTTGCACCATATTTCCTAATATTTTACGTATTTAAGAATTCCCAGTGGAAAATTTTAAATCTTCTAACGTATCTATTGTTGTTAAAAACATTACATTTATCAGGCAGTTATCAAGAAATAGTGCGCAAGTCACGGGTCAAACAAAAATATTATATTTGCGATAGAAATTATCGTGCAATCATTATTTAGTTATTGCGATTTGTTACTCGTCAAATAGTATGTTTTAATTTATTATTAATACCCACACAGCTTAAAACGAGGGTAATATATTTCAAAATCTATAAATGACGTAAGTTATGCGGTAAAAAACATACAATACAACCAAATTGTTAATCATCTTCCTTATGAAGTTTGTATAAATTATATTGATACCTATAATCAACTAAATTAAAACGCATAATTTCATTTCACATAAAAGGATAACTTTCGTAAAAGCACATATTTTGTAAATATTTATTTATTTAATTTTAAAAGATGCCTTCTTTGTGATAAGGAGATATCCATTAAAAAGGATTAATGAGATTTTCCAAATAATTATTCTGGATAAATTTATCTTTCTTATTTGACTGCAAATTTACAACACAAAAAAAAACAATAACAAAATTCCAGATATCACCTTAATTTAATCTTACATGTAATGTCTGGATTTTTTGATAAAATACTTTTCCACTAACATAAAACATATGATTGAAGGGATTTCTGAACTATTTTTTTTTTTAACTTCTTTGTCCAATTTTACCCTGCCATCTCTCAAATGTAATGCTAAGGGCTAAGAGGATTTCTGGACAAAATTGGTAAAATAAAAACAGATATCCACTTTGTAGGGGATTTGTTGAATAAGCTGATTTTTTAATCGCGAGCAAGGCCGCAGGATACTCGTAGTTATAGATAAAAATAATTTCAAATGAAATAAAGCCATAAGCATTCGAATTAGGTACCATTAAAATCTATATAGACTCTCAACTCTTCCTATTGAATAGAAAACCTCTCAAAAGTCGTAAATCAATAACGATAGGGCATAAAACTACTCAGAACATGAGTTATCTTTGATGATGTCAACATTAAATCACGTTTGTGAAGCTGTCGGCTTTAAAAACTGGATTCTTACGAGCGCAGCGGCTTTCGCACACTTGCCACTTTTGTAGCGCCTAGCCGCCTACTTCACCTTTATTAGTGATTGAAAATGAAAACTCTTTTCTTATTATAGACCCAAAAAAGAAGGTTAAAATTAGTTTTTTTTTAATGTTTGTTACCGCATAACTCCATCATTTATAAATCGATTTGAAAAATTCTTTGTTTGACAAGACACACCTACTTACAGATTGGTCCTTTTGAAATTTTGTCAAAATCGGTTTTGTAGTTTGGTTTTTAAAACAGAATTGCTCATTTCGGAGTCAGTTATTCAGTTTTTTTACTATAATTTTATTATTGAATACCTATACTCATTCAAGTAATAGACTAATCGTCTTACTTACAAACGCATGTTAAAATTGTATTCACTGCATAAGGACTTGTCACTATCTGTCAGACGGGAACTGTGACGCGCGAAAACGGAACAAAAGACTTTAACTAAAATACGCTTTAAGCCGTTTCTAGCTCGGTGAAGAAATTTCAAGTAAACCATGGCTAACCTAAGTAAACCTAGCCCCAAACTAAGCATGGCTTGTACTAAGGGAACTAGATAGCTGATACTATGAACTTCTATTTTACTAATTTTGATACTTGACACAGACGGCTCGTCTGATGGTAAGCAATAACCGTTACCTATGGACAACTGCAACATCAGTGGCATCGCTGTTGCTTCGCTAGCCCGGGCAGCTAGTAGACATCATTGTTGACTTAATTTTTCTGTAGTTTTCTTTTAAATAATATTATTTAAAAGCCTCGTCTAAAGAACTAATAATTTATACTAGTTGCCAATAACAATAACGCAAAGTGGCGAGTGCGCGTGATACCTTAGTTCGTGGATTTTATGATCTCTATAAAATAGAAATAGAATTTTTCTAAGTATTGGCATGACCTCATGTCTCTTTGTCTAAAATCCTTTGACGTAATAATTAGTTTTTTTTTAAATAGAAAGCAGTGTGTAAGCAAGCAATTCGCATGATGGTAAACGATAGCCGCAATAGAAAAATCGATAAACGGATTTTGTAACTTTCATATGGTGTTGTATTTTTTAAGAGAATATCAATTTTGAACTGATAATTAAAAGAATATGTATATTTAATTTGGAAACCAAATAAACTTAAATGCGTGTAAAAGTACCAAAATATGTTAAACTAGTTTTGGTGATTGGTGCCAGTACGATTAAATGGTTCAACTTTAAAAGCCATGGTAAAAAACATGGTTAGTATGATTTCTGACATATTGAGTACCGATTTTATGCAAAAAAAATATACTAGGAATAATCAGAGAAATGTAACGACAGCTGGGGGGCAATTCAGTTATTCAAAACCGATCCGTAACTGAACCTTTTGCGAAGCGTTTCCTGTCGGCTGCTATCATTTTTTGATTTAGTAACGAGCGAAGGACGTGTTACGTTTCATAAAATATATCAATTGTATGACATAAAAGTGACTGAATCAAAAAACTATGGCGGCCGTCGGGAAACGCTCCACATATGGTTCGGCTATGGAGCGGTCTTGAATAACTGAATTGGGCCCCTGGCGTATGGAAGCCAAGCCGTTTAGGCTACAAGTGGAATACAATATATTACTTTAGATATTATATAAACCAACACCGAAAAATATTATCTTTTAAAGATTGGTAAAAATAAATATGTTCGCCACAGCGACATCGTGTTGTTTAACAATTATTTGAAAAATATGTCCACCATATTTCACATTTGAGTTTTAAATTCGTTTGAATGAAAAATGTCCGCTACAGTTCTCGTGTTGAAAATAAACTTGGGATGAAGATGTTTCATTCATAAGATATATGTGTGTAAATGTTCGCATATGATTTATTACTCGGACAGCATTAGAGATGAGCTGCACTGCTATTTGGATATTAATATTAATTTGTACTGTTATTTCATTATTCGTCAGGTCAAAAGTAATGCAATATTTTTCGAGGACATGTTGGACTTATGTAGGTGGACTTACATTTAATCTACTACATTGCACTTACTAAGCACATTAAATAAATGAATATTGGTGGACATTTCACACAATATCATCTAGCCCGAACTAAGCAGAGCTTGTACATAGAAACTGGACTTACTTTTTTTGTAAATACATACTTAAGATACATGGACACCCAAACACAGAACAAATATCCATGCTCATCACACAAATGTTTGTCCTGGGTGGGGATCGAACCCACAACCTACAGCTACCAAATAGGCCTGCCTTATGCAATTACAAGCGCAGTGTATTGCTACACAGAGTATTTAATTGTTGAAGTATAAGCTGTTGCTAGTGAGAAAGAAATAAGTAATAATTCATGTTTTTATAAGTAATAAAAAATATTAATTCACATTCAAATTATTTAGTACATTTATAATAAAAACTAAAACTACAGACGTGAGTGACCCGTAGTTTTTATTTAAAAATGTGTGAAAAACACGTTAGTTTCCATAGTAAAATTATCTAGTACCCTAGACCCTAGATAGACTACTTATAATTGCTATATGTAAGCCACATACAATTAGTAAGTTCCCGAAACAATTGTGAAACAATTACATTTAAAACACATGAAAAAGTCGACGACAATGATAAATGTTTCGTTCTGCTGCGTTCAGTTTACATATTTATTAACAGCAAATGGATATTGCAATTTAAACGGAATCTAAATAAAATGCGCTTTTTAGACAACGAAATGAAAAGTAAAATTAAATTAAATGTTTCTATTCCACTCTGTCTTATAAATAAGACAGTTAGCATATAATTTTAAATGCTAACGTAATAGAGTGGCATCTCTATTAATTTTAGCACCCACTCATATGCTAAGCTGCTCAAAGCATTAAATAGCAATTCAATATTCTCGTTTTAATATTGTTAGGAGCGGAGATGCAAAATCATCACAACATAAAATACTGTTTAATTTTCTTATTGGAATAAAATCGTATACTCGCTTCGAGGAACAGACTCATAAAAAAACTAACTACCTATTGAACAAACGCTACAATGTTAAGCATGTTTCAATATAACTTTGTAGATAGAATTGTTAATACAAGATAATTTATTACAAATTGGTTGTTAAACATATTCAAGCTTTTTGTGTACAGAAACAATGAATTGAAAGATATCAATTTGGCTTTTTTTATCGCAAATAAAGAAATAAAAAATTTGGTTGTCTGTGAAGTCTGTTTACGGACGATAGTTTAACGTGACAACGTCATAACAAAACATTGATGAAATGATGATGATGATGATGTAACGGGGCAATGAGCGTAACGCGTAACGAGACTATGAGTCATACTTTTTCGTGCGTGCTGCCGGCGTTCATCGATTTATTAGACGTTGTCACGTCAAAATTGGTTGTCTGTAAAGTCGGTTTACGGACGATAGTTTAACGTGACAACATACGTCCGCGCGCGAGCTCCGAGGAATGATAATTGAAGCGACCGACGGTCGGGCGCGGCGCACACCCGCCCGCTTCCTCAGCCACCGCGCGCGTTTGTAACGGGACAAGGAGCGTAACGTAACGAGACAATGAGTCATACTTTTTCGTGCATGCAGCCGGCGTTCATCGATTTATTAGACGTTGTCAGGTCAAAATTCAAACAGGTGCCAGAAAGACACTGGATGCAAGCCGGTTCCAAACAGTATTTTTAGAAAGACATGAGGGACCTGTGTCTAGCAGTTGATTTCTGGGTCCGCATTTGAGTTGCTCCCCTGTTGATATGGAACGATGTGATAGAAGATGAGACTCACACTCTTAAAATTGCTTGAATATTGTGTATAACGTTTGCTAAGCGGAAAGTGTGCATTAAATCTACATAAATGTATTATTTTCCTTATCTTTTTTGCTACAAGGTGGGTAGATCTTTCATGGTGGATATACGGAAACTCAAACCACTTTTGTAGTGATTTTTTCAGAACTGTGCGTCTTTTCTGATAAATATTAGCCTGAATTAAACTAAGTAAATCCGTTTTCTGTGGGCAAATAAGCTCCATCGTAGATCGTAATGAAAATGTATGCTGCAGAACGTAACAAAAGGTAACTCTTCTTCCACGCAGACGGGCAAACACGACAAAATCATGTTTATCAATTTCACGAAAGATATAGTATAACAAAATCTTTCACACAGATAAATTCTTAAAGACGACACACCCGTCAGCCCATCAACAATCTCACAAAAACTCCAAAGCTTTTAACCTCTACTTGCCAGTATAAAAAATGTTCTAACACACCAGATGCCACTAAATTATTACAAACACGAGATTATCCTTTCCCTTCAGTTCGAAAATAGCCGAAAGGCGTTTAAATAACCCCGTACCCAGAACTGCTTAGCAAGACATTTAGCTGTTTGGTTTGAACTAAAAATACGGACACAGATAATTAATGAAGACGACGGCGTTGATTGAAGCAGTACTCTAGCGGTCTCTTTTTAATTTAAGCAAGAGTAAAATAATGTAGTATATTGTGTTCTATACAAAAAAGAAAATGAATAAATTACAGTTTAAAAACTAAAAAAACACGCTCCAAATTATTGTATTGTCATAAACCTAATCGTGGTCAAAGTTCATTACAAGACTTTTCTAACAAATCCAAACACAGCTATGATATGTTCCATCATGAAGTTCTAATTCATATCTTCCGGGTCCATCATCAGATCAGTTCGACAGTACCATATTATTGTATTGTCATCATAACTACATACAGCTGCCAATTTTCATGACGCTACGATCCTTGGAAGATGGTTAAATTAGTTACCTTAGATTTTATTACATACAGGTCGACCTAATAAAAGCGTGTTAAAAATAAGACGAATCCAACAATGTTGTGACAAAATCGAATGCCTTAGTGAAATCTATAATTCTCTTTAGCACTATTTCGTATTCGTACCTATTCATTGCTATTAAAATTACTCATATTATAGTGCTGGTCACATCTTCCAAAACTGAACTAATTTTGTTCATTTTCCTATCTTGTTATATGATATTTTTCAAAAAAAAAAAAAAAACAATTACTAACAAGAAATGTATTGACATCGTAATTATTAGATCAGAAGTATGTAAGTTGATTGATTACTACAACCTCTCTCCAAACTACTATTTTTTGCGCAATCAAGTAAAAAATTAAAAGACATGCGTATGTAGTTACTCTTTTGATCATATTTATCACAAACTGTGTTAGACTGTATCTGTTTGATTCTTCTATAAATAGATCCACTCAGAGTAAAGCAAGCCCAAAAGTTGCCAGAACAAAAAAGTGTATTTTTACTCTGTGTTTGTAAAACAATGCATTAGAACGACGTTGTTTGTCAGATGTTTTCTTTTTAATCTGTGATTGGATGTATATCAAACTTTGAACATGTTTATCTTTGATGTTAGCTTTTAACGTTTCATTTTGGGTCAGCCTGTCTGTCATTTGTACGGCGTTTGTTTTAATTAGTTAGTTGTTGAAGTTTGTGGTGTATTTTTCTCAATTAAAATAGGTTAAAACTACAAATTTGTTTTATAATTGATTTACATTCAAATTTACATTTACAAAAACTTTTTACGTCTAATTAGGACTTCAACACAGTTTTTAGACCAGAACTCTAAATTTATCATGTCTCGACTCTTGATGGTGTACAAACCTATGATTTGATTTTGATTTTAATCTACACTTATGTTAGCCTTTATTCTGACTGACTGGTCGATAACGTATAGCTTAAACTACTGATCCCTTATATGAAATTTCCAGAGTGCCCTTCTTGTGAAGTGAATCTAGATTTCTTTAGATTTCGTAAAAATATTTCTCGAACAGGTAAAACCGTGGAATACGACAATTGTTTTATAAAACAAGATACTTTTTAGTGTTAGATTAGTAAATATTTTGTAGTATAGGTATAGTTTCTTATTCGTATTCTGAAGAATATTGGCAAAAATAAGATAATCACAGACATAGAAAATGTTTAGATGGATCGGATATAAAAAAAGGATGAATGAATATTTAAGGATGAAACTTATTTACAAGGCAATTTGAATGGTCAAAGGGTAAGGGTCGACATAAACGAACCTATCAAGACCAAACTGAAGACGTTTTCAAGAAAGGTCAAAGTATCCAACACCACCGAACATAATTATGATAAAAACAGTATTGAAAGTACTAAAAACGTGAAATGTGAGGGTCGTAATTAGGAGAGAGATATTGTTTCTATCAGAATTGAAAACAAAAACGTGATTGTATATACTCGTATGTGTGAATAAGTAAAACATTAATTTACAATTCATTAAAATAGAAATACTGAGACTACTAGGTATGCGAAATGCTAGTGATACCCAAAGATATTATTGCTAAGATTTCTTAGCTACTGTATTGCTCGTTTTTACTAGCTTTAAATAAATAAACGAGTTGTCTTGAATGAAGATAAGGTCGATGATCTCATATAAGTAGAAGGACGCAAATGAAGTGAGCGAATCCCAACAGCAGAGTCGTAAAATCCAGGAAATGAATAAAATTAACTGCAAATAAAGATGGTTGTGGCGAAATTTCATAGACAAGTAACTGCGATGATGAAGATTGGTAAATTGAATAATCTAACTTACATGTCGAGATCTAGTATCTACTATTTGATGAATAGTTATTTGTATTATATAAAGAAATTAGCCCATGAAAAAACAAAAGCAGCAAAATGAACATGACAATAATCTTCAACTAATGCTGTAAACACTGTAAAAACTGTAATTACAATAATCTCAGCATACTGCAGTATATTACTAAAACTAAATGCAATAGTTTACATTTTAAGGAGATCCAAATAACTTTCATCACTTTAGTGAGTAATTCAAAACCGAATCCATTTTGAGCTTGAATAAATTAAACTTCATACTTGGAGAATAAAACTAAGACAAAAACGTTTTATGAGATGCTGTACAAAACTGGGAAAGTTACCTAACGTCGCGTGATAAAACTGAGAGCATAATGCAGTATTCAAAATACAAAGAAAGAAATGGTTTATTACAACCGAACCAAATAAAATAAGTTACTTTTCTGTCAATATTCAATCTTATTAGAACAATAAATGAAATTGTCACTGTACTACACGTTATAAGGTGAAATTTATTTTTAATAATATATATTTTGATATTAATTTAGATGTTGTTAATATCAACGTCGCAGCCAGATATTTCATTTTTATTACCAAAGAGCGTCTGATTTCTATTGGGAAAAAGATTAATTTCATTTCAATGAAAAATCATCTTCAAAGGAGAGGAAACATCGATAAATAGAAGAGGATTTATTGAAAATGAAATTTATAATGTAATTGAGTAGGCATTTTATTAAATGTGGAATATTTTATAGCAATCCATTAAAGTGAAGAGAAGTGAAAAGTGATACCCTTAAGATGTTTTATCGATTTAAGGTTGGCTCTAGGTTATTCTTAACTTATTCCAGGGAATGAGATTCTGGGACGTATCTATTTGAATAGGTATGTTTAGCAAGATACAAATTTAATATTTACGAGTACGTAGATAAATTCTACTTTTAATGAGCATTTGTTTTCCTCAAATATTATCAAATGATCCATCAGAAAAAATGCAAAAATGATTAAATTAGACATATTTGTCACAAAATATATATTTATGTATAGTATAAAATTATTATATTAATTAACACTTTGACACAAAATAAAAAAAAAACGAAATACAGCTTGAGACTCAAATCTTATTTTTCATTATAACCTACCTAAAATAGATCAACTGTCACTAAATGCGTATGTCTAACTGAAACCCGGTCTATTTCACTATTTTTTATCTATTTGACTATTTTTCTTTATTTACGTTAATGATTTACACATTTAAATGGCACGGCTCAGGTGCTTGCAGAATTACTTTGGTGAATTTTTCAAATTTTAAATTTATTTTGTTATGTTCCAAATTTGAAAAGTTCACTCCAAGATTGATTTAAACAAAAATGGCATAATACGAGTCATATTAATTTCAGCTTGTTCATTATTTCTGTATTATGCCAAATAAAAATTATGCATAATAATATATAGTTCATAAGAATAAAATGCTATTTTGAAAGTTAAAAGGTCACAATAAGCTGAAAATGCAAAAAATCAGTCTAGTAAAATAAATTTAATGAGGTGAAAATGCATAATTTTATATATAATAGTTATATCACATAATAAAAGCATAATATAAAGAGAAACATTACTTTCTAAATAAACCAAAATCACAGTTTTTTTGGACAAGATTCATAACTCGCCCTAAGATTTTTTAAAGATATAAATAAAGTCTAATTGTACAAAAGCTGCCGGGAGATAAAGAAATCGTCTTTTGAACTTATTAAAAAAACTACCTACTATTTTCTATAAGATTTCCCCTATATTAAGTTGTATAGACTCGGCGAATCCTAGTTTTAGTCAAATATCCTTGCTTGCAATCATGAAAAATATAAAAATTGTTTAATTCCTAGTGGTTTAAGAAACCTAATTACAATTATACATATCGTTAACATTCTTTATAATAATATTATAATTTTACCAACTACGTTGTTTGCAGTTCCGGGACGAACACGAACTCCGTCCGCAGACAATATTATATAAACTATAATTACTTCGATTATTTCATAGGCCCGATATTAAATTACATTATTAAAAATTAGGCCTCGACTCGGGTTCCTTAACTATTGAGTCGGAACTCGCGGAACTAAGTCAGGATCGCTCTAACCGAAATATCCATACCGTCCATACTTACTAACGAGACCGGCAAAATCCAATCAAAATCCGGGGCACTTCACACTAGTCACACAAACTGCACCACATCGTCAGAGACGCACGTTCACGTGAAGACTAGAGTGTCAGGGCGCAAGTGCAAGGAGTGCAGCGTGTGGGGCGCCGGGCCGGGCTTGGCCAGCAGGTCGGGGCGAGGGGGCCGAGCCGCCCTGGCGCATATTCACCGAGCCAGCGGCGCCAGCACCGCGCTCGCTGCCAGAGCCAGCGCCAGGGACGAAGCCAGGGCGGCCCCGCGAGAATGCGACAACTCCTCGCTCTTGATCACTTCGTTCTGCGCTTTGTCGTACTTGTGCGTCTTCTTCGACGAGGGCTTGCTCGTGGTCGGAGCGGTTGTCGTAGTGGTCTGCGGGGTTGGCGGCGGCGGGGGCGGAGGCAGCGTCGGCTGGGGCGGTGGCGCCGGCGACTGCTCTTCGGGCTTGCAGCAAACGCGAAACACCAGCTTCATATTGTGGCTGAGGCAACGCCCGCCGATGCGTCTGTGCAGGTCGTCCTTACTCGATGTGGATATGAAGTAGTAGTCCTTGCCAGGCAGGAACTCTAACCCGCCCGGCTGAGGCGTGAACGGCCGGAACGTTATAGTGAAAAACATCAGTTTGTGCGGCTTATCGCATATCGCTATGATGCGCGGATTGGGATTCGTTATCCTACACGTATCATATTCTTCTTTACTAACATTGTATATTATATATTTCTCCGTGTCCTCCTCGAAGGTTCCCGGCGTGTACACCGGACATATTATATTCACTTGGTCATATTCGAATTGAGCGTTCCCTTTATTCAGATCGAATACGTGGTCGGTGTTGTCTATTCTAAATATGCTGTTGGTCGTATTCCAGTGTATGTAGAAGGATTTCGCGTAGTTCCCCATCACGCTCTCGATGAAGAAAATGAGGACCAGCAAGGTCCAAGGCGTGTGCCTAAGCCCGAAATGCGTTAAGTACACCATTCTGCCAGTTCAATCGACTCGCATCTGTTATCCTCCGACTACGCTCTCAGTTCACACCAATCCATATTTATTCCAACATTTCACGCGGTCATATCGTTCTCGCCTTAGATCGAACTATTTCACTCAGAAAACACACAATTTTCTTTTACTTTCGACACGGCGACCCATCCACCATGTTTCTCCGTCGCACGCTAGATTCTCTCCATCGATAAATGGAATTCCACGGGACGTGGCCCGACGAAAACGCGTCTAAATCACTTTTTGTACACTGAAACACCGTTTTAAATCACTGCGAGGGGGTTTCGGAAGGTTTGCGGGTTCGTTTGATGTAGAAATTAATCAATACAACACAGATTTTTTACAATACTGAGGTGTTCTTTGTATTGGGAGGGCGACGCGGAGCGGCGGCGAGACGTAGGCGCCGCGCGACGGACGGTCAAACTACTGGTGGCATTCCTCGGGCGAGGTACGCATGCGGCCCCCGCCCCGCGCGCCCCGCGCGACCCACCCCTCGCGCTACCGGCGCGTTCATGTTGCAGCGAGCTTTTATACGACGCTTTTATTGAACGTTTTTTTGTTAAATTCTATCTTTCTTCATCGTTCTTCTCACAAAAATATTTATAAACAACTCTTCTAGGCGTGTGCGTATTTTTAAATTACTTTTATTAATATTTATGTGAAATTTTATATTTATGAAATGTCGAGCTTTTTCGTATAATTTTGAACGCACCGTAAGTCCGCCATTGAAGCGGGCTGCGGCCTGCGGGGCACGTTCACAAACAAAATAGAAAAAGCCTGCGCCGTCCATGGTTTATGTAGTGCGCACAATTTCTCATAATTATGTGTAATGTACAGTTGATTATGATAAAACAATATCACTTTAGCTGATTAATAACGCAATTCGCGCTTCGTTTATGTAGAAAATGAATTCGCATAATTGTGAAAAACATAAATAACATGCAATTATGCAAAGTGATCTTTTATGAATAATGAAGTTGCTATTTATAGCTAAATGGATATTATGCTATGAGAATAATAATTATAATATATAAAAATATTAAAACCAACCGAATTATTTGTTTGTTTTTTACCTACGTAACTGAATGTTTCAGTATTATTTCTAGGTTCTGAAATACCGTGACTATATATTTTTATCAATTATAAGTATATATTTTGTAAGTTATATTAACTGACATTTAATTTGCACTATTTTATTTGCAGGTATATACTTAGTCTGGCCATAAATACTGTTACAGTTAAAAATAAGAAAGATATTACATTTGAATTTGGAATCTGTCATTTTTATACGATTGTTCATTGCGTTTTCTAATTTTGGCGCCAATACATTGTACAATATTTTGCGATATTAAAATGGAGTGGGGTGATAAAGAGAACCGAATCGCTGTGATTGCATTACACAAAGTTGGTATGGAGCCAAATGCAATTTTTAAAACTCTCCATACGCTTGGTATTAGTCAAATGTTTGTGTACCGGGCTATTAATAGGTACAATGAGACCTCCTCTGTTTGTGACAGAAAAAGATCTGGCCGTCCACGTAGTGTTCGTACGAAAGAGGTGGTCAAAGCAGTAAGGGAAAGAATTCGAAGAAATCCTGTCCGAAAGCAAAAGATTTTATGTCGGGAGATGAAGATAGCACCCAGAACCATGTCGCGTATTTTAAAAGATGACTTAGGACTTGCAGCCTATAAGAGACGCACTGGTCATTTTTTAACTGATAATTTAAAAAAGAATAGGGTGGTAAAATCGAAACAACTACTGAAGCGGTACGCAAAGGGAGGTCACAGAAAATTTTTGTTTACGGATGAGAAAATCTTTACAATTGAGCAACATTTTAACAAACAAAATGACCGTATTTATGCTCAAAGCTCTAAGGAAGCTTCCCAATTAGTCGACAGAGTGCAACGTGGGCATTATCCGACTTCAGTGATGGATTGGTGGGGTGTTAGCTATGAAGGAGTGACTGAGCCATATTTTTGTGAAAAAGGTATCAAAACATCGGCACAAGTGTATCAAAATACCATTCTTGAGAAGGTAGTTAAGCCCCTTAACAACACCATGTTCAATAACCAAGTATGGTCCTTCCAACAAGACTCGGCGCCAGGTCATAAAGCTCGGTCCACGCAGTCTTGGTTGGAAGTGAACGTTTCGGACTTCATCAGAGCTGAAGACTGGCCGTCGTCTAGTCCTGATCTTAATCCGCTGGATTATGATTTATGGTCAGTTTTAGAGAGTATGGCTTGCTCTAAACGCCATGATAATTTGGAGTCCCTAAAACAATCCATACGATTGGCAGTGAAGAATTTTCCCATGGAAAGAATGCGTGCTTCTATTGATAACTGGCCTCAACGTTTAAAGGACTGTATTGCAGCCAATGGAGACCACTTCGAATAAGCTTTTATATTTTAAATTGTTTTATATTTATGTATTAAACTAACACACTGTAAAAGTAATAAATATTATTTGCAATAAAAAAATAATTTTTTTCTTCGTGACAATATTTATGGCAAGACTAGGTATTTTGAAGTAAGTCCTATAGAAAAAAATCAACAAAATCGGTTGCCGTTGTTTAGTTTTTAAAATAAAATAACTGAAAAAATGTATAATTAAACGAAATTAAGGATTTTGCAATCGGATATTTCAGTTTTTTAAACTACAATTATAATTATTAGTTAATTTAAAAGATTATCCACATAGAGTTTGCTAAAATTTATTTAAATTTACATGAAAAAATTAAAAATTACTAGTAACAAAACACGCACCGGCGCGGGCGCACGCAGCGTAGGAAGACCAGGCACGAGATGGACGGATGACCTCATACAAGTGGCGGCGGGACTCTGGATGCAAGCTGCTTCTCGGTCTTTTTGGAAGATGGTGGAGTCCTATGTCCAGCAGTGGACTTCTTGTGGCTGAGATGATGATGATGATGAGATAAAAAATCTTTGAAATTATTACAATTCTAAAATTTCGACTTGCTGGAAATTTTGATATAATTGACTGTCCTTGTGGCTCAATTGGCAGTATGTCTGGTTGCTGAGCTGTATGACGTGGGTTCGATCCCACCCAGGGCATACATTTGTGTGATGAGCATGGATGTTTGTTCTGTATCTGGGTGTCTATGTATCATATGTATATATTATCAAAAAAAAGTATATATTATGTATTCTATCAGCCATCTAGTTTCCATAGTACAAGCTTTGCAGAATTTGGGCTAGATGGTGTTGTGTGAAATGTCCACCAATATAAAAATAAATCTAAAATTAGAAATTAATCGTAAATGTTGTCATATTAAGACTGGTGTGTGTGAGGGATAATTATTCTAATTTAGGTAAATCCACGTAATTACCGCCGACTGGTACGGTTTCTGGTGTAAATGAAGCGACCATCATTTTGGGAAACCTACCTACTATGAAATACTTGCCTCCTTTTCGCTCAATCGGATGAAAATAGTGTTGAATAAAGTTGAAAACCAATTACCTACATTAAATGAATCACATTAAAATCAAAAATTATAAATTTACGCATACTTCGGCTTTGCGCATACTACCTAGACAAAACGAGACACTCAACATCATATCAATTTCAATTATATAGGTTATTTGTATTTTTATTCGAAAATAGACTGGCGCTTGACCGTCAACTCACCTGTCATAAGAAAATCGTTCTTAAGCAGTCGGGTAATAAGTATGTCTTACTTTTATTATTTAAGTAGATAGTTGTTTCAATAAAATAATAGGCTTAAGAGCCTGTAGTCCGACCATCGTCCGTCTCGCTCGCGCATACCAACATTTTTGAAGATATAAAATGACTGAATGAATTTATAAAAAAAAATTGTCGTTTTGGAAACTAGAAAACGAGCGCGAGCGAGACGGACGATGGCCGAACTACATACTCTTAATATGTCCACTAACCGACCGGGATGATGATGATGATGCTGATCAAGTGACTTCTATAGAACATAAAATCCTGAAATCATGGTCACCGTGGAATTCCGCTCCAGTTCCCGCGACCGTGTCACCCTAATTCGACGTACGTGCTACATCCAATTATGACTTTACAGAGGTCATGACGATGTGTCTGTCACCATTTTATAGCTCCACCGATCTTAATATGTCACCTCTGTACTCAATTGAGAGACAGTTAGACCCAGGTTAGATGAACGTAATTAACATGGCGTAAAATTGCCAATCAGGGAGCATTCCTGAAATCAAGAAAAAACCGGCCAAGTACAAGTCGGACTCGCGCATGAAGGGTTCCTTACCATTGTCTATAAATAAATTACAGATTAAAAAACACGCTACAAATTATTGTGGTCAAAGTTCATTACAAGACTTTTCTAACAAATCCAAACACAGCTATGATACGATGTTCCATCATGAAGTTCTAGTTCATATCTTCCGGCTCCATCATCAGATCAGTTCGACAGTACCATATTATTGTATTGTCATCAGAACTGCATACAGCTGCCAATTTTCATGACGCTACGATCCTTGGAAGATGGTTAAATTAGTTACCTTATATTTCATTACATAGTTAGTTACTTACAGGTCGACCTAATAAAAGCGTGTTAAAAACGGCAAGAAAATCACGTTTATTGTATGGGAAAAAAAAAAAAAAAAATATTAATTTTGTTTTAAATATTAATTTTATTTTAATTTCATTATTTATTTTTAAAGTGAATATTTCAAGCGTCTACCTGTTGCCGTTATCAATATCGAGCAAAAACGAGTAAAAAAATCACGTTTGTTGTATGGGATCCCCTCCAATATTTATTTTATTCTGTTTTTTTTTGTATTTGTTATTTATAGCGGCAACAGAAATACATCATCTGTGAAAATTTCAACTCTTTAACTATCACGGTTCATGAGATACAGCCTGGTGACAGACGGACGGACGGACGTACAGACAGACAGCGAAGTCTTAGTAATAGGGTACCGTTTTTACCCTTTGGGTACTGAACCCTAAAAATCAGATGTTCCAAAGAAGTTAGCTATCCACTGACAAAAATTTATCACAGCAGAACAGGATATTTTATCATGGTTGCAAAAACAACATTTTTATACTAAATATCACAATATTTAGTAAAAAAATGTTGTTTTTGCAAAAGACCAAAGTCTTTTCTGAAGGCACGAACTAAATTTAACAAAATTCATCATCATCATCTCAGCCTTAAGAAGTCCATTGCTGAACATAGGCCTCGACCATGGATTTCCAAAAAGATTGATTGGAAGCGGCTTGCATCCAGCGTCTTCCCGCCACTCGTATGAGGACATAGCACGTAGAACTGACGGCCTATGGGGCTGAACAGTTCTTGAGTGGAGAGCACATACCGGCAAGCGCAGCGTAGGAAGACCAGCCACGAGATGGACAGATTACCTCATACAAGTGGCGGGAAATCGCTGGATGGAAGCCGCTTCCAACCGGTCTTTTTTGAAAATCCATGGGGCAGGCCTATGTCTAGCAGTGGACTTCTTGCGGCTGAGATGATGATGATGATTTAAGTGTGTACATAGTTAAAGCTTAGATAAAATATTGTTTGTAGTACCTAAGTGTATAAATTCATATATTTATCTTGTCGAACATGTGTGCCGAGACGATAAGCTACCGGTCTTATTTACTTTATACTCACTTATTTTATTTGTATTGGATACTTAAATATTTGTATTTGATAGTATTTTCGAGTGGCGCCTTGAATATCTGATCACAATTATAAAAAAAAAAGTATATAAGTATGTATTCTATCAGCCATCTAGTTCCATAGTACAAGCTTTGCTTAGTTTGGGCTAGATGGTGTTGTGTGAAATGTCCACAAATATTTATATTTATTTATTATTTATAGTTAATAAACTGAACCAGCTAGAAAATATGCAATTTTGTTTTTAGTTTCTAAGGTTGCCTGGAAGAAATCGCTCTATGTGATAAGGTCGTTGTACTTTCAACTACGATTATTCTATATTTAAGTTACTCTGTATGGATGTACAATAAAGTTATTCTATTCTATTCGTTTACTAAGGCGACTTTTATTTTTTCCACATATATTGTTTTTAAAACCAAAATACTAAACCGATTTTGATAAAATTTCTAAGGGACCAATCTAAAATATCTGGGGGCACGGCCGTGCCCCCGCCATGTGAGCGAGCGGGTGCGTACGGCCGGGACTCCTTTACACGAAGAGGTTCGTCGGACTCGAAGCGATTTTGCGGATTTTTATCTTTGTCCGTCTCGCTCGCGCATACCCCAATTTTAAAAGATATAATTGACTGATTGAACTTATAAAAATCGTCGTTTGTATAACTAAAAACAACATCACAAATATCCGACGAAAATTTCAATTTGATCCAAGTAAATTTTCATACATATTCAGATTGTTTTATTTCAACGGGTAAACTTTAAGAAGGACCTTAAAGAATTTTCATCAAAATCGGTATATTAATTTGGTTTTTAAAACAAAGTAACTGGAAAAGTATCATCCAAGTAAGTACCTATTATGAAGAAAACTCCTTGTCTGAACTTTATGACGCTTTATTATTACTTATAACACTGCACTTATTTCACTGCACTGAGCGGTCTGACGCTAAGACCGCCTTTTTACTGCCGAGTTACGCCGCGACTACTTTTTTTGAAGGGCCGCTCGCGCTCGTCCGCCCGCGATATATCCCCTCCCCGGAATTACAACATCACGCCATCATCCGGGGTAGCGTTCATTCTGTTCGATCACCGTTCTCCAGAGTATATAAATTAAGAAAATAGCAGTGCTGCCACTCCGCAACACTGAAAACACCGCACACCACATACAACAAATATTCAAATCATGACACTCGGCCATCCGCTTTTGTGCAACGTCCCGATGCACAACAACTCTCTAAAAGCAAGTCTGATTAATCATATCGAACCCTTTGGACTCCTTAAAGATTTGCTGCAAAATAAAATAGTTAAACAGTAATTATTATGCTAATTTTATAAAACTACTTATGGCACACTAAACTTTGTAGTATACGTTGTCGTAACTAGTTATTATTGTAGATACAAGTAATCATGACACTCGGATTCGTTTTTAAATATGACAATTATTTTATGTTTATTCTAGCTGGTCTGGGAACCGGAGGCTTCCTATTCGTGTGTAAATGTACACTATGCAGATAAATCATTGTTGTACAAATATGTTGTACGGATCGAGTATATATTCTGGTATTTCCAGAGGTTTGGTATATAATTAAAAAAAGTACATAAAAACTTATTCAATTCGCATTATTAATTTACTGTCGGTTACTCAATTACTTCCTCCTCTGGCTTAGTGATTGCGAACGGCAGCATCATTATATAAATGTCCCAATGTTGTAGTGGCCACTGAAGTAGCATTCAAACCTTGTAGACTTGGACTTGTAGACTTTTTTTTTTATGAAAAACTCTATGAAAATTCCTTTTTGTTCTTCGTCCAAACATTAAAATGACCAACGACAAAGCTTGAATAAAATGAAAGCAAATTTCGTCCAAAAATAATTACACATAAATTCAAATATTTAGATCCAACTCAAACCAGCTCCAGTAATAATTTGGTGACACGAGTACGTTAATTTTGTAAGTGCTCTCATAGGAATCAACATTTTAAACTGTATTTCTGTCATTGTCCTGCCATTACCAAATAGCATTTTAAAATTGTGTAACGTATACTCCCCAAATCCGAGTAATAGAGAGAATAAGAGAACGGAAATAATTTTCCAAACCCCCCTTTTTTTTTTAGCAAGTCGCTATAACCGCATTAATTTCTGTCAAGCTTGTGGATGATCGGCAAAGCACATGAGCAAAATTTTGTCAGTTTAGAATGTCAGAAGTATTATTATTTTCTAATCACTAAATTTCATTATCATAGGGACAAATTAGTCACGATAAACTACAGGTAGCTGATCCATTGTCAGTCCTTCACCAACCGTTATTTGACTGGCGTATACCTGTTGCTGTTTACCATTAAATTGATGTACTATCAAGTTGAATCACTTCACATCACAGATGCCCTGAGTTGACATCTGTCGGATTTTAATCTGTTGTTTGCCAAATTCTTCTTCTTAATCGTACACTCTAGTCAGAGTGGTCGTGGTTGCAATGGCGGTGGCTCCTCGCCGTGTCACCGTCACTCTCCAGGCCAGCTGCTCTTCTCGCGATGCTTCTCCATTTCTGCCGGTCGGTTGCATTGCGAGTACACTCTACTTCGGTGGACTGCGTAGCTTTTCTAATGAGGTCGGTCCAACGTGTTGGTGATTGTCTGCGATAGGCTCTCCGTCGAGTGCTCTTTTCTTGAGATCTGCGCAAAGAACTTCAGTATTTGCAATTGCCCAGTCGACGATAATCTATCTCGTATATGAATCTCTTTGAGGATAGAGTTGTTGGTTGTTTGTCAAATACGTCATCACTATTTTGATGACACGTTAGCTAGAAAAAATACTGTACACATTACATACTAACAGTACTCAAACCGAGAATGTGGACATATTTATTTTCCCATCCAATATTTATAGTACTGATGTAACAGTAGAGCAGAAATTACTTGACTAGGTTTTAATAAACTTAATTGTAGGTAAAGACTGAGAATGTTTATACACAGAAGCATACTTAATTCCTTTTAGTGCACACCTGAACTAATACTAAAGCATCAAAAGGGAAGAAGCAGGTAATCACATCCATAAATAAAATTAGTCTCAATATTTGTCTTACTAATTTCTGTTGTTTTTTTTTAAAGGTCTATATGATGTCGACTAGTCATATCATAACTGCTCTTGCACTGAGTACAAGCCAGTGGTGATTTTGATAGTTGCCGTTTTATTTCAACTAAAAATCATATTTCGGAAACGTTACCAGTCCTATCAAATATTGCTTATTTTTAATGAAGATATTTTTTTTATTTATCGATTAATTTTCGTATGCTGGATCCAATTCTGTTATACGCTTACCAAAATTATACTAGATTTATCAAAATGTTCATATGCACGAACGATATTTAACGATATTGATCTAGAACCTAGAAATACTTGCACGCTTTGACAGCAAAAATAGAGGATGTTATTACTATCATAAGACCACATGTTTGTATACCTATTTTGCAAGAAATAAATTAATTATGAATATTCGGTTTTTATATTTGACTAATTTTTGAACTCATAAACTGTACTTTTACAATAAAACCGCCACCGGTGCAATCTATTTTTGAGGCTACTTTGTTTGAAATATGAAACTGATCAATCAGTTCTCTCTTTGAATTATCTTTAGATCGTGATAAGAAACTTCGGTCATCGCTTAAATTCAAAGTCAAATTATTTCTTGGGCTTGTAACAAAAGTGTTATATTAGAAAAACCCTTTTCAAATTTAGTATTTTTTGTTATGTTTGTACTCCAAGCTTTTTCTGTTATAAAATACAATTTAACGTAGTTTTTATTAATTTAGATATAATATATTCTATTTATTTATGTCATTTTTATATCCAATAACATAATAAATAATAAAAGGATGTCGTCAAACTTATGTCAATATTCATAATAACGTTCAAAAAAGGCCAAAATAGAATAATAAAAAATATGCCAATCCACTTATGGAAGAAAGTAGAAAATATGATCCGCTGTTCCATTAGAACGAGAATTCAGCAAGATCTATTTTCATCAACTCATTCAAGGCAAAAAATGGGTTTCTCTCAAAGAAACGTTTACTACGTACGTTTACTCTCGACTAATAGTTTTGTAATATTATCGAGTGGTTCATTTAACATAGTACAGATTTGTTTATATATATTTTACGATAATTGTCAACGCTCATCACTGCTTACGTCACTGTGCAGCGGACAATTCAACAAAGTGTAGACACTGCTCTGCAGTTGCGAAAAATAACGTGGGTGTTCAAAACATGACATCTAATTACGTTGGCACATACAGATCGCTGATAACTATATATATTTTTATAATAATCCTTAACCGAATAGTATTTTTCGGAAAATGTCTTAGGCTTACTCATTTATCAATTCATGAATCTTATTGATGGAGTAACTTCCATTCTCCCTATAATCTAATAATAATAACCATAATAATTGAGAATCTAATAATTGCAAACAGATTACTCATAAATTTATTCGCTCTAACGCACTATACGCGTTTTATCAAAAGTAAGTGACTTAGTGGATTCCAATTATTACGTTTCGGAAATTTCAAGCATAGTGGCATTTGACAAGATTCCTCGACTCTTCGAGTTTCTATGCACGTCAAGGTTACTTGCTGCGTGTCCGATCGGTTGATCTCTCATATATGATTTAAATTTTCTCTATGAAACTCGAAACTACATCAAAACTGGAATTATAACGTTATATCATCATTAAAAGTCAGGTGCTCAGGTTCTGGGAAAGTCCGATCAATGATTCTGCTATTCAACGCTTAACATAATCACATTAAAATGATCATTAATCGACTGGATTAATCAAATCCACTAAAATACAAGATCTGTGCACACTCTTGCACACCATATACATATTATACAAAATTTAGTTAATCAAGTTATTTTGGATTAAATACAGTTTGGAGCTTCTACTTTCCTTTGAATAGGCTTGACCTGCTGCAGTTTAAAACGTTCATGGCTGGAAGCTAAGTGTTCCGTGACCGGTTAAAATTATCATCCTGAAACCAAACCTTCATGGTTACAGCTAAAACATCATTGAATTATTGAACTTCAATCTTACAGCTCACTTACATGGTTGCAGCGAGAACATCATCAAATCTTCAAACTTCGACATCGTCAAATCTTCAAACTTCAAACATCGTCAAATCTTCAAACTTCAACCTTACGACGCGCCTATATGGCTGCGGCGAAATCATCATCAAATCTTCGAACTTTCCTTACGGCACACCTACATGGCCATACTTCTTTAGAATATTACCCTGCAGCTCATCTACATGGTTGCAGCGATAACATCATCAAATCTACGAACTTCAACTTTACGGCACACATACATGGCACTCTTTGGAACATTTTCCCTGCAGTTCACCTACATGACTGCAGCTAACAAACTCGTAAACACTAAAAATCCTTGAATTTAAAACTTGCAGTAACACTAAGTGTAGTTGTTAACACTAAGAAATGCACTTTAATTTTCAGCACTGTCGATACTCTGATATCTTAGCGCGGCTTTAAATTCCGCCTCCATGATTACAAGACGTCAACGGATAAATATTCGCGACAAGTTACCGGTACACAATGGTACTATTTCTGAGGTTATACATGCCTTTGAAATTCAATTAAGATTTTAAGTCAATCGAACTATGCTATCTCTGTATAATTCAACTTCATAAACAGACTTCTGTATTAAATATTTACGCAGTGATACTCTGGTAAATCCATCAATATTGTAGCTCTACTCATATAAAATTTCGTTTGACACACTTATGTGGTTCAAGATTTTACAATAGTTACGTCACAAAGTAGTTATAGTGTTGCAGGTGGAGATACAATACCAAAATTTCGCTTCATGGTATAGCATACTTACACGACTAAAGACAGTGCTACTAGTTGTAGTAGACTAGTTGTCGTACTAGAATATTTTACTTGCGGTACTTTATTAACCTTACAGAAAAATGAACACAGTACAACTCGCCCTAAATGGCCGTAACCGTAAAGGCATGATTCCACCAGTGTGCGGCTCTGTACCGCACAGAGTGCAGCATAAATGTATTTCTTGGTGAACTCTTACGGGCAGCACCAGCAAACTGTGCGCGCACTCTATTGGACAAACCGTGAACTTTTGTCGCGCACTCCTCGGTCTCGCGGTGAACCGGCGACGACGCACTCTCACACATGTTTACACACTAAACTGAAAGTAAAGCACATTTCCGAGGTATAAATGTTCGTGTACAAATGTACCGTACAGCACTCATACTAAAGTTACGCACAACTGAGGTGGTGGACACAGGCAATCTACTATTGTGATCAAGTTCGCGCACTGCAAAAGGTCTGCACCAAATTTTTATCAACAAGTGTTCTGAATCTGAACACAATTTTAGTGGAGCCCAACCTTAACAGCTAGATAATAAGCTGTTAAGTTTACCATAATATTTTATTTGCATTACTGTTAGCAATATTCTAGAAAAACTACATTTAGAAGCTCGCTTAATTGGCTGTATTGATGTAGCCCAGTTACCGAATTAAAATATTTTACTCGCAGCACTTTACTAGTCTTCTAGAAAAATAACACACTGCTGATCGTTGACACGGCCACAGACCGATATGCCATAGCCATTGTACTATTAAAAACACTACTCTCACCATCACACCAAAAAAATATTACCACGCTATGGTTCCTCTGAATGGCTGCAGCATAATCAAATACAAAAAGTAAAAATGGTTCTCAAACAAGAAAAACATATTTTCGTATACTTGTCTCTCGGGATGTTAACGAAATAATTTACTAATGACTTACTTACAACAGACTTCATTTCGTTTAAATTACGATAAAATTATCGGGGAGTAGCCCCAACCACACTATCAAAATTTCATTAGGTTATAATAAAATCGTCGGATTATAATCTTTAATCGCTGTGCTACAATAAAATAATCTGGGTGTAACCCAGATCACATCTCATTGCAGTATCTTAACAGATTCTGTCTACCCGTATTAAGAATATCCCGTTATAATTATTTTAACACCCTGTTTCAACACTTTTAAGAACCATTTCCTCCAATTCGATATGCGTGACAAATTTTTAACATCAATATTCAATAATCGGAGGGTAAAATATAATCTCGCAGGTGACTCACGATTTTACCGGGCTCGGCTCGCAGGTTGATTGCCACTTCTGATATATGAAGAAAACTCCTTGTCTGAACTTTATGACGCTTTATTATTACTTATAACACTGCACTTATTTCACTGCACTGAGCGGTCTGACGCTAAGACCGCCTTTTTACTGCCGAGTTACGCCGCGACTACTTTTTTTGAAGGGCCGCTCGCGCTCGTCCGCCCGCGATATATCCCCTCCCCGGAATTACAACATCACGCCATCATCCGGGGTAGCGTTCATTCTGTTCGATCACCGTTCTCCAGAGTAGGTATATAAATTAAGAAAATAGCAGTGCTGCCACTCCGCAACACTGAAAACACCGCACACCACATACAACAAATATTCAAATCATGACACTATATGAAATTGCGTATGGAGTAGGTTGTTTCAATTTTGTAAACTTTAATAATTAGTTAACATAAAACCTAATAAGATAAGAATATCCGTAAGAATGAAACACGATTCTAGTAAAAAATTTCAACTATTCTTTTCCACGACAACCATACTATCTTTACTCCATTTTATCGCTTGAAATGAAAAACCTCCTCCGCTACATGTGGCGCCATCTATCCGCTCACGTCAAAATCTATAACGCGATATCGATTTTCAGACACGCAATTGGTACAAAATTTCTCAAAAAATCTAGAATTACCGGGAAATTGAAATGCCAAAAATCCTTACTCAGCGAAATTGATCCACGTTCTTGATGCGTACTGATCAGGAATGGAATTCTTTGCCGCCTATCTGTTTCTTGAGACCTAAAATCTTGTAATTTTCAAGGCTAGAGTGAATGTTCTAGAGTGAATGAGTGAATCTTCTAGATCGACGTCCTCCATCCTCGGCCACACCGTCGCTTAACATCAGGCGAGTTGGTGGTCAATCGTAGATCTATCTTGCATGAAAAAAAAACTGCTCGAAAATTCTCGAGACTCGAGAACTTGAAAAGGTCCAGAAATTGATTTATCTATAGAACTTAGGTATTATACATTTGGCTGAAGTACAAAAAGTAGGTAGTAACTTTCATGTTTATGTATGCAGGCGTTTGCTTGCAGCAGTGCATTAGTAACACAAGAAGTGGAGGTTGTTTGTTTGTTTTGATGGTAGCGGGTAAAGGTGAGGACACACTGGTGCTCGTCGTTCACTAAACACTTCTGAATGTATGTATGTATAAATGATAAATTCGTTTATTCAGATAAAAAGGGAAAAAGACCAATTACAATTATCTCACAATATTCAAAAATTATTCTTAAACAATGTCTTAAACAAATGTCTGAGGATTACAAAATATTCATTATATAAATACAATATCATTTAAAATGTCAATACAAAAATGACAAATGGGCAATACGCCCATATGTATGTGTAACAAATATCTATGTACATATATGCATTAGCTATATAGATAAAACTCTTTA
Source organism: Lycia hirtaria (assembly GCA_947563715.1). Classification (NCBI taxonomy): domain Eukaryota; kingdom Metazoa; phylum Arthropoda; class Insecta; order Lepidoptera; family Geometridae; genus Lycia; species Lycia hirtaria. The sequence goes on from OX387388.1 coordinate 892,338, forward strand.
TTGTTTAGAGCTTAGCTATAACACAAATCACAATGTATTATTAGGTATTATTTCTATCTAGTTTATTTTTAAGATTTGTTTTTTTTACACTTAATTACTTATGTAGAATTCACTAATGAATCAACAACATCTTTACATATACTTTTTCCAACACATCTTGGGCTTTACCGAAAAATGTTATTTAATTTAACCGACGTCGTAAATTATCTGTCATCTTTCCGCAACTGTCAAGTTTGCTTAAAGTTAATGGATTTTCCAATGGATTTCCAAAAAGACCGATTGGAAGCGGCTTGCATCCAGCGTCTTCCAGCCACTACCGTCCCGTCCCGTTTCCGTCTTCTATACTCATTGAATATGTAGTAAAAGCATGACAAATCTCAGTTCTCAGCACTTTCGACGAAAAGACCACATCCCTAAGACCTTTTAGTATCTTGGCCTTATATAAATTGCACTTTCTAAACACAGGATGGCATTGTCACTGTTCACAAGGCACGACACGCGTCTAACAGCGTTGCCCGACACCGGGCGATTACCTTACTTGAGGCTTGCCAAGCTGAGCCAGAGAAAACCTATCTATGAATCGATTGTCCATTAAATCTCATTATATCCCTACCTTAATACGTTTAAAGTTTCGATGCTTTTAACATTTTTAGCGGCGCAATATCAGTTGTTTGCGCAGTAGACGTGGCAAGTAGCGGGGTTATTGTCAGAGGCCGATGTCTGTGTCGCCGACGGACCCGGCCCACGCTCGTTCTTGATGAACTCTGACACTAGGGCTAGCCACTCGCCGTAAACAACTTTTAAATGCACATCCTAAAGTAACTGTCTCCCTGTCTGTTAATTTGTTACCTTTTTAACACGTTTTTATTAGGTCGACCTGTATGTAACTAACTATGTAATGAAATCTAAGGTAACTAATTTAACCATCTTCCAAGGATCGTAGCGTCATGAAAATTGGCAACAGTATGTAGTTCTGATGACAATACAATAATATGGTACTGTCGAACTGATCTGATGATGGAGCCGGAAGATATGAACCAGAACTTCATGATGGAACATCGTATCATAGCTGTGTTTGGATTTGTTAGAAAAGTTTTGTAATGAACTTTGACCACAATAATTTGTAGCATGTTTTTTAGTTTTTTAAACTGTAATTTATTATAACTAAACGGCGACGGTTTTTGTTGACCGATAGACGAATACTTTGGTACAAACAATTTCACACCATCTAGTCAATAATGTTCCTTTTTAGGGTTCCGTACCCATAGGGTAAAAACGGAACCCTATTACTAAGACGTCGCTGTCTGTCCGTCCGTCTGTCACCAGGCTGTATCTCATGAACCGTAATAGTTAGACAGTTGGAATTTTCACAGTTGATGTATTTCTGTTGCCGCTATAACAACAAATACTAAAAACAGAATAAAATAATATTTGTTCCCATACAAAAAACGTGATTTTTTGCCGTTTTTATAGATAATGGTACGGAACCCTTCGTGCACGAGTCCGACTCGCACTTGGCCGGTTTTATTATAGAAAGTGGTACGGAATCCTTCATGTGTGAGTCCGACTCGCACTTTGCCGGTTTTTTATGTCATATAAAAGTGGGTTTATATCAACACTGCGACATAATGTGATTTGGAACCTATCCTTCTATTGGGTAGTAGGTATCTGCGTCTCAACAAATTTAAACGAATACTTCTATCAAACAGGCAGTCAATTCAATTTTGGAAGTATTTCTTTATGCTGCTCATAAATAGATAATTCCAAAATAGAACTGGCGACCGAGAATAATACATACAAGTAAACATTTAAAAACTTAAAAAAAAACGTAATTCGTTTACTTTAATGACATATTTTTCAAGTTATTTTGTTACAAAAACCAAAATACTGAACCAATTTTGATAAATTTTCTATGGGATCAGCATTCAAATAATTTTTTTAATCGGTCCAAGTGCCTCGTGTGAGTAATGGGGGAACTTAAGTACATAAAAAATATATAAAATAAATACAGTTTAAAAAAAATTAAAACCCGACTTCAAAATACGCGACTTACTGTTCACTTTTGTAGACAGGCACTTGGATGATATTTTACCAGTTATTTTATTATAAAAACCAAAGTACTGCATCGATTCTGATAAAATTTATGTGGGACCACCTTGAAGATTGTCCTACCAAATACAAAATGAATCATCTAAATCAATGTAAATCAATCAAAAAAAAAACTCTGACCGAATTGATAACCTCTTTTTTGGAAGTCGGATAAAATTACCAAACACGCCTTACGACAAACACTACTTTACACCCTTAGTGCACAATTTACGATACAATTCGAGGTCTTCGGACTAAAAGGTTTATTGCATTTAAGTACGGTACAATAGAACAGGATACATTAATAGACCTTTCTATTTCCCTTTTACAACCGACTGTATAAAAGAAAGTCACCGCCACCCTTTCCCTAACTAACGGTATAAGATAGCTTCATCGGGTTCGCTTACTACAATAAATATAAATAACGCCAATCAGCCTGTCGGTATGTCTGTATAGACAACCCGTTACGTGAAAGGGGGCTGAACTATTGTTTATACATTAGTTTACAAATTTTACGACGGCATTATTCTTTTGTCAAACGGAATGGTTATTCTTTTATGATAACTTAATTTGTAACTTTCTCATGAGTCACTTTTTACTTGACTGTACAAAGAAGGTGATTGTCTTCGCATTGATAGATATGTTTTTATTCAGTAAAAGGTTTGCGCCAGACCGTCAGCTCGCCTGATGATACCTCTGTCTGTCGATATTAACCCAAACTTCGTTACGCTTAGTACGCTGTAGACTGAAGACTGACTGTAGAGTACACGTTTTTTGTGAGAAAGTATGCTTAAGATTGTTTTAAAAGATTATAAATGTGTATTTTTTAGAAAAATTCTAACAAAATTACTTATTTAATACGAAAAATTTCGTTGGAGATTACGAAAAAACGCACTTTTTTTATTTTTGTGAAGAGATGTATTAAGTAATAATTATTACAAAAAATGTAGCCTACGTCACACAGCGAGTGAATACGAATCTAACGACACCTCGCACATCAAAATCGGGCAAGCCGTTTAGACTGTGGGTGATCATATAAAAACATACATACATGCACTCTAAAAACATAATCCTCTCTCTTACGCAGTCGGGTAAAAATTACTAGGCAATAATAAAGTGACCTTAACCCTGGCCTGAGACACTCTAAACTGCTTGTAGCAGGCTTCACTGCGCAATTTTCCAGGGAAGCGTTACGGCTAAGCAGGACTTGACTAAGAGTCCTGGTTAGAACCCTTAGCGGACACTGCAAGCTAAACAAACACTTAAACACTACGGGCCTAGGTGAACACATCACTTGCAGGTTCTGTCACACAAAGAACGAAACGCCCATACATGTCCTGTGCGAATGTGAGCCTCTGCACCATAGCAGAAGCCGACACCTTGGAGGTCATATAATCTCACCCGATGAGATAAAAGCCTCCTCCCCAAGGCCATCACTGACTACATGCTCAGCATTGGACTTGGAGAGGTGCTGTAATTAATAGGGGATGTCACAATAGATCTGAAAAGGTCGCAGTGACCAGCCGGGGCTGCCAGAGCCCGTTTGACCCCCTAATGATCGAATAGAATAGAAAAGTGACCTTACCCTTCTCACAATAAGAAGATGGCCCACGCCCAGCAGTGGGACAGTTTGTATAAGAAACAGGGCTAATAAAAATAATAATAAAGTAGTCCCAGCTACTACATTTAGAACTTTCTGTTCGAAATCATTTATCCGAGAGAAATACAAAATAGTGATTGTATTTTATCACTGGACACTCTTTAGAAACGATAATCTCTCCAATGCAAACAATGTTGAGATGAAAATCCCAAAAATTGGTCAGGAGTGTGTCGGGCACACGTTTGAAGGTTCTTCCTATTTAACCCGATTGCGCAAGGTGGGTTATGTTATTCGGGTGTATGTATGTTTGTAACCGGGTATACGTGTATGTTTCTATATTAACTCCTAGAGCTTATTTTTTTGTTCCAAATGTAATTAGATCCGTATTTACTACATTAAAAGAATACCAAAATACTTTTTTTTTATGTAAAATAGTTCTACGATTGACCACCAACTCGCCTGATGTTAAGCGACGGTGTGGCCGAGGATGGAGCTCGTCGATCTAGAAGATATCTATTCACTGTAGCCTTGAAAATTACAAGATTGTAGGTCTCAGGAAACAGAGATGGCGGCAAAGAATTCCATTCCTGTGCACAAAATGCTTCATTAAAAAACATATAGTAAGCACATGCAAAACAATAGGAGAGAAGTTGAGACAACTTTTTAACCGACTTCAAAAGCAACTGAGGAGGATCTCAACATTTTTTTTTTTAATAATGTTAGTCGCCGCATAGCTACGTCGTTTTTAAACAGATTTGGAAAATTCATTTTTAGGGATCCGTACCTCAATAGGAAAAACGGAACCCTTATAGGATCACTTTGTTGTCCGTCTGTCCGTCTGTCCGGGTGTCAAGACCTTTATCTCGGGAACGCATGAAGGTATCGAGTTGAAATTAAAACCATATACGCAGATAGTATCTTGCTGCAGAAAGAAAATTTTTTTTTTCAGTTTTCGTAAAAAAAAGTTACAGCCGAATATGTTGTAAAAAAACGCACATTTCGACACTCACAGAGGAATAAAAACCTATGGGGTACTTCCCGTTGACCTAGAACTCTGAAATTTGGCAAGAAGCATTGTGTTAGAGTACATATAGGTACATATAGGAAAAAATCCGAAAACTGGTCATTTTTAATTTAATCGCAAAGAAATAGTGTTTCTATGCAAGGAATGAGGGCCCAAATTTTAAAGTGAATTAACCGTATCATGTGGGGTATCATATGAAAGAGCCTCATTAGCATAAGCTAAAACAGGTTTTTAACACATTCTTCGCCCCCTGCAGACCCTTCACTTCAGCTGGGAACCAAAACTTTTTAGGCGAATTTTGATTAAGTACAGAGTGGCCGCGCAAAGCAACGTTGACTGCCTCAAACGCCGGCGGTTTACTGACTACTACAAAATGAACGGGACGCTCGCTCGGATCCGAGTGGGAGGCGCCGCTACTATAGCCCCGCCCCACTCGGAGCCGAGTGGTGAGCAAGGAATGTGTTAAATATTTTTACGATGTATATTTTTCGGTTTATGAAGGAAAATATAAAAAAAATATATGATTTCCCCCTTTTATTTAGTTTGTACGGAACCCTCGGTGGGCGAGTCTGACTCGCACTTGTCCGGTTTTATTTTCTTTAATGAATATACTTTCAGACTAGTCCCGTACAAATTTAATCAGAATCGGTTCAGTAGTTTGGTTTTTAAAATAAGGTTAATAAATATCACCCGAACGAAACTGCATATTTCGAAGTCGGTTGTTTAATTTTTTGCCAAATGATTTTTGTATATTAGTACACCTTTTTTAACCGACTTCAAAAAAGGAGGAGGTTATCAATTCGTAACGTATGTTTTTTAACATATGCTTTTCGGGGGTTTCTCGCAACGACGCCATCAAGCCGTACAATCATACAAACATACTTTTATTTAATTTGTTTATACTTATATTTGCGAAACATTATTTCCATTGCAGTCAGATAGAACCTGAACTATGTAACCAGCATCTATTATAAGGATCTCTCACATAACAGCGGAACCCGAAAAAGACCTAACACAAACTCCAAGAAAGGCCTCAAACTGTACAAAGGCTCAAAACATGACAAAAAAACCGTTAAGAAAGTTTCGAGAATCAGAAAACCCCATACAAAGGCTCGTAAACGCAAAATATTGAATTGTCATTGCGCCTGAAGATTGCTCAAATTCTGCTTTGTGTAAACGTACAAAGTTGGATAGGGTTGGGTTGAGTGAGTATCGAATTATCGCCAGTTACTCAAATTTTATCGATAGTAGAGTTTTGATGTGGTCTGCAGAAATATAAATAAACGTGATTTAAAAAAAAAAACGACTTCAAAACAATCTAGTTAACCGAAAAGGAAGAAATAACACAAAAAAAAACTAAGCGTATACCTGAGTAGTTACGTAAACCTTTTATTTTTGAGGTCAGTGTCAGGCCCTAAACTATCATGAACTAAGTCCTATGCAGACACCGACCTCAAAAATAGTTGGTTTACCTACTTACTCAAAAAAACTTTTTAAGTTGAACGGTTTTATTGAAAAGAAAGATAATGATGTAGGTAATGTATTTACTGTATTTTACTAGAAAAGCCCTTTTATTTGATACCCATATTGTGGGGGTTGTGTTATAATTTTAAATCCGCCATTTTGTGGCGGCGGCCATCTTAGATTTACAATAATACGGAATATACTAAATTGTATTGCCATCAGGACTAAAGGTGTAAACCAAATTTCAGATCGATCCGTCAACTGCAAGGGGGTAAAAAAGCTAACCGTTTAAAAACTGTGCAGTTCTGACAATATTCATACATACAGGTCGAATTGATAACCTCCTTTGAAGTCGGTTAATAACAGTATACTTAATGCGCACACGCCACGTTCCATTATATTGTGTATTTTTCTGTTTTTTTTTATATCAGCCCTGTTTGAACAAACTGTCCCACTGCTGGGAACGGGCCATCTTCTCATTGTGAGAAGGGCTAGGCCATAGTCTGCCACGCTGGCCAAGTGCGGGTTGGCAGACTTCATACATCTTCAAGATCATTGAGAACTCTCAGACATGTAGGTTTCCTCACGATATTTTCCTTCACCGTTTGAAGTTGGCGGCAATCAACAATACGCACATAACTTCGATAAGACAGAGGTGCGTGCCGTGGGATTCGAACCCAGGACCTGCGGATCCCAAGTCAGACGGTCTCACCACTAGGCTGCCGGAAACTTTTTCTGAATTATCGTTGTTTTTTTTTCCTGAGCTTAGAATATTCGAAAAATCTTTTCTAGATAAGGATTTTAATAAGGATTGTAGTTAAATACGACAATTATCAATATTTATTTGTTTATTTATTAATTTAATTCATTCATTAATGCTATTCCCAATATCAGAGTGCAATATCAGTTTGTAGAAGTTACCTGGCAATATTTATTTATTTATTTAAGTCCATCAACATTGTGTACATTAACAATAATTTAAAAGTCTAATATAATAAAGAATAAATCCAAATGTCACAATAATTATAGATGGAGACGGCATGCATTACAAGAGCGAACAATTATATAAAATTATACATAACACCAAAGATATTTAATATATTACATATTATATATTATTATTATATTAATAACAGTCTAGTATGAGTTGTGTTTAAGCGAATTTCCATAACAGTATAGTGTATTATTCTGAAATATTATTGTCAATAAGATTAAAAAAAAATGGATTTCATGTCGCAATAAGGATTTTAATAACACATAATTTTATAAACACAGTTTTATTTTAGTATAAAAATTTAAAACATATTTATAGCATTTAACAAATACAACTCGTTAACTTGTTAACACGAAGACAAATAACTATGGCAGAGCAAAACGAGTTATAACAAAGCCAGCTAATTTACAAAAGAGCCAGTTGTAGAATTGAGTCGCTCGTTTATCGATATTTTCTATCGAATACAGTATCGACCGGTCCCATCACTAGTCGATGCCATTAGCGTCTGTGTCGCTCGTCAATCATAATCAGCCATTGTAAGGAACTAAGGGAGCCCTGAGATGATATTACCGTATCATTCGATATTTACGCGAGTGATATTTACTCTACAAAATTACTTCATCAAAGAATTTTCATGATACCTCGGTAAAGAATCAAAAATCGAAGATTCAATTCTATATCATAGTAGGTACCCTTAGTACAAGTTTTTATGAAGAAACGCGGCGATTAAAGTTTCCGTGCGCCTCCATAGTTTTTAAAAAAATGTATGGAGGCGTACGGAAACTTTCATCGCCACGTTTCTTCATAAAAACTTGTACTAAGGGTACAGATTGCATATTGACAAATAAAAGCAGCGTTTTTAATCGACTTCAAAAAGAAGAGGTTGGTCGATTCTGTTGTTTTGTTTGTTACCGTATCACTTCGTTATTTCTTTGCCGCCATCTCTGTTTCCTGAGAACTATAATATTGGATTTTTCAAGGCTAGAGTGAATGATATCTTCTAGATCGACGAGCTCCATCCTTGGCCACAATGTCGCTTAACATCAGGCGAGTTGGTGGTCAATCTAAGATCTATCTTGCGTAAAAAAAAACATTTAAAAAAAAAAATATTAATAGAAACGATATACCTATAAATAATTTTCCGATAAATGATTTTCATCAAAATCTGTGTTCGTAATTTGGTTTTTAAAACTACAAACTAAATACAACAAATATTTTCTGATTTCTCAAAAACAAAATTACTGGTAATACCTCCAATGTAAATATATATAGCATCCAAGTAAATGAAGTTGCGCATTTGAAATCAATGGTTTCAGTTTTAAATAATTATTTAGTTTCCATTGTCTATCGAACATGCTTATTTCTATTAAGAGTTCATAATTCGACAAGCGTCCGTCTCTCTCGATTTTTCAAAATGTGGGTATGCACCCACATTTTTAAAGATATAAAATGACTGAATAAATTTATTAAAAAAACGGTCGTTTGTAAAACTAGAAAACAGTATCACAAATTAATATTCGATAAAAATTCAAGTTAATTTTCATGCATAAAAATCAATTTTAGAAATTATTAACGCAAAAATGTTTTTCGTTTTAAAATTGGCTTGAATCAAATTGAAATTATTGCCGAATATTTGTGATATTGTTTTCTAGTTTTACAAACGACGATTTTTATAAATTCATTCAGTTCATCAGATATGCGCGAGGTAGACGGACGATGGTCGAACTACGGGCTCTATGACTACATTTGTTATGCGATAAATTGTCGAATGATGTCAGAATAGCCTAGGAAAGTTCCATCACCAGTTTACCGTATCAAGATCTGGCTGCGAACCATCTCACTAATGCAGTTATATTGATTGGCTATTGGCTATTTTCATCCTGGCTTCGGTGGCCTCAAGTGGCACTTACAACAGACTTCTACCCTACAGTTTAGAAACTTTTGTAGATTTTACAAGATTATTTTAAAAGAAATTAGCTTTTCCACCCGCGTAGTGATGATGATGAATGAAAAATGTATATGTCCATTTTACTATGGAAACTAACGTGGTTTTCACACATTTTTAAATAAAAACTACGGGTCACTCACGTCTGTGAGAGAGTGACGTGTGCGCTGCTCCTTTGAAAAAGACCGCCGAATGCGGTTGAAACTATAGTCGGATATTTCGGCTAAAAACAGACGTGAGTGATCCGTAGTTTTTATTTAAAAATGTATATGTCCATGTCCAGGTCCTCAGCTATAGTTATACAAAATTTTATTACAATTGGTTCAGCCGTTTGATTGTGGCATGGTAACAAACTGAGAGAGAGAGTGTAACTTTTGCTTTTATAATTATTCTTAGGGTTCCGTACCTCAATAGGAAAAAACGGAACCCTTATAGGATCACTTTGTTGTCCGTCTGTCTGTCTGTCTGTCCGTCTGTCCGGGTGTCAAGACCTTTATCTCGGGAACGCGTGAAGGTATCGCGTTGAAATTAAAACCATATACGCAAATCCATAGTGTCTTGCTGCAGAAAGAAAAATCAAATTTCTCAGTTTTCATAAAAAAAAGTTACAGTCGAATATGTCGTAAAAAATGCACATTTCGACACTCACAAGGGAATCAAAACCTATGGGGTGCTTCCCGTTGACCTAGAACTATGAAATTCGGCAAGAAGCAATGTGTTAGAGTACACATATAGGAAAAAATCCGAAAACTGGTCATTTTTACTTTAATCACAATAAAATAGTGTCTTTACGCAAGGAATGAGGGTCCAAATTTTAAAGTTCTTTAACCGTATCATGTTGAAAGAACTTTATTAGCATAAGTTAAAACAGGTTTTTAAATATTTTTACGATGTATATTTTTCGGTATTAGAAGGAAAATATGAAAAAAAATATGATGTCCCCCTTTTATCTACTAGTTTGTACGGAACCCTCGGTGGGCGAGTCTGACTCGCACTTGTCCGGTTTTATTTAAAATTCTTATCATTTACATTTAGAATTTTTTTAAGCCTTCTGACGCATGTATACCCCTTGAAACTAATGTAAAGAAGGTAAAAAAATAACATTTGCTTGTTTTGTAAAATCTGTTATCAAAGCATACAACACATTAAATAACAAAAAAAATTGGTGGACATTTCACAGAACACCATCTATCCCAAACTAACCAAAGCTTGTACTATAGAACTAGATGGCTGATAGAATACATATATACTTTTTTTGTAAATATATACATAATACATGATACATAGAAACACCCAGACACAGAACAAACATCCATGCTCATCATACAAATGTTTGTTCTGGGTAGGGATCGACAGTTACTTTCGCTTTTCAACCCCCAACCCAAAAAGAGGAGTGTTTTTTCTCCGAAAAACAAACGGTAGGAGACATGGCAGTTGGCAGGAGGGGCTGGGGGGGGGTTCAACCCAACCCCCCCATGTTCATTACTGAGCCCCTCCCCCTCTCCAAGCAATGAATTCCTGGCTGCTGCCTTGGTAAGAGATGGAGGGATTCCTTATTTCTACGCAGTCAAATTGGGTCTAGCTTGTCAGTAAGCTTGGGATCGTCAACAATTGTAATGGCTCTTCGCTAGGGAGTTGAGAGATTGAAGCTGATGAGCAGGTGGGCCATTCCAGAAGTTTACATGAGATTATTTTTATATTTACTGGCAAAGCTTCAATTTTTGTCCAATTATATAAAGGCTCTTATTAACAGATTTCTGAATAACATTCTCAGAGTTCGGTCGCCTTAGAGCTTGAAAAGAGGTAATCATAATCTGAACCCATTTATCTTTCGCATTCTTCTTCTTCTTCTTCTTTTTGTAAAACGTGGCTTTCACGCTATTGTCTCCGTATGTAATATCAGCCTCTATTCTTTGGTTGGTCGAGCTTATATGCGTACATGCCGGCGACTGAGCTAAATACACATGGATTTTCTTAATCTCTTCTTTCGAAATGTTTTCGGCGTCGTCTCTCGCAGAGGTAGCCACCGAATGTAAATCTAGGATTCCAGCCGAAGCAATGAGCGGACGATTCGATTCCATCTTCCTAATATGTATTTTTTTTCGTTCTTCTTCTCTTTGCTTTGCTTTTTTTTGGCTTGTCAACGATGCTTGTGTTTCCATTGTTTCATTTCCACTCGTTTCACACGCGGCGTCAATCTTCTTCTTCTCTATTTTCAGACTCGCGACTAGATTTATGTATTTGTTATGATAGCTTGAGTGATAAGATGCGGACTTGCGTTCAATTACATTTGTTTTTTCAGTGTTCTTCTGGAAAGGGGTTGAAGTAGTTTGACTAAGATTTATTTGTGTCGCTGAAACAAAGATGAATTCAATCAATAAAAAAATCGTTATTGACACCACGGAAATCATTTACTTAGGAAAATTGAGTAATAGGCGATCTCTTCGCTAAAAGTGATATATTTCAGACAATCTTAGGATGTGTGAAAAATTACTGAAATAAAAGGCGTTGATAATGATAACAATAATTAGTTAATAGACTAAAAATTAACAAAAATAATTTGGGAAATAAACTACACAATAATTTTAATACTTTGAAAAACTAAAACAACCGACTTCATTTGTTTCCCTTATTTTCTATACAAAAAGCAGAATATTTATTCGGAAGACCTATTTAGGCACTCGACCGGCACTCGAACTATTAGCAATATTGGCACCTTTCTTATTCTCGTGCGTCCAAACATCTCGTGCCTATAGGTTCTGCTTGCAACCATTGTGTAATATACTATTAATTCTATCATTATTATATTTTTTATTTGGTTACCTTTTTGATACAAACATCCACGCGTGCAAGGTATTGAATTCGTACAAGGAATCTGAAGGGCTTCTCTAAGGCGTTGCACTCTCCTGAATTCTTGTTCACCTCTATCAATGACATCTCTAGTGGTTAGCAATTTATCTGTTAGTGCTTTCACCCGCAAATGTCTACGTATTACAACATCGCCTTTTTCATCGATGGTTAAATCTTCTAGACCTAATTTTTTCTCTGGTTCGGTTTCTTTAATACAATCCAATTGTTTATGTTTTCTACATGATGGATCACACAGATCGGCGGCTGTGGTAGCTTTAGATTTTTTATCAATTGTTACTGTTGAAGTTTTAACGCTTTCAGTTTCTTGGCAATGACATCTTTTTACGGGTCTAATTTTGAGATATCCATGTTTGTCTCTTTTCGAACAAGGGATCTCATCATCAGCTGTTACACAAGAAGGCAATTCTAGTTTGCAACAGTCTGGTTCTTTCTTTGCTTTATTAGATTTCTTTTTCTCTTCGGTGGTAATCGAATCGCAATAAGGAGACCAGTGTCTTGCTGGTGATGTGTTTGCTGGTATTTTGCAACAAATCGGTTTCTCTTCTTTACGTTTCTTCGGAAGAGACTTTTTTTTCTCTTCAGCACAAAATGGATCACACTCAGGCAATAGTATTGGTGGTGATGTTGTTTTCGAGCAACATTTTGGTTTCCTTGCCTTACATTCTACGTCAAGAGGAATCTTCCCTTTAGTGCAAATCGGATCACAACCAGACCACATATTTGGAAGGAACGATGTTGAAACACAAATGAGTTTCTCTTTATATCCAGTCTTAGGAGAACTTACTTCCTTTTCAGGGTTATTACAAACAGGAGGCAGTGGTTTACCTGGTGAAGTCCTTGTTGAACAATACATTCGTTTCCTTTTTTTATTTTCTACCTCATTTTTATTTACAATGTAAGTTGGTTCATAAACAAGCGGCAAAGCTGGCTGTGATGTTTTTGTACAGTAACTTGGTCTGTCCTCTTTACAATTTTCCGCGAAAGAAGTGTTTTCTTTTTCAGTACTAATCTGAACACCGTCGGGTAACAATGTAAGTGGGGATGTTGTTTTTGAGCAATAAATTGGTTTATTTTCTTTATGTTCAACTTCACAACATATTTTCTTGCCAGTACAAATCGGAAGAATGTCAGATGACAGATGTCCTCCTAATTTTGTTTTTGAATAATATATTATTTTCTCTTCTCTACAGTCTATGTTAGGAAAACTTACTTTCTTTCTACAGCAGTCACAAATATTTTGCAGTTGTTTATCTAGTGATGTCGATTTTGAACAACAAATTGGTTTCCTTTCCTTATTATCTTCTTTAAGAGGATATTGTTTATTTGCAGTGAAAGACGGATCACAAACAAGTGGTAATTGTGTAGCTGGTGATGTTGTTTTTGTGCAACAAACTGGTTTTTCTTTTTTACATTCTTTTTCTTTATGAATTCCTTCTAAGATACCAGTACTGGTTGGATCACAAGTAGATGAATCTTGTATTTCTGATGATGTAGTATTAGAACAATAAATTGACTTTCCTTTAACTTTAGGAAAACATTTTCCAGTTGTCTTGACTTTATTCTTTTCAATTTCTAGTGTTGAACATGCCATGTGATATTCTGTAGGTAATAAATCACTGAGGGCTTCTGCTAATGTTGATGCTGAGTTACAAGATGATTTAACTTCTTTCTTTTTGTCGGAATCAATCATATGATGGTGTAAAGTAGACACTTGACCATTTTCCAGCGGCGACGTAGTTTTTGAGCAAACGTTAACCTTATCTTGATCTCTTTTTTCGAAAGCTTCATTTAAAGAGTGAGGATCTGGATCCACTTTTGGAGAAATGTCATTGCGAAATGGATAAGGTAAGGAATTCTCATTAGTTGATGTGGCATTTGAAATTAAACTCTGCTGATTTTCTTTAGCTTCACTGTCAAGTTGAGTATTAACCGTTTCCGTTGTCGAGTATTTTAAGGTCACACTTTTGTTGCTCTCTTTTTTTGTGACGGATGGTTTTCCTTGTAACGATGTAACTGATAAACAAGCATGATCTACTTTTAATCTATGAATCGAAGATTGTGTTACAACATCGGTTTGTTTTTGAGAATCAGCGGAGCGTGGATTATTATTTAATTTATGATCTTTTTTGTTGCTAGGTTTAAAAAGTGTATCTGTGTTAGGACATACAATATCATGCTGTATACTAAGTATTGAATCATTGTGAACCACTGTTGCATGAACCTGTGGACTAGATTTTAATGTGCAGTTTTCTCTTATTTTATTATTACAATGAGGACAAACCCGAAGCTCTTCTATAGGCGACGTTGAACAGCAATTTTTTTTCTTTTCTTTAGTCTCTCCCAAAAGCGAGGAGCGTTTAATCATTTCCTCTATCTTTTTTTTGTGCTCTTTATCCACTTCTTCTATTCTTCTGCGATCCTCTTTTTCTTCCTCTATTTCTTGTTTATCGAGTCGCACTTGCTCTTCTATAAGTCTTTTTCGTTTTATAACTACGTTATCTTCCACTTTTTTCATGAGTTGCTTTTCTTCTTGCTTCTCTTTAGCTATTCTACATAATGTACACTTTTTTAATTCGGATGGAGGTGCGTATTTTATCAATGACGATGGGTCTACGCTCGTCTGTTTGTTTTTTGTTAATACTGCTTTTTTATCGTCTAATTGAATTTCTTGATCAGTTAATTCCTCAGCCGGCGTGTCTTTTAAAGAAGTATCTTTAATATCATCGCAGTCAGTATATTTTCCCAGTCCAAACAATCTTTCGTATATTTTAATGCAAGCATTAGGACATCCGTATACATCCGCGTCGTTCATTCCTACTTGATCTACAGATTCTGTTGTCGTTGAACATACTTGTGTTTCATTCGTGTTGAAAATATAATTTTGTGCCATCGACTTAGGGTCCACTTTAGGACAATCAAACGGACAGTCAGGATGGCAGCCAGGTCCGCGAATTGCACCTGGTACTGAATTTCTTAGAGTTCCTTTAGAACCATATTCACATGTTTTAAACTTTTGTGCCAGTAATTTCATTCGATACAATTGGTCTCTTTTGGTTTCTTCTAATTCATCTTCACATGCAATTATATGGCTGTTCATGTCGGGAATGAGGCGTTGGTTGAGGACCGTCGTCTGCCTGGAAGGAAAAAAATCATCATCAACAATCAATCATTGACGCGACGCGTGACCAAAATGCTGATGCGTATCTGGCCTAACGCATAAGCATTGACATTCACCTTCCTAATGCGAATCGTTCGGGAATGGAAAGCCTTGCCGCCGTCCTTGTTTCCTAAAAGCTATAACCCGGGCGTCTTCAAGTCTAGAGTGAATAAGTATCTTCTAGGTCTACGTGCTTCATCTTCGACCGCAGCATCGCTCTCCATCAGGCGTGCTGATGGTTAAACATCGAGCTATTCATATATTTATATGATTTATGATTTTTTTAAAGCCTAAACGGCTTGACCGATTTTGATGTGCGAGGTGTTGTTAGATCGTAATAATATAATAAAATCGTAAGTTAGACTGCAAAAATCGCGTTTCTGCAGTCGGGTATATGGATACTTGTTAAAAATATATCGATGTAGAGTTTTTTTAAGTGAAAACTTTTATAACGGCAACTTGTTTTTTTTAATGAGTTAGGATAGCTAGTCATGCGAGCGACGATATAACTGATATATTTGATCTTTTGGAATCACCTTTTCGGGTAAAAAGTACATTTAAGCTTAGGCACTTCACTTGCCGTACAAAAACAAAAGCTAGTCTCAAAATAGCATTGAATCCATTTCAATGGTATAAAATTAAAATAAATTAACGTAGGTATTCATTAAATATGTGAAAAATTTAACACTTCCACTTATTCCAGCGAACTTTTAAGCGTTCCCTTAAAACTGTAGTTACTGTTTATATGCAGTATGATAATTCTCAAACATTTTTACCCGACTGCGTAAGAAGGAGAGTTATGTTTTTCGACTGTACATATGTATGTAGGTATATATTTGTGTAGGTATGTATGCATGTATGTTGTATGTATGTACCTACGTTTCTATATGATTGGCTAAAGCCTAAACGGCTTGACGGATTTTAATGTGCGAGGTGTCGTTAGAATCACCTTCACTCCCTGAGTGTCATATGTTTTATTAATACATCTCTTGCATAAATAAAACAATGCGTTTTTTTCTAATCTCCAACGAACTTGTTCGTAATAAACGAATGATTTTACTAGAATTATTCTAAAGAATACGCATTTTTAATCTTGTACAGCGATTTCACATTACATGCATACTTGAAGTCAGTTAACAGTCAGTCCATACTGTAAGCACTGAAATAGAATAGGTGAACGGTCCGTAGTCTAAAATACCACTCTCTAGTCCGGTACAAATTGACTAGCGAAGTGGCAGTCGGACAGGGCGAGGGACGGACGCAGGCAGAGGCGTACAGGGCGAGGGACGGACGCAGGCAGAGTCGGACAGGGCGAGGGACGGACGCAGGCAGAGTCGGACAGGGCGAGGGACGGACACAGGCAGAGTCGGACAGGGCGAGAGACAGACGCAGGCAGAGTCGGACAGGGCGAGGGACGGACGCAGGCAGAGTCGGACAGGGCGAGGGACGGACGCAGGGCAACGTCTACTCTATTCTACGGCAATAGGAAGATAGGATTTCATCTTAAAATAAAGTGGTCTAAATTGTAGTCACATAGGTATCCACTGTCCAGAAAGAAGGGTTTATAAAGCGGTTGTTTATAAACAGCTTCAAAAAAGAAGGAATTTCTAATTTGGTTATGTTTTATATGTTTTAAGTCATAAGTATTTTTATTAATAAATTGTCAATTTACATGTAATATATGCATCAACTTCTTTCATTCTGTATGTTTGTTACCTCTTCATGGCTAAACGGCTGAACCAATCGTTATGGAATTTGACACAGAGATTCTTTAGGACCTGGAGTAGGACATAGGTTATATTTTATTATCATCATCACGGTTTTTCATCACTACGCGGGTGGCACCGCGAGGCGCAGCTAGTACACAAGATTATTAGAAATTATCAATCAATAATGTCGGACACTTACCGTCGGCGGTAAGTGTTCTACGAGACAATTTAAAGTAGGCAAAAACTTACCAAAAATAGTCAGAAATATCCCTAAAAGCCAATCACCCCCCAGGTAAGAAGCTCTGTTCTAAGTCCGTGTACAGAAAAGTACAATTACGGAACCATAACTTCCGCGCAGTCCGACACGCACTTAACCCTTGCTTTCGGGATACGGAGCCCTAAAAACGTACTTAATCGGAACCATTTCTTAATATTAGTTTATAAAACTTTAATGGTTAAAATGATCCAAGGCAAAGCGGCTATCTGGAGGCTAGCAGTTTGAATTACCGCGGCTGGCTCCGCCCAGGCGACGTTGAAGACGCCCTCTGCGTTATTTACGGGTCGCATTCGAATCGCCGGCTTTTTATACGTTTTATTATTGGAAACATTACACCGTTTTATTTGCATAATGATTTCAGAATAATAGTCTAATTTTATAAATTCTCCTATTTCATTCTGTATTCGAGCAAGTTGCTTGCGTGATAGTTACAAGTATATATATGTATATTAAAAGAAAAACAAAATACCCGATTGTAGAAAACCAGTTTTTCCAGTCTAACTTACGATTTCGTTACGCTTGATACGCTGTTGAGTGTACGTATTTTGTGAGAAATATGCGTAAAATCGCTGTAGAAGATCATACCTAAATGCGCATTCTTCAGAATAATTCTAGTAAAATCACTTGTTTACTCACTTGTTTGTTGTTATTGACTGGCCTTGTGGCTCAGTTGGTAGTGTGTTTACGTCTACCTGCTGAACTGAAAGGTCGTGGGTTCAATCCCCACCCAGGGCAAACATTTGTATGATGAGCATGGATGTTTGTTCTGTGTCTGGGTGTTTCTATGTATCATAAGTATATATTTACAAAAAAAAGTATATATGTATTCTATCAGCCATCTAGTTCCATAGTACAAGCTTTGCTTAGTTTGGGCTAGATGGTGTTGTGTGAAATGTCCACAAGTATTTATTTTTCGGCGGTATTTTTCAAAAGAGCAGCACACACGTCACTCTCGGTCGGTCGCAAGGCGCGTCACCGACCGAGAGTGACGTGTGTGCTGCTTCTTTGAAAAAGACCGCCGAATGCGGTTGAAACTATAGTCGGATATTTTGGCTCAAAACAGACGTGAGTGACCCGTAGTTTTTATTTAAAAATGTGTGAAAACCACGTTAATTTCCATAGTAAAATTTATAGACTGTGTCTATTTTGTATTTTTGAAATCAAACAAAAAACAATTCACTCGCGATTTAAATACACCCAGATTATATATATCAGGAAAGAGCCACTCAGGAAGCGTATTACACAATCTAGCAGTCCGCAGTTGAAAGTGACAATCGACACGGTCTTGGCCAATTATTTTAGAGCCGTAAATAATTAAAATAGCCATGTCATCGTCCGGCCGCATACACGAACGAATGAATCCAACAATAATTCCCGCGAGTCGTTACCAGGTATCGATGCAAAATTCATACTCGCCTCGACTACTCTAGATTGAGTCAAAGGGAATCGGAAATCGGAGACGGTTTTAAATATACGACACGACATAGAACGGGCATCAGAGTTGCTATACACATCGGGCCGGCCCCTGAATAGTGGACTATTACAGGGGGCTAATTCAGTTATTCAAAACCGATCCGTAACTGAACCTTGTGCGAAGCATTTCCTGTCGGCTGCTATCATTTTTTGATTTAGTAACGAGCGAAGGACGTGTTACGTTTCATCAAATGTGTCAATTGTATGACATAAAAGTGACTGAATCAAAAAAACTATGGCGGCCGGCGGGAAACGCTCCACATATGATTCGGCTATGGAGCGGTCTTTAATAACTGAATTGGGCCCCAGGTTGATGACGATGATGATAATGAAACGGAAGCGAGCGAGATAGCTATTGCGCTCGCGAGACGAATACGTGGTCTAAGCCTTAGACTAAGGCAATGAGATTTTATGTATAGAGAGGTTTTACTCATTGAATATGAAGTAAAAGCATGGGAAATTTCAATTCTTAGCACTTTCGAAGATAAGACACATCCTTAAAGCCTGTTAGTATTTGACCTTATACATCTTGGTGTTGCGCTTTCTAAACACAAGATGACATTGCCACTGTTCACAAGTTACAACACGCGTATAACAGCGTTGCGCGACATGTCGCGACTGAAGACGACTCGGGCGATCACCTTACTTGAAGCTAGCCCCTCAGAACCGGGGAAAACCTATCTACGTATAATACATCATTGGTCTACGGTGGTAAGAGACATCGGCTACCATCGTCCGGTATAAGTGGTACCCGAGGTAATGGCGCGCGGAGTCCGCCGACCGCGATATATAATGCAGGAGTCTTACCTGCACTGCCCCTGTACCGCCGTACTAGGAAGTGGCAGTAGATGACGTCACTACAATTAAAGTAACAATAAAATAACAACAAGCATCTATATTAAAAGATACAGAACAGCCGTTTTTGCAGTCTAACTTACGATACGCTTGATACGGTGTTTAGTGTACGTTTATTGTGAGAAAGTATGCGTAGAATCACTGTAGGGTACGATTCGTTAGTACTTATTGTCTAATTCCCATATTTTAATGTGCGAGGTGCCGTGAGATTCGTTTTTACTTCCAGAGTTTCATAGCTTTTTTTTTTGTAATAATAATACATCTCTCGCAAAAAAACGAACCTTTTCGTAATAAACAAGTGGTTTTACTAGAATTATTCTAAATAATGTGCATTTATAATCTTTCACAGCGATTTTACGCATACTTTCTCCCAAAAAACGTACACTCAACAGCATATCAAGCGTAACGATATACGATAAGTAAGTTAGAGTGCAAAAACTGCTCTTCTGCAGTCGGTTATTTTTGTTTTCTTTTAACATAGATACTTGTACTTCTACTTTTACCTTCATAAATACAGAAATTATGCTGCTCTAAAGAATTAGTAGAGAGAAATCGACAAACAAAATGCAACCTACGAAGGTTCCTTGTTAAAATATTACGAAACCCTAAAAAAAGGTAGGATACCTAGGTACTGTTAAGTAGTATACTGTACCAGTAGTACTATCATTCGTATAAAATAGATTTTAATTATAGACCAAAGACATAATAATGACGGTCAATTATGAAATTGAAATTTCAGCTTTGAATAATGTAAGTTCATTTTTATTAACATTATACGGAAAATAACAAAATTTCCACGTTATTTTAAGACAATTAAAATATTATAAATTAAAACATAATAATTATGTACACATTTTTTTTTTTTTTTTTTTTTTTATCAGCCCTGTTTGTAAAAACTGTCCCACTGCTGGGTACGTGCCATCTTCTCATTGTGAGAAGGGTTAGGCCATAGTCTGCCACGCTGGCCAAGTGCGGGTTGGCAGACTTCACACATCTTCAAGATCATTGAGAACTCTCTGACATGTAGGTTTCCTCACGATGTTTTCCTTCACCGTTTGAAGTTAGCGGCAATCAACAATACACACATAACTTCGAAAAGAAAGAGGTGCGTGCCGCGGGATTCGAACCCAGGACCTGCGGATCGCAAGTCAGACGGTCTCACCACTAGGCTGCCGTAAACTTCAAACATAAATTATGAATTAAAAAAAACTAATCTACCCTAAGTTAACCCTTAAGCTATAAGTTAGTTATTAGAATAATAAAAGTTATTAATTGATAGAGACACTACTAGGTGTATAAATGTTACTGGTAGATTAAGAGCGAGTAAATCTAGGTTTACCCGGGTCTAATTAGAATTATCTAAGTTCCTTGAGTAAGATGTTGGTACGTACCCCAACTATATTTTTGAGGTCGGTTTCTGTCTAGGGCTTAGTTAAAGTTGGCACCGACCTCAAAAATATAGTTGGGATTCGCGCTTACGAACAAATCAGCGTTCGTTTTACGTGACGGGAACTATACTCAGGTTGACGCCCAGTTTTAATTTGTCGGTATTATGTATCAGTTGTTTTTTTTTCCCTTTTCAGTTTTGAGGTCGATTTAATTTTTAGGGTTCCGTACCCAAAGGGTAAAAACAGGACCCTATTACTGAGACTCCGCTGTCTGTCCGTCCGTCCGTCCGTCCGTCTGTCACCAGGCTGTATCTCATGAACCGTGATAGTTAGACAGTTGAAATTTTCACAGATGATGTATTTCTGTTGCCGCTATAACAACAAATACTAAAAAACGGAATACAATTAATATTTAAGGGGGCTCCCATACAATAAACGTGATTTTTTTGCTCGTTTTTGCTCGATATTGATAACGGCAACAGGTAGACGTTTGAAATATTCACTGAATATTGAGTTATATTATTCACTTTAAAAATAAATAATCAAATTAAAATAAAATGAATATTTAAGGGGGGTTCCCATACAACAAACGTGATTTTTTTTACCATTTTTATAGATAATGGTACAGAACCCTTCGTGCGCGAGTCCGACTCGCACTTGACCGGTTTTTTAAAAACATTTTTTTTTGAAGTCAATTCAAAAAAGTTTAACCGGACAAAACTGCTTTCTTTAACTGCCTTCTGAATATCCTACTGAATTATTAGGATGTAAATTGCGCCAAGTGGCTTCTACTTCGGAAGCTCAGTGCAATTGGCGACCGCTTCTGTTCAAATTGCTGACCGCATGCGTTTATACCAATTTAAAAGTTATATTGAAATGCAATCGATCACGACTACGTATAATTTAGCTGACTTCTTTGAATAGTTTTGTTTTAACAACTTTAATATACTTTAAGGGGTCATTGTACTAAATTTTATGATAATTATAGTTAAAAAAAAACTAAAAAACCGACATCAAAATACGCAATTCATTTATTTGAATGTTATTTTGTTGTAAAGCCAAAGTACTGAACCGATCTGATAAAATTTATATGGGACCACCTCTGACGTATTATTAAATAAAAAAAGAATCATCAAAAAACAAAACAGTCGAATTGAGAACCTCCTGATTTTTTGAAGTCGGTTATAAAGCTAGAAAAGGGTGTCTACAAACACCTGACCGGGCTAGCAAGCCAACAGTAATGTCGCTGATGTTGCAGTTGTCCATAAGCGACGGTTATCGCTTACCATCAGTCGACCCGTCTGCCTTTTTACCCGACTGCATAAATGTGGAATGCGCTTCCTGAATGGGTCTTTCCGAATAGATATAGTCTAGATGTCTTCAAATCGCGAGTGAATAGGTTTCTTCTAGGCAAGCGCGCTCCATCGTAGACCGTAACGTCACTTAACACCAAGTGAGTTGACGGTCAAGCGCAAGCCTATCGTAGAATTAAAAAAAAAGTAAATGAAATTGAGCAAAAAGGGTATGTATGTATGTTTCTTGGCCGCCTACAGCTAAACCTGTACGGCCGACCCCTACTAGGGGGTAGTAGTACTTTAAATCCAGCCTTGTATAATGTAGGTACATTGATTTGAATACAAATTATGTTTTCCGGTAAACTCAACGAAGAGATCATTATGTACCGGAACACTGTAACTCTAAGGAAATCTAATCATATTTTATGAAGGAAGGTGCAAAATGGACGGAGCCCAGGCCGCAATTTTCTAATGAAAATATGAAATATTTGCTCGAAGGAAAATATTTGATGAATATTTTTTTGCGTAGAGCCCGAACTCGCGAAGAAAATAAAGCGTTCCAACAAAGTGAACATTGCGGAGGATCGACGAGACAATATAATATAAAGGGTTTATTGCGACAACAACTTATACAGATATATTGAAATTAAACAACTTTTAACGGATTTATCGTGTTTGTTTTTTGGTTCTAAGCTCAAATAAAAAGCTTTACTTATAGCACGAAGTACCTATATTATTCAAATGGAGCATGAAATGAGTAGTAGTTGACTGGCCTTGTGGCTCAGTTGGTAGTGTGTTTACGTCTACCTGCTGAACTGAAAGGTCGTGTGTTCAATCCCCACCCAGGGCAAACATTTGTGTGATGAGCATGGATGTTTGTTCTGTGTCTGGGTGTTTCTATGTATCATATGTATATATTAACAACAAAAAAAAAATATATATGTATTCTACCAGCCATCTAGTTCCATAGTAGGTACAAGCTTTGCTTAGTTTGGGCTAGATGGCGTTGTGTGAAATGTCCACAAATATTTATTTATTTATCTATCTATACTTATAGGTATGCTATCTACAATAGTATTTTGCAACAATTATTCAAATATGGATCTACGGGTCACTCACGTCCGTTTTGAGTCGAAAAATCCGACTATAGTTTCATCAGCATTCGGCGGTCTTTTTCAAACATCAATTCAACCTCTCGCAAAAAATTTAAAAAATGCGTTTTTTCGTAACCTCTAATGAACTATTTCGTAATAAACAAGTGATTTAACTAGAATTATACCTACTAAAGAATGCGCATTGATAATCTTTTACAATAATTTTACGTGTAGGTATTTTCGCACAAAAACGCACACTCGACAGCGTATCAAGCATAACGAAATCGTAATTTAAACTGGAAAAACTGCTTTTCTTCAGTCGGGTATTTTGTTTTTCTTTTAATATACATGCTTGTTATATGCACATATGTTTTTTTTTAATGTAAACTATCTATGATCCGAAATACATTTGTTCGAATCTTACTTGTCCAAATCCGTTTTATAGAATTGTCCGATTCTAGATCTTTTACTTGATTACGATTTTTACGATTTTTAACACGCTTTTATTAGGTCGACCTGTATGTAACTAACTATGTAATGAAATCTAAGGTAACTAATTTAACCATCTTCCAAGGATCGTAGCGTCATGAAAATTGGCAGCTGTATGTAGTTCGGATGACAATATAATAATATGGTACTGTCGAACTGATCTGATGATGGAGCCGGAAGATATGAACTAGAACTTCATGATGGAACATCGTATCATAGCTGTGTTTGAATTTGTTAGAAAAGTCTTGTAATGTACATACTTTGACCACAATAATTTGTAGCGTGTTTTTTAAACTGTAATTTATTAGATCTTTTACTTGTTACGATTTTTTTGTTTCTATAAGTTTGTTAGCCATAAGTTTCATTTGCTCGAACAGTTATTAAGTTAGATTCGTTAGGTCACTGTTTATTAAGCAAAGGAACTTTGTTAATCAAAAAATTTGGTTATTAAATGAGTTGTCAGACGAGCTTTCGTGATTTTTTCACGAATTTTTTATTCTTTCGAAAAAAAAACCTAAAATAAATTTCAAGCTAAATTTATTTGAATTTGAATTCGTTTTCGAGGAGATGGTATTCGACATTTCATAATTCGGATTACAGATAGGTAACCTTATGTTGCAAACTGTATACTACTCTGAAATATGGAGTAAGTTTGTCTAGGAAACATATTCTAAGTTAAGACCGCTGTATCTCTCACACAAATGTTAGTTCTACTGAAAATATTCTAAAGTGCTTCGATGCTTCTATCGTCTTCACTAGCATTCGCAGCCGGATATGCTCCGATTTATATCCGACTGCCATAAAAGTAGTGTATTGTTTTGTCGTGATAATTGATTTTTATAATAATTGGCGAAACATTCGATATTGAATTCTGAACTAGAATTTCTGTCATAGACAGTAGATTTCGTAAACACAGACCTTTTTTTACAACTAATTTTGCTAAATTTTGTGCTCGCTTCTCTCATCATCATCATTATCTCAGCCACAAGATGTCCCCTGCCGGACATAGGCCTCCCCTATGGTTATTCAAAAAGCCGCCACAAGAAGTCCACTGCTGGACATAGGCTTCCTCCAAGAATTTCCAGAAAGACCGGTTGGACGCGGCCTGCATCCAGCGTCTTCCTGCCATTTCTAGGATATCTTCTGTCCCCCACAGACATTCAGTTCCTGACTTCTGTTGTTTGTGTACTATTTAGTTTTAATTTATATGTTATTATTATTAATATAGGAGTATTTTCCTGTACTCAACAAATACAGACAAACGCTATTTATTTCAGTAGGTATATGCAAAGAAACCCAGTTTTAAAGTGGTATGAATTGGAATAACCTGCTTCTAGACTACACATTATTATTATATATGACCTGGCCACGAGCTGCTTTCTACATGTCAATAACAGTAGGGAGAATAGGTTTGGATAGGAAACTACCGTGGCATAAATGGGAACTAATACTCGATTGAACAAAACAATGGAATAAGGACAACAGCGCCCT
The DNA here is from genome assembly GCA_947563715.1 of Lycia hirtaria. NCBI lineage: Eukaryota > Metazoa > Arthropoda > Insecta > Lepidoptera > Geometridae > Lycia > Lycia hirtaria. The sequence goes on from OX387388.1 coordinate 917,552, forward strand.
TGTTCTCGAACAAAAGGCGGACCGTCAAAGATCACAGCGACGTTAGTTTGATGCCACATTTGACTGATTATATTTTAATTATTCTCTAATTATGTATATGTTAAGTTCCCGGCAGCTTAGTGGTGAGACCGTCTGACTTACGATCCGCAGGTCCTGAGTTCGAATCCCGCGGCACGCACCTCTGTCTTTTCGAAATTATGTGCGTATTGTTGATTGCCGCCAACTTCAAACGGTGAAGGAAAACATCGTGAGGAAACCTACATGTCTGAGAGTTCTCAATGATCTTGAAGATGTGTGAAGTCTGCCAACCCGCACTTGGCCAGCGTGGCAGACTATGGCCTAACCCTTCTCACAATGAGAAGATGGCCCGTTCCCAGCAGTGGGACAGTTTGTACAAACAGGGCTGATAAAAAAAAAATTATGTCACAAAATTGTATAATGACATATGAATGACAATGAATCTTGTGTACATATAATATGTATATAATCTGAATCTTGGAAATAGCTCCAACGATTTTAATGAAATTTGGTTTGTAGGTAGATTGGGGGACGATAAATAGTCTAGTAAAAATAAGATTTGTGACAAGATAAAATACAACTAAGTATACTTATTGTTATTTAAATGAATGTGCTGGTGTTTTGAAATACATTTGACACAATTTCATAATTATATTATAAAAGCTAATTTTGTTACCTTTACACGCTCAAACGGCTGAACCGATCGTTATGAAAATTAGTATAGAGATAGCTTTGGACCTGGAGACGGACATAAGCTACATATCATCATCATAATCATCACCGTTTTTCATAACTACGCGAGTGAAACCGCGGAACGCAGCTAGCCTATAAATCGGGGATTATTGTTGATCTATGATTTTTAGGGTTCCGTACCCAAAGGGAAAAAAGGGACCCTATTACTAAGACTTCGCTGTCTGTCTGTCTGTCTGTCTGTCTGTCTGTCTGTCTGTCTGTCTCCAGGCTGTATCTCATAAACCGTGATAGCTAGAAAGCTGAAATTTTCACTAATGATGTATTTCCGTTGCCGCTATAACAGCAAATACTAAAAATTAAAAAAAAAATAAGGGGGGTCCCCATACAATAAACGTGTTTTTTTCGTATTTTTTTGCTCAATATTAAAAACGGTAACAGGTAGACGCTTCAAATTTTCACAGAATATTTACTTGTATATTACCTTTTAAAATAAATAATTAAATAACAATAAAGTAAATATTAAAGGGGGGCTCCCATACAACAAACGTAATTTTTAAGCAATTTTTACTCGATCTTAATTAACAGGTAGAAACTTGAATATTTGTAAGTAAATATTTAGAAATATATTAACTATAAAAATAAATACCTAATCTAATACATAAAAACTCACAAAGAGAAAAAAATCCGTGCATCTAAACGCGGTGCGAGCGCCGCGCCGCGGTGTGGTGGTGGCGCGAGCGGGAGGCGGTTGCTAAGCAACGGCCGCGCGGGTAGCGGGGGAGGTAACATCACGGAGCGAGCCATAACCGCGCGTATTCGCGCGAGCGTTGTCATGCTGCCCAGATGTGTATCGAAAACCTACCTATAAGTTTGCAATTTACTACTTGGAATTTCGTTGATTTCTCGTTATTTTATAAACAGAACTAAACTTTGTAGTATTATAGATGATAGTACGGAACCCTTCGTGCGCGAGTCCGACTCGCACTTGGCCGATTATTAGTTATTTTCTTATCATAATTTCAAAGAATCCCCCCAGTTGCAAATACTGCTATCTGCTCCATACAAACGGATTTATTTTTACTAGACTCAAATCGATCTAGCTAGGTTTCATTTTTAGTGAACCGGGGTTTGCTCGTATTTTCAGTCATAAAAATCCGAGTGAAGCTCGCTCGCCCAGGTACTTATAATTTATATGCGGATTTTTTGCTGTAAAAATAAATTATTTAATAAAAAAAAACATACACAAGTAAATCGCTTTATAATGAAGTAGTCGCGAATGATCAATGCTGTAATATAAATATCAGCATCCCGGGAGTGGGAAGGGGGGAGAGAGGGGGGGTATAGGTGGTGAAGGGGTGGGGGTACAGCTGCCCACCCCCGGGTCGACGACCCGCCGTGATTAGAGGGACGTGTGTGACTGGAGGGTGGTATTTGCTTCTCACTTTGCAATAAGTAGGTATTAGTCTAAATATAATGATTTAAGGGGATCGTGGAGTGCCGATTTGCTATATTCAGGGTTCCGTAGGAGGATAAATTACGAGGAAACCATACAAAATGTATCACAGACATATTATTCAGAGACGTTGCACTAGACATATAGTAATATATATATATTATGTATTAATTGTTATTTTTATAATTTTATTTCTGGCCTTTATTGATTTTTTTTATTCGACGTCTAATTCGGTTTTGTGAAGAATAAATGAAAATTAATACAAATGTGTGAACCGCTATAAAAAAAATGTACTATAATGAAGATTTAATGCTATATGGAATCCTATCCAACTTACTTAATTTTTTTTCTCCCCTCTCTATTACTACACGCCCCGTCATTTTACTTTCTTTACGTTCCTCTACATCCTAAGGTTGCCTGGAAGAGATTGCTATTAGCGATGAGGCCGCCAGTTGTTACACTAGTTTTTAATTAATTTCTTTTGATTGTAAATTTTATGGTGTGTACAATAAAGAGTTTATCTATCTATCTATATGCCTTAGTCACTTTTTTTTGTACGTGGTCTTGGCCACTTTGTATATATTTTTTCTTTTTTTGTCATGAAGCTTCGCGACTTCTAAGAAAAACATGCAAAACTATCCTCTTAATCCAATTATGCATCGACGATTTTTCGTCATAACATAACTGCAAAACTTCGACGTTTAATTATCCAGCAGTGACGTCACGAGATGGATATTGCCTTGATACATCATTTGAACCATATTGCAGCCAAATTGGAGCATCAAAAAGCTCTCTAACCGGCCCACCTCCGCATAATGCGGAATCAAGTTAAATCCGATCGATATAGACGTCTGCCCGGCTCATAATTAATTAACGGACTTCCAAACTAATTGTTTACCGACTTTCGATCCATTTACGAACGTCCACCATTTTGTTTTTTAGTCCGAGGTCACATGAGCGGTGCGTTACTGTTGCGTCGTCGCGCTTCTATAATATCGCACTGATTTCTACGCTTTCTACGCTTAATTAATGAATGATCTCTTATGTTTTGTTGTTAGTTAAAGTTATAAAACCACTGTGTAAATAGTAAATGGTATAGATCATGGCCGTAGGCAGGGGGGGGGGGGGGGGGGGGTTGGGGGGTCCAAACCGAAATCCGAAATCCTGGCCATTATAAAAATTCTTCCAGGCTTGTATTGTTTCATATTGATCTTTATTTGTATTGATCATTAAAGTGCCGTGAACTTTCTAATACGAGCAAATAATTCACTAAAAATAGCCACTAACCAAAAATTTTTGCGCGTTCTTGTAGGTATGTTTGTAATTTTCTATAAAGTCATATATTTATATTTAGGATTATTAAATTGGCAATCAATGCATTCAAATGGTTGTATTTATAATTATTGATAGCGTTAAGTCGCTCTTTACCAGTCGGGTATTTCCTTTTAACACAGTTACTTGTTTGATTCATCTGGTCCACGAAAATCTAGGACTCGCTAACACGATCAATGAATCAAATCACTTCCATGATTTAATATAAAAAACCTTTAAAAAAAATTTTTATTTTGACATGGAAGTACTGTGGGTTCACAAATACGAGAAATTTAGCATATTACTATAAAACACTACTACAAAGTCCGGTATTTTACTGTATTTTACGGTGGGAGCCATGGCATGCGTGAATTTAGTGGACTTCACAAGTGCAACCTTAATCCTGGTGAGGGTTGCTTCCGTGTTCAGTGCTGGGTGCGTTCGCGCATACATTGCGTATATGTAGCACAAATCATCCACTCTCATTCTCAGTTTAGATTAAGATAACAGAAATATGACATTTGTATTTAAGCATAATTTTAATATCATTTGATTAATTATTGACATTTGTAATTTTTTTTTCTGTTGACATTTTATTGTTTTTTTTTTTAATTTTTTTTGATGCTTCTTTTTAAATTGACATTTACTTATTTAATTTAATTTTTGATGTGTATTGTGTGAATTTTATGTTGTATCTATGGATTAATTAATATCTGAAATAAATAAATTGAATTGAATTCAACTTTTATTCGTCACGCATAGGCTGTGTTGCTTATTGAATTCACACACAATGTCACATAATTAGTCTTATCACAATTTCGAAGTTCAATCTAAAATGTTTTCAAATTGAGGATTCTGGAAAGTTCTGGTGAAAAACTTAATGAAACCTTTAATTTTATTTTATTCGTCACAATATTCGTTGAAAGTGTTGATCACAATAAAAAATCTTAAAATAGGTATTAAAAAATTAATTAATTATCACCAACATAGGCAATAATTTCACGTAAGAAACCCATTGACCTATATAATAGGGACGCGACATATTGTTCTATAGGTACAATTGCTTATATAAATAGCATCCATTTTGAAGGCACACACAGACATATATCTATCTCGTTCTTACTCAGCACTGTAACCCGCAGGAAAACAATATAACAGTATTCCAATGCGTACATAAAGTGAAACATGAATATACGTAAATACCTAATGAGGCCGAAAATCCGCCATGTTTAGCGCACCAAATGTCATTGTCAGTCAGTTCAGCCGGTACTTGCCTTGTCAAAAAGTAAAGCATAAAGCTTCCATCCCTTTCGTATATAAAGTAAAGCATAAAGTTTCCATCCCGTTCATATACGCAAGTGCGAGCGAGACGGCAACATACGAAACGACGATAAAATTTAGCATGCTAGAGATGGGCAGATGACACTGTAACGCCATAAGCACTAAAACCGCCATGTTTAGCGGCTAGATGACGTCACAGTGGCACGAATTTTTTGTTGACGTTTCATTTCCATAGGTTTCCTACTTCAGTGAAGAAACCCGCCCCGCCTGTGCGTTTCGATTCGGATGGTGTGACCTGATCTTTACACACCCCATTTTGAAAGGTAAGCAGTTTTGCTTTTAAACGGTTTTATTTTATACTACCATCATTATTCTTAGAAATCTCTTTCATGATGTAGTAGTAAGAAACTTTTGTGAATTTGACATTAAAAAGTTTTTAGTGGGAATATTCCGAGCACGAAGAAATAATTTGGTGACAAATATCACCAAAATTTATATGGTAATAATTTGATAGTAGACTCTTGAATAATTATAGTTTAAAAAACTGAAGCAACCGACTTCATAATACGCAATCCGGTTTACTAGGATGCCATTTCGTCGCTCGCATGACTGTATCACATGTATCTGTATCACATTTTTCAAATAATGAAAACTATTCAGTATTCAGGATGCAAATACCTTAAAAGCATCAATGTGAAATTAAAGTGTAAGGAATGAAGAGTGCTCGCTCGTTGGAGGTCTTTAAAGGACAAGTAAAATCACACTATCTCGAATTATAGCTATTGTTTATATTAGTGCGTAGGTACTTATGTATATTATTTTTGGCAATCTAAACCAAATTAAATTAAAAAAACAACAATCTCAATGTTACACAGATTTTACTTTTGTAACACAATTAATTTTAAAAATAATTACACAGTTCTACACAAATTTGGGCAGAGATTCGACTACACAATTTTTAGAAAAATATGTCGGACGATGTAGGTAGTATCGACGATAGCTCGCGGCAAAAACTGTCTCGACCGTGCGCAGGCGCCGCCTTATATAGTCTGCGCCGACATGTACTTGTCAGTCTCACAGCACGGCCGCTTCCGAATGAAAAAGAGGCTCGCAGCACCAATGGCGCTTCTTTTATGTCGATCGGCCGTCCTCCCCTCCATCGTCTCCGAGCGCCTCTAACATTATTATATTACTATTTATTATATTTTTATGTAGATGTTTACGTAATTTTATGTATGTTTATTATCTTTTAGGTATATATTTATGGGTATGTAATATATATATATATATATATATCAATTATGTGTGTAAGTATATTAATTTGTAAAATATGTTTACTAATCATTCCTATTTAGTTGATCTTTTTAGGGTTCCGTACCCAAAGGGTAAAAACGGGACCCTATTACTAAGACTTCGCTGTCTGTCTGTCTGTCTGTCTGTCTGTCTGTCTGTCTGTCTGTCTGTCTGTCTGTCTGTCTCCAGGCTGTATCTCATAAACCGTGATAGCTAGAAAGCTGAAATTTTCACAAATGATGTATTTCCGTTGCCGCTATAACAACAAATACTAAAAATTAAAAAAAATATATATTAAGGGGGGTCCCCATACAATAAACGTGTTTTTTTCGTATTTTTTTGCTCAATATTAAAAACGGTAACAGATAGACGCTTCAAATTTTCACAGAATACTTACTTGTATATTACCTTTCAAAATAAATAATTAAATAACTATAAAGTAAATATTAAAGGGGGGCTCCCATACAACAAACGTAATTTTTAAGCAATTTTTACTCGATCTTAATTAACAGGTAGAAACTTGAATATTTGTAAGTAAATATTTAGAAATATATTAACTATAAAAATAAATACCTAATCTAATACATAAAAACTCACAAAATGAAAATAATCCGTGCATCTAAACGCGGTGCGAGCGCCGCGCCGCGGTGTAGTGGTGGCGCGAACGCGCGGGTAGCGGGGGAGGTAACATCACGGAGCGAGCCATAGCCGCGCGTATTCGCGCGAGCGTCGTTATGCTGCCCGGATGTGTATCGAAAACCTACCTATAAGTTTGCAATTTACTACTTGGAATTTCGTTGATTTCTCGTTATTTTATAAACAGAACTAAACTTTGTAGTATTATAGATGATAGTACGGAACCCTTCGTGCGCGAGTCCGACTCGCACTTGGCCGATTATTTTTTCTTTATAGGCCACTGTTTTTAGGGTTCCGTACCCAAAGGGTAAAAACGGGACCCTATTACTAAGACTTCGCTGTCTGTCTGTCTGTCTGTCTGTCTGTCTGTCTGTCTGTCTGTCTGTCTGTCTGTCTGTCTGTCTGTCTGTCTGTCTGTCTGTCTCCAGGCTGTATCTCATAAACCGTGATAGCTAGAAAGCTGAAATTTTCACAAATGATGTATTTCCGTTGCCGCTATAACAACAAATACTAAAAATAAAAAAAATTAAAATATTAAGGGGGGTCCCCATACAATAAACGTGTTTTTTTCGTATTTTTTTGCTCAATATTAAAAACGGTAACAGGTAGACGCTTCAAATTTTCACAGAATACTTACTTGTATATTACCTTTCAAAATAAATAATTAAATAACTATAAAGTAAATATTAAAGGGGGGCTCCCATACAACAAACGTAATTTTTAAGCAATTTTTACTCGATCTTAATTAACAGGCAGAAACTTGAATATTTGTAAGTAAATATTTAGAAATATATTAACTATAAAAATAAATACCTAATCTAATACATAAAAACTCACAAAATGAAAATAATCCGTGCATCTAAACGCGGTGCGAGCGCCGCGCCGCGGTGTGGTGGTGGTGCGAACGCGCGGGTAGCGGGGGAGGTAACATCACGGAGCGAGCCATAACCGCGCGTATTCGCGCGAGCGTCGTCATGCTGCCCGGATGTGTATCGAAAACCTACCTATAAGTTTGCAATATACTACTTGGAATTTCGTTGATTTCTCGTTATTTTATAAACAGAACTAAACTTTGTAGTATTATAGATGATAGTACGGAACCCTTCGTGCGCGAGTCCGACTCGCACTTGGCCGATTATTTAACATACAATTCCTGTCTTTGCATGGTTGCCTGGAAGAGATCGCTCTAAGCGATAAGGCCGCCAATTAAAAACCTAGCCCTAAGTACTTAATGTTATCTTTGTTTTTTGTTATCATGTGGTTTTTAATAAAGTGTTATCTATCTATCTAACCTCTATGAAAGCTAATATCATAGGTTTGCAAAACATCAGATTTTTATTACTTCTGACTCAACCTAATCTCAGAACCGAAATACGTTTGTCCTGAACGATCGACTAAAATGAGATAGGACAGTTAGTCATGCGAGCGACGATTTTTTCAGTTATTTTGTTTTAAAAACCAAAGTACTGAACCAATAAATTTAATATGAGATCATCTCTGAACTATTTCTTACCAAACAAAAAAGAATCACCAAAATCAAGTCGTAACTGGTGGAGTAATCGGGTAACAAACTTAAAAAACAGGCGAATTGAGAACCTCTTTTTTTGAAGTCGATTAAAAAAAACTTTATAAAACAACGGGTTGCACTCCGGGAGTGCACGCAGAAGTGAAAACTAAAAAATAAAATAGCATAAAGACTGACTCGTGAAGGATTTGAACCTCCGCCCTCCGATTGACAAATTGAAATTTATATCGGTGCTCTAACCTATTGAGCTAACGAGTCTTACGCGCATGTGTCAAAAATAAGAATTCGGCGCAACGAAATGACGTCATGCTAGAAGGACAAACTTGTACATACAATAATGAACTTTAAATGCAGAACGTTAGAATAGGTTTCTGACTGTCCGTCTTACGATCTAACGATATGACGCGAGTTTAAATTTTTTACCCATCCCAAAAATGCACAACACCGCTAAAGAAGTTTTCACTTCAAAAATGGGTTTAAAAATGACGGAGTTGCTTGTAGCAAACTTTATGCCGTCTCATTTTTCGTTTTTGCGTACGGTACACAGATATCGCTGTATGTTCGTTATTTTTCATCCAATTGTATTTTTATTCCAGATAAATGGTTGAAGTATCAATCACTACAAATCTGCATAATAAATAAATAATTTGGACAAGCTCCGAAAACCTCCTCTCTATTTGAAATCAGTTAAAGAGATTGTAGCTAACTGAGGCATATTGTAACATCTTCTAGTCCAGTGGGTGGGTGATATTTGCGCACGCCACGTCATGCGTCACGGACACGTCAGGTGACTGCCGGTCGAGGATGTAGCGCGCGGTCTGTCTGTGCGCAGGCGGGCGCGGCGTCGGGTTACTGAGCACTAGAGGCACCTGACGACGGCGCCGGAGGGCTGTGGTGCAAGCCATTGCATTACAGCGGGAAATTATGATTTAAGTCATGTCTGTTTCCCGAGAACTACATTCTTTGAATTTTTAAAGCTAGAAAGAATAGATATCTTCTAGATTGACGAGCTCCATCCTCGGCCACACTTAACAACAGGCGAGTTGGTGGTCAATCGTAGATCTATCTAGCGTAAAAAAGGTATTCATAATAACACCGGAAAATATGATACATATTTCACTTAATCAGTTGCTTCGATGCATACATACATACATCATGCGTATTTTCTCATACGGAATAGGCCGAACTTCAAAGAGGTTCATGACCGTTTGATGCCACATTTAACCATGATTAGAGGGTTAGATGGGAGGGAGAGGGTGAAATGTAATGTTAGTTTGCAGTGACAGGGGGTCTGCGCATCGCCTACATAAACAAAAAATATCCTCAACATTTGACACTTCTGCGAAGAAAAACGTGTTAGTGGAACTCTGCGATTCTTTAATCGGACGCACTTACTCGGGAATACATTGAAGATATTTTCATTTATAGAGATTATTCAAAAAGTAATAAAGCGATGTTTATAAAATAATTATAGGATCAACTTGGGAGCTTTCTCTATACACCAATTCAGGAAACACTAAAATTGTAAAAATTCGTATACATACATACAAAAAAAAAACTTGAGAGGTGTCAAGGGACACCCGGATGGAACGAAGTTCCTTTCGATTAATTAGTGAAGGTCGAATAATCGCCGCGACACCACACTGTTCAATGCGAAATAGAAAGACGAAACGAAAATAACTGGCTTGCTTTCTATGAGAGAGAGAAAGAGAGAGAGAGAGAGAGAGAGAGACAGAGAAACACGCGCACGCTGCACGGCTTACGCACGGCTTTAGCAAAAAGTGTCGTTACAACTTTTGGTCTTAATTTTTTCCGTTTAGCCCTCTATCGCAACGCGCGATAAGGATTTCCTTCTTGAAGTCGGTAAAAAATTTGAATTTACCCGCCGTATGGTCGCTCGTCGCTCGCACCGCACGCAATGTTTGCATGTCGCGGCTCCAGTTTTCCCCGTGAGTTGATTTATTAAGTTACAGATTAGACGTCTCACCCCGCGACGTAATTAAAGGAAACGGCGGCGCCCGGGACACTTTACACTGGCAATACTAAACGGTAGATATTGGCGCAAAACGGTAGATGCACTGTATTTGCGTAGATAACTTCTTCTTTTTTTTTTTTTTATCAGCCCTGTTTTGTACAAACTGTCCCATTGCTGGGAACGGGCCACCTTCTCATTGTTAGAAGGGTTAGGCCATAGTCTGCCACACTGGCCAAGTGCGGGTTGGCAGACTTCACACATCTTCAAGATCATTGAGAACTCTCTGACATGTAGGTTTCCTCACGATGTTTTCCTTCACCGTTTGAAGTTGGCGGCAATCAACAATACGCACATAACTTCGAAAAGACAGAGGTGCGTGCCGCGGGATTCGAACCCAGGACCTGCGCATCGCAAGTCAGACGGTCTCACCACTAGGCTGCCGGAAACTTCTTCTCAATCAAAGGAAACGACGTCAAGTACATTTTACACCTCTAGTACTGAACGGTAGATAATTAGTATTAGTACAAAACGGTAGATGTACTATATACTCGTAGCATTCACATAATTCAAGGAAACGGCATCCGGGAAACTTAACACCACAAGCACTACGTACGTAGATGAGTTTTCCCCTGCTTGGCAAGCCTTTAGTAAGGTAATCGCCCGACTCGTCTTCAGTCGCGACACGTCGGGCAACGCTGTTAGACGCGTGTCGTGACTTGTGAACAGTGACAATGCCATCCTGTGTGCTTAGAAAGTGGAACACCAAGATACATAATGCCAAGATACTTAAAGGTCTTATACTCGAAAGTGCTGAGAACTGAGATTTGCCATGCTTTCACGACAAGTTCTACACCTTAAACAGTCTAATTATCTCATATATCAACTGATAATGCTCATAACTACCATTAATCTTATAATATACTAGTTTATTTAACTCTAAGTATATTAAAATTTAAGTTAAAAATGTTCCTATTAAAAATATATAAATGTAGATAATTAATTTTAAGATATAAATATAATTTGTAGATGACTGTATTGAAGCATATTAAAGTATTTTAGTTTTATTTTAAGTAAGTATATTAAAATAATTATGTAAATGATATTATTATTAATTAAGGATTATTAACAATACAAAAAAAATTACCTATATATTGCACGCCCGAAATGGGTAAGCTGTGAGACTAAATTATTTTATAAGACCATAATGTACCAGTTTCTGCAATAAAAGTTTTCTGATTTCTGATTTCTGATTTCTGATTTCACGTCATAGTCAATGAGTATAACCTCTCTAAAGATACGGTCTCATTGCTGTGTTCTATTCCAGTGACGAGTCTAGCGCAGCTCCCGGCACGCAACCCCGCTCGAGTTACCGATGTAACTCGATCCTCACTTGCCACTCGCGCTCGCTATCGAGATTAACTCGTCTGCAACTCACGCGTGAAACAACTACTGACGGATGGTGAAAATAATAACTAGTTATTACAATGTTGTACGTAAGTACAGCGTCCTGCCTTTTATTTTGTTGAGAAACTTAAGTCGGCATTTTTTTCTTATTACCTAACCAACCGTAGCAAATATCTATAATTAAAAGAAAAACAAAAAAACCCGAATGCAAAAGAGCGATTTTTGCAGTCTGACTTACGCTTATACGCTACGCTGTTGAGTGTACGGTTTTTAGGAGAAAGTATGAGTAAAATGCGTAAAAGGTTATAAATGTGCATTATTTTGAATAATTCTGTTTTGATAAATCATTTATTATGAAAAAATTCGTTGGATGAAGAAAAAGAGCAATTATGACAAAAAAACCGGACAAGAGCGAGTCAGACTCGCCCACCGAGGATCCTGTACAAACTAGTAATAGGTATGATAAATAGTTCGGGATTCGAGTGTTGAAGTTTTTTTTCTGTTGAATTAATACAACTTTTTTTTTTTACATATTTAGTCATAAAGCCGAAAAATAATTTAAAACCTGTTTTAGCATGTGCTAATAAAGCTCTTTCATATAACAGCCCAACATGATACGGTTAACTCACTTTAGAACCCTCATTCCTTGCACAAATACCCTATTTTTGTGATTTAATAAAAAAAAAAACAGTTTTCGGATCTTTCCCTTTATGTGTACTATATAAGACAATGCTTATAGCCAATTTTCATAGTTCTAGGACAACGCAACGGGAAGTATATTTTTTTATTTTTTCGATTTTACATTAGGTAGTTTTTAAATCAGTATGTACTTAAAAATATTAGGTTACAAGCAAAAAGACTAAATTATACATATATAAAAAAAAGGGAGAGGGGTAATTTGCAAAGTTAACTGCTTGAAGGAGACAAAACATACAAATATAAAAGGAACTTTGTTACATATTAAGGTTTTTTTTAGTAATTTATAAATATGATTTTTTATGATGAATTATAGGTTAAATATAAATATTTATTTATTTATTTTATTTTATTTATTTAACAAAATCTACAGCCCTTTATAACATACATAAATAACTTAGATAAGGCTTCAGGCCAATAATAGATTTACATTTTATATTTAATCATATACAATTACAGTCGTAAAGTAAAGGAAGATACTTTTACATTAAATATGTAACAAAAAGCAATATAATTAAATACATTACATTATGATTGTTATGTCGAAATATGCAGTTTATACGCAGAAGGGTTGACATTTGTGTAAATCTACAAACCTGTAGAATTTTGACTGCAACATTCATATAAGTACATTATTCTCTTTCAAATATAGCCTTTCTAATAAAACAGAGATTATTCTCTTTTAAATGTAGCCTTTCTAATAAAACAGAGATCTGTTAGTCCAAGTCAATTTTCAAACATAAATATCATTTTTGCGTTAGTAATTTCAAAAAAATATTTTTATGTATGAAAATTAACTTGCATCAAATTGAAATTGTCGTCGAATATTTGTGATGTTGTTTTCTACGAGGAGTTTTACAAACGACATTTATTTTTTTATAAGTTCATTCTGTCATTTTGTATCATCAAAAACGTGAGTATGCGCGAGCGAGACGGACTATGTTCGGACTATGGACTCATAATATTTTTAAATTTTCAACAAATCATTTGTATTACCCGATATAGCTCGTCGCTAGGTTGTTAGTTTGTCCTAGGTCGCAGTCTAGACGGCCTGCAGGTCTGACCGTGTCTCCACTCTCGATAATTGTGTACCGAGCTATTACGATACAAGAGATAACAGATTGTTTTTATTGTGCAGTCTACGCGTTTGTATTTTAGGGTTGGCACTTTACAAAAAAAAATATAAGTGTAAATAGTATTTTAGATAACTAATTTTAAGATATAAATATAATATCTAGATGTATTCAAGCATAATGTAACGATGATGATGATGATGGTGAAATTTCTAGAAGGAAATGCTCCACGACTATTTAAATAAAGAATCTCGTCAACATTCTAGAAAGTTCGAAACAAATGATAAAAACAAAAGACGAGCGAAAAGACGATCGAAATTGAACATTCTGGAACGAAACAAATGACGAACGAAATGACTATCGAAATAAAAGCTTCTAGAAGGTTCTGCGGGGTATATAAGGAGCTTCAGTCGCGGACAGAGGGCAGTTCAGATACAAGTAGCATACAGGAAAGAAGAAAATGTTACAAGTGAAAGTGAAGTGTTGAAGTGAACAGTATAGTGAAGAGACGTTATAGTAGTAGTGTGTTGATCGGAACACGGTCTCTGTGTGTTTGTAGCGCGTCGATTCTGTAATTATTGTCGGTGTTCGTGTTATAGACTGTGAGTGCTCTGTAGAAGACACCACGTGTCAGTGAATTAAACGGGCTTGAATAACATCGTTGTTTCCTTCCAATCCCTATACCCACTTCCCGTAACAATATTATTTATTTTAGTAAGCATATTAAAATTATTATGTAATGCCTATATATTGCACGCTCGAAATGGATAAGCTGTGAGGCTACATTATTTTATAAGACCATAATGTACCAGTTTCTGCAATAAAAGTTTTCCTGGTTCTGATTACAAATTTTAATCGACTACCCAAAAGAGGATAAGTTTCTAGCAGCCTAGTCGGGAGACCGTCTGACTTGCGATCCGCTGGTCCTGGGCTCGAATCCCGCGGCACACACCTCTGTCTTTTGTCTTTTCAATGATCTTGAAGATGTGTGAAGTCTGCTAACCCGCACTTGGCCAGCGTAGTAGATTATAGCCTTACACTTCTCACAATGAGAAGATGGCCCGCGCCCAGCAGTGGGACAGTTTGTACAAACAGTGCTGATAAAAAAGAGGATAATGTTCTTTGGCTCACGACTAGAGTTAGTATACTAACTTGTGTATCTCCTGAGCATAAATACATACCGGCTGCCTTATCGCCTATTTGATTCTGACTGATTCGGACATTTACTAACCGATTTTAAAAATATTTGCTTAAAAGTAAGTATATTAAAAGAAAAACAAAATATCCGACTGCAAAAAGCAGTTTTTGCAGTCTAACATACGAATTCGTTACGCTTGATACGCTCTTGAGTGTACTTTTTTTGTGAGAAAGTGTGCGTAAAATCGCTGTAAAAGATTACTTATATATGCGCAGTATTTAGAACAATTCTAATAAAATCACATGTTTATTACTAAAAAGTTCGTTGGAGGTTACGATGCTCAGGAAGTAAATAAAAATCTAACGACATCTTTCACATCAAAATCGGTCAAGCCGTTTAGGCTGTAGGCGCTCATAATATAAACATACATACATACCGACACACATACATAAACTCGAAAAACATAACCCTCCTTACGCAGTCGGGTAAAAATGCTTAGTATTTAATTCTAAACGAGAATTTTAAATACGAGCACAATCGGTCAAGTGTTTGTCGAAATATAAGGTTATAAAATATCGGTCGAAAAGAAAAAAGAAGTTTGCTATGAAGCCATTTAACTTTTGACTTTCCATTCTGAATAAGAATTTTGAATATGAGCCGCAGATCTCACGAGTAGACATTGTGCTCGCGATGTCTACTGTTCGTAAAACTACTTTTAATATTGAATTAGCATAAGTAAAGGTTTCAAAGCTACCTCAACGCGCCTTGAAAAGCGCTCGTGCGAACGAGACGTTACTTGTTAATTCAATATTCTTAATCATATTTATTTGTCGATACAGACTAGGTAGGTGCACGTCAGAAAAATAATCAGATTTCAAAAAAGTAAGTACACGAAAATCAATAAAAAAAATTCAACGTCACAAACTAATAAATAGATTAATTTTTAACTGAATTGAATTTATTATTATGACTTGTATGAGTGTTAGAAATTAAAAATAGATTAAATAATAAATAAAGCTAAAAAAAAACGATTGTTAAAATCACAGAATTCGCCCGTCTTTAGTTAAAATTGTAAAAAATATGAAATTTTAATAAATCAGTATTTGCAGTTTAATCATTACTGTCTTTAATAAAAATTTAATAAATGAGTATTTGCTGCTTAATCATCATTGTCTTATATATACAAACTCAAGAACTCGTGTTCAAAATCGTAGAATAGATTGACGATCCAATATTCCAATAAATCCACGTACAAGCAACTGTGGCAGCCCTAGCGACAAACGTCTGGCGTGGTTCCAAGCCGCGTACTACGCGACGTGACGTCACAGGAATCCGCACGCACACAGTAACAAACACTCCAGACACGATGTTTTTTTTCACGATACAAATAGTATGCGGTCACTGCATACGTCGCATTCGCCGAATACTCGGATCAAAGATTGGAATAATGACATTATTATAGCTACTTCAAGATAATTATAGTTTAAAAAACTGAATCAACCGCCTTCTCATGGATGCCATTGTCAGAACTGGACCAAATTGGAAATGGGACCACACGGGAAGCACCAGCTTTCAAATAAAAAAATAATCATCAAATTCGGTTCACCCAGTCGAAAGTTCTGAGGCAACAAACATTAAAAAATACAGTCGAATTGAGAACCTCCTCCTTTTTGGAAGTCGGTTGAAAATGTTTAATTGGCTTAGCTAGTATGCGGCCTTACCGCAAAACGTTATTTAACTTTAACCATCGTCTTAAATTCTCTGTCTTCTTTCCGCAAGTGTCATTACGTGTCAGCCAGAAGGTGACAAAATATGTTAAGCAATGCTTAAAGTTAAGTAATGTTTTTCGGTAAGGCCGCATATGTTTAGTAAAATAGGTGAGTTACATAATTTTAACGCCTGGTCAATTAGACATAGCAAATAATTTTAAAAATATTACAGTGTCTATTGATATTAAAATATTAAAATTTTATTTCTTATAGAGAATTATATTTTTAGGATTCCGTACTAAAGGTGTGGAAAGAGGACCTATGCGTAAGGCTACGGTGTCTGTCTGTCTGTCCTACACTTAAACGGCTGTATCTTACGAACGGTAATAGATACAAGTCTCGAAATTGGCAAGATTATAGATTTGATTTTGATCTAAATAATTAAATAGCAAACATTAGATATTATTAGGTTTTTGTCATTTTAAAAATTAAACAAAATAAGTCACGTTGTCGTAACACATAAACGAGTGACGCTTTATGGCTTTTACGTTATCTGTATAATATTTTTTGGATCTAGAATTGAAATTGACAAACATTACTTCAAATTTCGTTCAATTTCACTCAGATTTTGTTAATTTTTAACCGATCCAAAAAGAGAGTAGTTATAAGTTTGTCGTGTGTATCTATATATATATATTTAGTGTATCTGTGTAACTGTGTATATTATGTATATGTGTATCTATGTATATGTGTATCTATGTATATGTGTATCTATGTATATGTGTATCTATGTATATGTGTATCTATGTATCCGTGTATCTGCGTATCTATGTGTCTGTATGTGGCATCGTAGCTCTCAAACGGATAGACCGATTTTGATCTAGTTTATTTTGTTAGAAAGAGGATTTCATTAAAAATCATTGACATGAAACAAATTTTAACAGATTTATCGTGTATTTGACATCTCAGCCATAAGAAAACCACTACTGGACATAGCCCCATGGACTTTCAAAAAGACCGGTTGGAAGCGGCTTGCATCCAGCATCTTCCCGCCACTTGTATAAGGTCTGTCCATCTCGTGGCTGGTCTTCCTACGCTACGCTTGCCGGTGCGTGCTCTCCACTCGAGAACTTCTCTACTATTCTAGTAAAGTCTAGTAACTCACTTGGCAGCGGTCCTGTTTGCCTTCTCCAGGTTTTGGAAGGCCACCCTCGCCTGGCAAATGCGCACCATCTTCTGTACCATATCCTGCCACTGCCGCTTAGCTGCCTTCAGGTTCTGTCCTCCTCTTGCGATGCCGAGGTGAGAATAGTTCTCATTTTCACTCTGGATATGAGAAATAATCACTGAATATGGGGAAGATAATACCTTAATACAGTGAGACAAAAGGTGTAGTGGGCCAAAAGGTCCAGAAAGGCAAGTGTCAAAAAATTCAGAGGGCCAAGATGACAAGTTCCAAATTGTCTAATCTTAAATTCAGTTGTAAATCAAAAATCACATGTCTTAAAGTTGCTTATTGTTTTAAACCGACTGTGATTTCAACTTTTGAGATATAGCGATAAATATGTAAAGCACTTAAGTCGTTATCGTACAGAGGTCATTGACCTTTTTGCAAAGAGTTCTCAACAAATAATACTCGCCCGCCAAGTAGTTTTCTTTTAGACTGCATCATTAGCTACGGAACCCTGCCATATACGCGTCTCGACTCGGACTTGGCCACTTATTTGTTATAATAATTGTTAACGCTAAATTGCGACTTGAAATAAATGGCAGAAGACTAGTTCTTTCTCCTTTTTTCCTAACCAATTACCGCTCCCCATCCTTGTCTCTCTCACGTATCGCACCACTTGCGATGAGTCTGTTTCGTTGACCGAATGGCGGTCATGTGATCTCCCTTAAAATAATTACAAACTATTGTTCATCCGGTGATTTTGTGTGGAAATACTATAGACATATGTGCAGAACTCTCCTATTTTCGAATTGTGATATAAGAAGTGATCTCCTGGATCTTCCTGTGGGAGCAGCAGTAAAAAACGTGAGTCCTTTCATGTGCCTTCCTCACCCCTAGATTTTTTGCCATTATATTAGGTTCTAAATTCAAAATACGATACCAGCGCGCATACAATAATACAACAATAATAGGTAAGTTAAAAAGAAAAATCTTGTCTTCACGTAATTTTATAATTCTGACAAAGGTCACGGTGACAACACTGTTCAACTAACATGCGCTTATTTAGCGTTTATAAGTAAGACGGAATGTATAGAACTATACAACAATATAGTATACAACTCACACATAGGAGTAATGAAATGTATAGTATACACGCACACACACACAAGGGAGTCAAGTACGGTGACGTAGTAGGAGGCGTGTCGCCATGAAAGGCCATTTATTATTTGTTATATTATAATACAACAACAGATGTACTCACGGCGACACAGCTGTACTGGTGGACTTCTACGCCAGATATATGTTTCAACGCTACATTCACCTTCATTGTAGCCTGAAAACAAAACTATATATTATTGTGTAATCCACAGACTTCTAAATAATAAGGGCCTTACCGAAAAACGTTACTTAACTTTAACCAACGTCTTAAGTTCTCTGTCTTCTTTCCGCAAGTGTCATTACGTGTCAGCGAGAAGTTGACAAAATAATGTTACGTATTGCTTAGTGTTAAGTAAGTTCGGTAAGGCAGTAAATCTTTTGGGTAGCGGACTCGGGGGGTCCGTTGCCCGACAAGAGTAGCCCCCGAGGTGGCGCGCGGGGTACCGTGCTCCTCATAGTATTACTGTTACACAGAGATTGAGTCAAACAGGACCGACGCTGCTGGGGTCACGGTGGATTATGCCAATGTACCCGTACCCCAGTACAAAGCGATGAGACAGTAACAGCCCCGGGTTTTTTAGTGGGTAGGCCGCCAGACGGAGAATCCCACATAACCACCAATGCTCCCCCAGAGTCAGTGTGGCATCCATAAAGGATTTTCCCCGGGGAAAAAAAAAAAAAAAAAAAAAAAGGCAGTAAATCTTTAATGTAATCAATATTTTTCTATAAGTAATAATACAATTAGTTTTTAGCCGATTTCTAAATAGAAGGAGGTTCTCAATTGGACTGTATGTTTTTTGTTTGTTATGCGATTATACTCCGACTTCATATTTAACCGACTTCGAAAAAGGAGGAGGTTATCAATTCGTACCGTATATTTTTTTTAATGTATGTACACGAATTACTCCGTCATTCGAAAACCAATTTTTGTGTTTCTTGAATTGATGTATAGAGAAAGCTCCCAAGTTGGTCCCATAATTATTTTAGAAACATTGCTTTATTACTTTTTGAATAATCTCTAAAAGTAAAAATATTTTCATTGGATTCCTGAGTGAGTGCGTCAGATTATAGAATCGCAGAGTTCCACTGACACGTTTTTCTTTGCAAAAGTGGCAAATGTTGAGGTTTTTCGTATAAACATCTGCACATTTTCTAATCTGCGACGACGAAGCATTTGACATTCAATGACAAATGTCATTCTTGAAAAAAACGAGCGGGTGAATAGAGGTCTTTTATAAAGTTTATAATCGTGAGAGATTTATTGAGGTTGAAAAGTAAAACCTACTTACTCCTCATCCAATGTGTATAAGGAGAAAATAGAGTTACTTCAACGCTTGAGCGCCTTGTTTAATTATTATCCTTACTTACACTACAATAAACGAAATAACGTACTTTGAAGTCGGTTGTTTCAGTTTTTTAAACTATAAAATTATTGTATCACCGATTCACCGAGTAGGACTCCGTTAATTGTGAATTGATTTTGATGATTCATTTTTTGTTTGGTAGATCATACTTCAGAGGTGGTCCCTTAAAAATGTTTATCAATCGGTTAAATACTTTGGATTTTAAAACAATATAGCTGAAATAAATTTACCCTCCCCATTTCACTTCAGTACTAGCAGAAAGACGGTGAATTACCACCAATTTCTCGTTGATATGTCAAAAATCCGTACTCAGCGATATCGATCCACGTTCTTGATGCGTACTGCACAGGAGTGGAATTCTTTGTCGCCATCTCTGTTTCCTGAGAACTACAATCTGGGAATTTTCAAGGCTAGAGTGAATAGATATCTTCTAGATCGACGAGCTCCATCCTCGGCCACACCGTCGCTTAACATCAGGCGAGTTGGTGGTCAATCGTAGATTTCTATAACGTACAAAATATATGTTATACATGTACACGAAAATGCGTACAGTGGAGTCGGTAGTTTCAGTTTTTTAACACAAGTATAACAATTATGTACAGATATCTTTTAATACCGGCTAGCGCAGCGTAGGAAGACCAGCCACGAGATAGGCAGATGACGTCATGCAAGTGGCGGGAAGACGCTGGACGTAAGCCGCTTCCAATCGGTCTTTTTGGAAATCCATGGGGGAGGCCTATGTCTGGACATAGGCCACAAGAAGCCATAAGAAGTCCACTGCTGGCAGTGGACTTCTTATGGCTGAGACGATGATGATGATGATCGTTTAATAATAATATCAAATAAAAGAACAACGGCGGCGACCCCCATTATCTTTTGTCTATATCTTTTATTATCTAAAATAATGGATAATTAAATTTTATCAGAAATAATAAATCATCATAATTATTTTTATCTATTTAGTAAGAATGTCAACGTAATTTCCACAGTATGTTTATAAAGTGCGTGTGTAGTGCGAGGTATAATTTCGTGCTGTCGCTCAACGCCTTCGTGGCGCAATTGGTTAGCGCGTTCGGCTGTTAACCGAAAGGTTGGTGGTTCGAGTCCACCCGGGGGCGGTTATTTTGCTAAATATGAATTTGAAATTATTTAGGATGAAATGAAATTTGGACGCTACTTGGATGGAATCATGTCGCGCCCAAACAGTCTGTAAACTTCCCGCGTCCCTTCGTGTCGTGTACCTTTTTTAACCGACTTCAGAAAAGGAGAAGGTGTTTTTGTTCAGCAACTGCATGTATTGTTCTTTTTTTTACCCGATTGCGTAAGAAGGAGGGTTATGTTTTCGAGTGAATGTATGTTTGTATGTATGTTTCTATATGACAGCCTACAGCATAAACGGCTTGATCGATTTTGATGTGCGAGAGAGATTCGTCTTCACTCACTGAGTGCCATAGGTTATATTTTTTGTAATCACTATATATATTTTTTTGCGAAAATGAAAAAATGCGTTTTTACGTAACCTCCAACGAACTATTTCGTAATAAATATATATTATACTAGAATTATTCTAAAGAATGCGCATATATGATCTTTTACAGCGATTTTACGCATACTTTCTCACAAAAAACTTACACTCAACAGCGTA
The DNA here is from genome assembly GCA_947563715.1 of Lycia hirtaria. Lineage (NCBI taxonomy): Eukaryota > Metazoa > Arthropoda > Insecta > Lepidoptera > Geometridae > Lycia > Lycia hirtaria. Next base: position 939,095 of record OX387388.1, read on the forward strand.
TTAAGCGTAACGAAATCGCAAGTTAGACTGTTAAAACTGCTTTTCTGCAGTCGAGTATTTTGTTTTCCTTTTAATATACATACTTGTTTAAAGTATGTTCATGAAGAGCGATTTTGATAATTATCTTTACGTTGGATTCTATAGTAATCATTTCTGTAATAAAAACTACACAACAAAATGTGCTTTAATAATAATAATAATATATATCTTTATTGCACACCAACAGAAACAATACATTAACAATAAAAAGAAACAATTTGGCAGTACAATGGGCGGCCTTATCGCCTAAAGCGATTTCTTCCAGGCAACCTTAAACAAAACAAAAAACAAAAAACAAAAATAACAAAATGTGCTTTATACATAAGACTAATATAGAAATGCTAGACGTTCACAATATCAAGTTCAAATATGTAAATGTTACAATAGCACATTGTTACCCTAGGGGTGAAAGTAACTTATTTAGTCCCGAGACGGGGTTCGGGATAGTTCGAGGGACTAAATAAGTCTTTAACCCGAGGTAAACACTGTGCTTTTCATTACGAATACAAGGAAAGTAAAAATGAAACACGAATTAGCTACAGAAAAAATGAGTAAATTTTATTTTACATAGATCAAAAACTTTGGTAAGCAATCTATTCAGCCAATATTTTTCATTTTCATCATTAATAAAAATGGTAAATATTTTGTTCAAATCTATGTTATTTTGAAGAAATTGTTGAAACTAAATTATAATAGTTATTTAAAAAATATATATATTATTTAATCAATACTTATCTTTATGCTATTTCAATTTTACATCGCGCTGTAATTGAGTGGCTTTAAAGAAAGTTTCACATGGCTCAATAGAAACGTGAAAATAGAACTAGTTTTTTTTTAATTTGACAGCTGGCAGTTGAAAGCGATTCTCCCTAGGGTTGAAAGTATTACTTTCAACCCGCTCCTCAGGCAACTTCAGGCCTACTTTCAGAGTATGAGTAATGAAAACATACTTTTCTTATCCAAACAGAAAGAGAGAGAACATTAGAGTTTAATAAATTTTATGACACACACACACCGTTGACGAAACGTTCTCTTGTCATATTCCGTTTCTTTTTTGTGGAATCAACATATACATAATTATATTCTCGCAGATATTATCTCGGAGATATAATCTCGCACAATAAATTCCCATTTATCAAAAAATATTTACGCAACCTTGTCTCGCTGTTGACCAGATTTTAGTTTTACATTTTTAGGGCTCCGTACCCAAAGGGTAAAAACGGGACCCTATTACTTAGACTTCGCTGTCTGTCCGTCCGTTCGTCCGTCTGTCACCAGGCTGTATCTCATGAACCGTGATAGTTAGACAGTTGAAATTTTCACAGATGATGTATTTCTGTTGCCGCTATAACAACAAATACTAGAAACAGAATAAAATAAATATTTAAGGGGGCTCCTAAACAACAAACGTGATTTTTTTGCCGTTTTTATAGATAATGGTACGGAACCTTTCGTGCGCGAGTGCGACTCGCACTTGGCCGGTTTTTAGATTTACATCATTATGAACCCTATAATCTTACCGATGTTAAGAGTTGTATATATTACCATTCAAAAGATACAGCTGTTTAAGTTTAGGACAGACAGTCAGACACCGTAGCCTCACGATTAGGCTCCCGCACCCTTAATACGGAAGCCTAAAAAAATATAACTGTACCATTATAACGTATCAACTACAAATTCTCATGTCATAAAGCATGCTCATTTTTGTGAAAATGTATATCAAATTCGATTCAGCAAAATAGCCGCCCCCGGGTGGACTCGAACCACCAACCTTTCGGTTAACAGCCGAACGCGCTAACCAATTGCGCCACGAAGGCGTTGAGCGACAGCGCGAAATTTTGCAATCTTTTTTCCCGGCGTTTTCCATTTTCCTTTCCGATTGCTGTGATTCAAATAAATAATTATACGACATACTTGTAATAACTAATCGTATTGATAATAATTTATCAAATATTTTGTTTCCGATATTAATATAAAGCACACATTGAAAAGTTCATGGTCAAACGATATCCCAATTAAATTGAAAAAAAAAACAACAACAATATAAATAAATTTACTATGGAAATTAACGTGGTTTTCACACATTTTTAAATAAAAACTACGGGTCACTAACGTCTGTTTTGAGCCGAAATATCCGACTATAGTTTCAACCGCATTCGGCGGTCTTTTTCAAAGGAGCAGCACACACGTCACTCTCGGTCGGTGACGCGCCTTGCACTGCGACGTGCCGCTCGTGCCGCACGTGATGTCATCGGTTGCAAAAGGGTTAGGGCGGGAAGCTGGTCGTCTTGCGTCGGTTCAGCTGAAGTGTCCTCTTCACTAGAACTCTCGTGAGTGTCAGGAATGTTCCAGCAAGCGGAACTCACAATATCACCACCAGACTCACGATCATCCTCCCGAGCTCCATGAAGGCAAGGTTTCCAAGTGGGTGGTTAGTGCCATCCCCCATCTCTGTTAAAGGTCGGTCGTTTACTAATTTCTATAGCCTCCCTGACCTTCCGGGGCACAAACAACTTCTCACGTGCCAGGACCTTCACCTTATCGAATCTAATGTAGTGCTGCGTGTCGGAGGTCAGAGCATGCTCCGCCACCGCAGAACTGACGCTGTCCAGATTCTTCATGCAGCGTATGTGTTCTGTGAGTCTGGTGGACACGTTCCTCCTCGTTTCACCGACGTAACACTTGCCACAATCGCACGGGATCATGTACACACCGGGGACACCCAATGGCTCTCTGTCTTTCGGAGAGCGAAGCAAATTCCAAACTAAACTATAACTAAACTAACTGAAACTATAGTCGGATATTTTGGCTCAAAACAGACGTGAGTGACCCGCAGTTTTTATTTCAAAACAATATAAATATTTCATAATCTCTTCACTCTTCAACGCTGGACTGGGAGAAAAAGAGAAACATATACATATAGTTTAAAAAACTGAAACAAGTAATCATTTAAAAAAACCCACTTCAAAATACGCAATTCGTTTACTTGGATGACATTTTTTCATTTATTTTGTTAACAAAACCAAAATACTGAATCGATTTTAATTGAAATTTATATGGGACCACCTCTGAGGTATTAACTACCAAATAAAAAAAAACAGGAGTAATCGGTTAACAAAAACACAAAAAAAGTCGAATTGAGAACCTCCTTCTTTTTGAAAGTCGGTAAAAACAGAAAAACGTATGAATTTGCTATTTGTTTGGGTTGGTAGACCTCCGATCTTTACGCGCCGTCTAACGTTACGGCACCCTGTACAGTAACGTCGCGGCGCCCTGTACAGTACTATCCCAGCACCCTGTACAGTAATATCGCAGTATCCTGCACATTAATATCGTGGTACCCTGTATGCGTGTCGTACCTGCGAGGGTATGTTGTTCAACACAGTGTTGTGCAGCAGGGGGTTGTTGTATCTCGCCCGCGCCAGCAGCATGTACGAGTAACACATGTCACCGCAGAACGAACTGTACGACCTGCGACAACATAAACGAAACTTTTATTCATTCTTTGTGTCAATGATTTTTGTTTTTTCGTATATATATATATATATATATATATATATATATATATATATATATATATATATAAAGAACCGTTCTATGTATATGTTGATCCAGTACTATTTTAGAAGAAATGTTGATCCACCTTTTCGACGCATATAATTGGCTCCCTACGAATACAACAGATATACTTTGATCTGGAGTTGAAACAGAAGGGTCGTCCGGCGATCTGCACCGGTCTCTTGCCAACATACTCGTCATCAAAAAATACATAATTGAAAGATTTTTGTTGATCCGTAACGATCGAAAAAATTATACCGATGCTTCAAATGTGTATCCGTTTTATATTCATGCGCGTGCACAATCTTCCTAACTAACGTTGATCCGAGGGCATTTGACCTTGACGACCGCGCGGTGGGCGGGGGAGCGGCTGGGTCGGAGAGGGCAGCCCAGCGACAAGACTTTTGAAAAATAGGTATTTCGCGAATCTATCGCTGTCTCGAAAGAGCCGAATGAAGATGATTTCTATGTGTGCGTAAACGGATTGTTTGTGTGCGCACACCGCCCGGCGGCGCCGCGCGGCTCGCGGCAGCGGCGAGTCTTCGCAATCTTTGCACTCGCCCGCGCGTTACTAAATTTTGTAGAGTCCGAAAGTTTTCTCCTACGAAAAAACTAAAGAGATGATGAATTTTGGGAAAGATTGAGCCAAAAATCGATTTTTTTTACAAGTAGGTACCAAAATTAATCGACGGTCTTATACCGAGAAATACAAGTTAGGGAACGGAAATAAACCACGATTTTTTTTATAGTATTTTTACACTTCCTAGTACATTTAGAAAAAAATATCTAAGTATGAACCTATACTTGGAAATAAAAAAAATATCACTCGTATGTATATTTGTATGTGTTAGTAATAGGTACTCGCCCACATGAATTTGTCAAATTTTGCATCTTTTGGTATAATAAGTGTTCTTTTTACCCGAGTTCACAACAAGGAGGGTGATGTTTTTCGAGATTTATGTATGTTAATATATATTAATAAGTAATTCTACTTAGTAATTCAGCATTGGACCTCAAGATACAGGCTTTGCCGAGTTTATAGGAAAGATACACTTCTAGTTCAAGAGCCAAAAAGGCGGAAATCGAGGCGTTGAGAGAAGATATGGTTGTGCGTATGAATAAAGCTCTAAAAGCTGTGTCCGACTGGGGTGTCGAAAATCTCGTTAAATTCAACGCTAACAAGACTCAATCCTTCCTTTTCTCCGCCAAAAAGGGTGAGTTTATTTTGTCTCCTACTTTCCTAAATGTATTTTTATCATTGACAGACCGTCTTGAACTGCTTGGACTCACGTTAACCCCAACAATGAACTTTAAGGGCTACCTTGAATCTAAAGCTAAACTGGCTAGTAAAAAGCTTGGCATCATTAATAAGGTTAAGCGATACTTCTCACCGGGACGACTGCTTCATCTGTATCAAGCACAGGTCCGATCGTGTATGGAGTACTGCTGCCACCTTTTTGATGGATCAGCTAAGTCAGCTGGAAGCTTTAGAATCAGTGGACCGGCGAGCTGTGAGGTAAATCGGTGACGATAAACTAGCTGCCAAGAAGCTTCTTAGTCTCGAGCACCGCCGTAAAGTAGCATGTCTGTCTATTTTCTACAGGATTCATTTCGGGGAATGTGCGCAAGAGCTTCACGACCTAATTCCACCCTCACCATTTCACTACAGGACTAGCAGTAAGTCGGTGAATTACCACCCATTTCTCGTTGAAATTCCAAAAATCCGTACTCAGCGATATCGATCCACATTCCTGTTGCGTACTGCACTAGAATGGAATTTGTTGCCGCCATCTCTGTTTCCTGAGACCTACAATCTTGGAATTTTGAAAGGCTAGAGTGAATTGATATCTTCTAGATCGACGACCTCCATCCTCGGCCACACCGTCGCTTAACATCAGACGAGTTGGTGGTCAATCGTAGATCTATAATGTTTAAAAAAAACAGTTCAAACTAAAAAGGGAGAAGTAATTAAACCAAATATGGGCATTAAATCAAAATTAGGTATATACACCAACTATTTTTTTTAATCGATACTAGGCCATAAACTACCACTAACTTCTAGACAGGTAAAATAAATTTAAATAAAATAACTTAAAAAAAACTACACAGAAAAAAATCTATTTATTTTTAATGGAATTTACTAGTGTTGCATAAGACTAAAAAAATCACCAAACTTTACTTTGGGCGGGCTCATTTAATTATCAAACTAAATTGACTAATTTTGTAACACCTGTTTATAGGTTAATAATAAGCCAACGAAACATTCAAATCCGCCCAGTAGTTTGGAATACGTTTGTATGGGAAAAACGCCTCTGGGCAATAGACATCAATAAATTTAAAGAGCTCTTTTAATATGTGACGGATTGATTGGAAAGAAGATGTTACCAACTTAATTATAACAGGTATGCGCCTGCCTATTGGATGGTTAATAAAAATACAATTAATAATATTTATTCTTATTTACTTAATGTTTGACTGATTTATTTTAAAGTAGATATTACTTAATTAATGTACCTAACTATATTTAATGAGTAGTAAGAATTAGGAATATTTTTTAGCACTTGGCCATTTATTTTCCTTATATTCTGCAAATAGGTATTTATACAGATCACCTAGTTTAGACATTGTTTTAATGAAAAACGTACGAGTTAACGGTGTACGCATGTATTCGGCCCCAAAATAATCAGAATAGGTAACTGGTGACTGGCAAGCCGAACTAGGTGGTCGTCGCGGTGCGCTGGGACTTCGTTCGTTGCCTGGCAACGGCGCGCGGCGAGTCAAAGTCACACTACACGCTGCTTTTCTGTTTAGAAATCGCGCATTTGACGAAAAAATAAATACACGTGATATCTTACTACACCACACCTCCCCCTTGTGATATTTCGTGATTTTTGCCAAACGCCCACCCCCCTTTCGAGCCTCACTTGATGGATTAATTTAACCTAACATTAAAACCACAAAACTTTAATAAAAAAATTACCTTTCCCTTTTTAACCGACTTCTAAATAAAGGAGGTTATCAATTCGACTTGTATGTTTGTAATATTGTCAGAACTGCACAGTTTTTAGATATGTTAGTCTATACCAGCTTCTAAACATGTGTGCCTCATGAGTGTATATGTTTGTACACGTATTACGCAGAAACTATGAGTCGTATTTCAAACTTTCAAACTTACGGTTCAGTAGTTTTCAAGATATGGGCTTTTGAACACTTACTTCGTTCATCGCAACTGCAGAGCAGTGTCTACACCTTATATTTCAATAGTTTGATAGACAGTGACAAGTCGTATTTAAAAGAATCTATTTTATTGAATAAAATATCTTTCAACTTGGAGTCACTGTAAGTTTCATCAATATCCGTTCAGTAGTTTTCAATATATGGGCTTTTGAACACTCACTTCGTTCATCGCAACTGCAGAGCAGTCTCTACACCTTATATTTCAATTATTTGATAGACAGTGACATGAGCGGTGATAAGCTTAGACGACTGTATTTTATCGACTTCAAAATAATAAATACTATTAAAAATGTATAAATAAAAATAATATAAAATAATAAACCGACTTCAAACAGAAAATAAATTACGAAAACGGTAAAAAAAAAACAAATTACTTTTATTGTTCTACGAGTACCTACCTATCATGAATAGTTTGCGCAGCGCATGAGATGAAGGACATTTTATGGCTAAGTTTCTTACACCTTAGGCTACATTATTGAAGTTTTAGTAAGGATCCCAATTTTTTTCTAATATTAAATATAGCCTATGCTACTCAAAGATAATGTAGCATTCAAAAACGGGACCATAGTACTAAGACTTCGCTGTCTGTCTGTCCGTCCGTCTGTCACCAGGCTTTATCTCATGAACCATGATCTAATAGACAGTTAACATTTTCACAAATTATGTATTTCTGTTGCCGCTATAACAACAAATACGTCTTACTAAAAAACAGAATAAAGTAAATATTTAAGGCGTCCCATACAACAAAAGTGATTTTTTTGCTCGATATTAATAACGGCAACAGGTAGATGCTTGCAATATTCACAGAATATTAAGTTATATTATTCACTTTAAAAATAAATAATTAAATTAAAATAAAATTAATATTTAAGGGTTAGTTTCAATACAACAAACGTGATATTTTTGCCGTTTTTAGGGTTCCGTACCTCAAAAGGAAATACCCTTATAGGATAACTTTGTTGTCCGTCTGTTCGTCTGTCTGTCTGTCTGTTTGTCCGTTTGTCCGTCCGTCCAGGTTTCAAGACCTTTATCTCGGAAAAAGGTATCTTGTTGAAATTAAACCATATACGCAGATCCATGGCCGTAGGCAGGGGGGGGTGTTTGGGGGGTCCAACCCCCCCCCCCCCCCGAAATCCTGGCCATTATAAAAATTCTTCCAGGCTTCAATAATTTTATAAAATGCTTCAAAAAGTTTCGCGCTCGCTTCGCTCGCGCATGATTGTTTCATATTGATCTTTATTTGTATTGATCATTAAAGTGCCGTAAACTTTCTAATACGAGCAAATAATTCACTAAAAATAGCCACTAACCAAAAATTTTTGCGCGTTCTTGTAGGTATGTTTGTGATTTTCTATAAAGTCATATATTTATATTTAGGATTATTAAATTGGCAATCAATGCATTCAAATGGTTGTATTTATAATTTTTGATAGCGTTAAGTCGCTCTTTACCAGTCGGGTATTTCCTTTTAACACAGTTACTTGTTTGATTCATCTGGTCCACGAAAATCTAGGACTCGCTAACACGATCAATGAATCAAATCACTTCCATGATTTAATATTAAAAACCTTTAAAAAAATCTTTTATTTTGACATGGAAGTACTGTGGGTTCATTAGTACGAGAAATAAATCATATGACTATAAAAACACCACTAAAATTTTCGCGCTCGCGCACTATTACTATTTTGACATAGAAGTACTGTGAGTTCACAAATACGAGAAATTTAGCATATTACTATAAAACACTACTAAAACTTTTTCGCGCTCGCTTCGCTCGCGCTTTAATATTATTATATTATTTTCACATGGAAGTATTATGAGTTCACTATACGAGAAATAAAGCGTATTACTATAAAACACCACAAAAATTTTCGCGCTTGCGCATTTATTACTATTTTGACATAGAAGTACTGTGAGTTCACAAATACGAAAACTATGCATATTACACTAAAAAAATTCGCGCTCGCTTCGCTCGCGCATTCATATTATGTCGACATGGAAGTACTATGAATTCACTAATACGAGAAATAAAGCATATTACTATAAAACACCACTAAAATTTTCGCGCTCGCTTCGCTCGCGCTTTATTGCAATTTTAACAGGTAAGTACCGTGGGTTCACTAATACGAGAAACAAAGCATATTACTATAAAAGCACTGCTAAAATTTTCGCGCTTGCTTTGCTTGCGCATACTTATTACCTATTTTTGTTTATATTTAGGTCATGCAAGCGCTGAGTGCTCATTAAAACGAAAAAAATATTTTTTTATTACTACCCAAACATAATAGCACATTTTGCTATGACAAACTTGGTATTCATTTGGGACATTAAAGTGCTCATTTTTTACGCTCGCACATTATACGTAAGATATGGGACAACATGGCCGCAGACTCTGCCCCCCCCCCCTCCCCGCTATGAGAAGGCTATATAAGCTATGCCCATGTCCATTGCTGAACCCCCCCCCCCCCGAAATGAATTCCTGGCTACGGCCCTGCGCAGATCCATAGTCGCTTGCTACAGAAAGAAAAAATTCTCAGTTTTCTTAAAAAAGTTACAGCCGATTATGTCGTAAAAAATGCACATTTCGACACTCACACGGGAATCAAAACCTTTCGGGTACTTCTCGTTAACCTAGAACTATGAAATTTGGCAAGAAGCATTGTGTTACGAGTATATTCATCATCATCTCAGCCTTAAAAAGTCCACTGCTGGACATAGGCCTCCCCCACGGATTTCCAAAAACACCGATTGGAAGCGGCTTGCATCCAGCGTCTTCTCGCCACTTGTATGAGGTCATCTATCCATCTCGTGGGTTGTCTTCCTACGCTGTGCTTGCCGGTGCGTGGTCTCCACTCGTGAACCTTTCAGCCCCATACGAGTATATTACATATAGGAAAAAATCCAAAAACTGTTTTTTTTTATTTAATCACAAAAAATAGTGTCTTTATGCAAGGAATGAGGGTCCAAATTTTTTAATTAATTAACAGTATCATGTGGGGTATATGAAAGAATTTAATTAGCATAAGTTAAAACAGGTTTTTAAATATTTTTACGATGTGTGATTTTCGGTTTATGAAGGAAAATATAAAAAATATACCTATGTAATTCCTCCCTTTTATCTACTAGTTTGTACGGAACCCTCGGTGGGCGAGTCTGACTCGCACTTGTCCGGTTTTTATTAAACAGGGTGCTATATTATTCATTTGGAAGCGATCTTGAGGGTAATGTATACATATGTAAGCAGTACATATCGTTTTTTAATTAATTTATATTAAAATGTAACCACTATTTTTTAATAATTAAAAAGTGTCTTTAGGTTCCTTAGATGCACTCTACATTATTAAAAGCATTATTGAAGAAAGAGCAAATTAAGATAAATAAAACACAGATTCCTAAAAATACGATTTCGGTACTTACCGAAAGGCGAAAGTCGGCGAAACAGTCCTTTGAGGAGCCGACCGCGCGCGCGCCGGGCTTCGGCGGCATGTCTTTTGATCTGTGCCGTGGCGCGACGCAACTGGCAACTAGCAGTTCGCGAATTACACTAGGTGCGGCGTGACGTTTTACACCCGCGCCGCTTCCGCGTTCTAGTGTATTTTTTCGTCATACATGTCGTGATAATGGGTGATAAATGTTTATATTGTGTATTGTGCGTTTATTGGTGGTTAAACTAAGCCATAAGAATCATGTATAAAAGGTAGATAGTAGCCATGCGCGGGAGTAAAATCGCACGCCACCGACGACGGCGGGTGACACCGCTCCCGCCCCGCTGTGGCTCAAGCAAGGTCATCGCCCCGGGCAGACACCTGTTCATAGGATGTCCGTGATAAGGTAGAGAAACACTGAATTCACTGGCGGCGTCGTGTGGCGGGTCACCCTCTTCCCTCAAACATGGTTGATATGCATCGGGTTATGCATAGGTACGACGCGAGAGTGCATGGCACGGCTAGAGTCTGGACCATGGAACACAATACTCAAGACACGCCTACTTCGTCTGGGACAGGCGTCGTTGCTCTCGTGTCCCGCGCCGCGAACCACAGCGTGAACTGTGTGTGTGTGAGTGAACTCAACTCAATTCAAATTATGCTGCATTATAGATCTACGATTGACCACCAACTCACCTGATGTTAAGCGACGGTGTGACCGAGGATGGAGCTCGTCGATCTAGAAGATATCTACCTATTCACTCTAGCCTTGAAAATTCCAAGATTGTAGGTCTCAGGAAACAGAGATGGCGGCAAAGAATTCCATTCTTGTGCAGTACGCAACAGGAATGTGGATCGATATCGCTGAGTACGGATTTTTGGCATTTCAACGAGAAATGGGTGGTAATTGTTTTTATATACCATATTATGTATTTACATAAAAACTATATTCTATCAGCCATCTGGTTCCCATAGTATAAGTTTTTGCTTAGTTTGGGGCTAGATGGTGTTGTGTGAAAATGTCTTCCTCCAATTTATTAATATCTCCTATATTACAAACAAGCAAGTTTTTTTTATCAGCCCTGTTTGTACAAACTGTCCCACTGCTGGGCGTGGGCCATCTTCTCATTATGAGAAGGGTAAGGCCATAGCCTACCACGCTGGCCAAGTGCGGGTTGGCGGACTTCACACATCTTTCAAGATCAATGAGAACTCTCAGACATGTAGGTTTCCGATGTTTTCCTTCACCAGAACCATGCTGGAGCGGGAGTCACCTGTCCTATCAAATATTCGGTGGCCCAACTCACCAATGAGCTGTTTGGCCTCACTAACCCATGGTCTCTACCGCAATTGGAATAAAAGTTTAAAAACTATACCTACCTATAAATTAACAAAAAAACTTAGCCAGCATGGGGACTATGGCCTGAAAATCCTGAAATCCTCTACTTGGAGTAGACCCGTTCCCAACAGTGGGAGGTATAGTGGGAATGATGGTTCGAAACGGTTTGAGACCAACGCTCGACGATGCCATTCTGTTCGACCCGTGTGCCATGGTTCGACAGGCCAATGAGAGAACTTACTGCCTTCTGATTGGTTCATTTGAATCGGATCAACAATTATCGGAGTGGATTTGTATATTGGATCAACATTTTCCTTCACCTCGACGGAGTCAATCGTTGATCCGACCGGAGCCACATTAGTATAAGAAAATACATATTGGATCAACAAAAAGCACCCGGATCAACATACGTTTTCGGATCAACAATGTGCTTACGTGACAGCACGCATGATCAACATTTGACGGGTTGGGATCTCTATATATATATATATATATATATATATATATATATGTATATATATATATATATATATACTAGTAGTTCTACGAACAGTAGACCTCGCGAGAGAGCTTATTTGCAGCTCACCTTGGATCATCTGTACATAATACCTACATAAAGTTGGCTTAGGAGGCCGTATGTAAAATTTAGGCCGATTTCGCAATTTTAAGTGATTTTACAGACGTTATTTCACGGTCAAAAAACATTTTATCCATAAGTTTAACCACCTTGAAAGATCAATTTAATTTTAATACAAAAAATAATGTTTAGATGCCCTTAATTTAAAATAATCGGCCAAGTGCGAGTCGGACTCGCGCACGAAGGGTTCCGTACTATCATCTATAATACTACAAAGTTTAGTTCTGTTTATAAAATAACGAGAAATCAACGAAATTCCAAGTAGTAAATTGCAAACTTATAGGTAGGTTTTCGATACACATCCGGGCAGCATGACGACGCTCGCGCGAATACGCGCGGCTATGGCTCGCTCCGTGATGTTGCCTCCCCCGGTACCCGCGCGGCCTCGCGCTCGCGTCACCACCACACCGCGGCGCGGCGCTCGCACCGCGTTTAGATGCACGGATTATTTTCATTTTGTGAGTTTTTATGTATTAGATTAGGTATTTATTTTTATAGTTAATATATTTCTAAATATTTACTTACAAATATTCAAGTTTCTACCTGTTAATTAAGATCGAGTAAAAATTGCTTAAAAATTACGTTTGTTGTATGGGAGCCCCCCTTTAATATTTACTTTATTGTTATTTAATTATTTATTTTGAAAGGTAATATATAAGTAAATATTCTGTGAAAATTTGAAGCGTCTACCTGTTACCGTTTTTAATATTGAGCAAAAAAATACGAAAAAAACACGTTTATTGTATGGGGACCCCCCTTAATATATTATATTTTTTAAGTTTTAGTATTTGTTGTTATAGCGGCAACGGAAATACATCATTTGTGAAAATTTCAGCTTTCTAGCTATCACGGTTTATGAGATACAGCCTGGAGATAGACAGACAGACAGACAGACAGACAGACAGACAGACAGACAGACAGACAGACAGACAGACAGACAGACAGACAGACAGACAGACAGACAGACAGACAGACAGACAGACAGCGAAGTCTTAGTAATAGGGTCCCGTTTTTACCCTTTGGGTACGGAACCCTAAAAAAAAAACAATGTATCTAAATATATAAAAATGAAACCCGTTTTCCGTTGTCACGACATAACATGAAAACGGCTTGACCGATTTGGCTTATTTTTTTTTTGTAGTTTTCTAATACTCTGTACAAGGTTCTTACGGAAACAAATATTAAGAAAATCTCTCAGAAAGATTGAAAAATATACATTTAATTTTGCATATTTTAAAAAACGCGCGTAACGAATGTCAACGTCATTCAATTTAAAACAAAAGAATCTGTGACAACACATCCATAACCGCGTTAATAATAATTTTATTATGTTTTTGATAAAGTTCGTTTTGTTTTAAAGACTAAGAAGTTTTTTGTTTGCTAATTAATGAGACTCCAACTTGCAACCTTTCGAGGAATTCTGCGATGGCCAAAGTGCTGCAGCAAACCAGATTGATCATTTGGGATGAATGTACGATGGCACACAAAAAAATCTTTGGAGGCATTAGATCGCTCGATGCAAGATTTACGGAATAACAAAAAAAGGTTTGGTGGTGCAATGATACTATTGGCAGGTGATTTTCGACAAATATTGCCAGTTGTTCCACGCTCAACGCCTGCTGATGAACTGAATGCATGTTTGAAGTCGTTCATTTTATGGAAATACATTACCTAAAACACTTAAATTGAGTATAAACATGAGAGTCAAATTGCAGGAAGACCAGTCTGGAGAAGTGTTTTCCAAACAACTGCTCGATAAACACTATTATGAAAATATATATGTTGTTTTTTTATTTAATAAAAATTAGTAAAGTCCTAAGGTATGGCGAGACCAGGGAAATAAGGATTCATTTTTATATGGAGGATATTATAGATTCCAGTTCAAATTGAATAGGTACTCATACATAAGATAGGTCAGCTATACAAAAAAAAGTAGTGCATCAAAGCTAGGTTAAGGCGGTACGAAGTTCGCCGGGTCAACTATCTGAAATAATTTGACATGATAGACGTTTACGTAAACTTTACAGGAAAAATAAAACGATGTCTCTAGGTAGCAGCACTCTTGACAATTATATGTACTTGATTGACGAAATTTTGTTCAGAACTCTCCGACTCTCTCTTGGTCGGTTTTGTGACTATTGACGATGATTTGACATTCGACTTCTAGACGAAACGAAGTTCGCCGGGTCCGCTAGTATTCTTATAAAAACAAATAATAATTTTATAAATGGAGAAAACGTAAAATCAAGAAAATTATTCAGCGCTAAAATGCATCAAGCACATCCACGAGCCCTCACTGTTACACGCAATCTGAAGTTGGTTGTCATATCTCGACAACCACTTGACCAATTCTATTCATTTTTATCACAAGTTGTAATAATTGTGTACTTTACCTACCTACCAAATATCATTAAAATCGGTTGGTAATTAACGCCGCAATAAACTTCCCCCCTTTTTATGGGAACCATCCCTCTTATCAGAAATCACCGACGACAAAAAAAATTAAATAATTCATAGAACCTATATACCAAGTTTCATCAAAATTGGTTCAAAATTACGCCTTGTACGCGAGTACGACCATACAAACAAACTGACAGACGAAAGAAAATTTGGCCAGTTGATGCAGAGACGCTTCGCTCGCTTCGCTCGCTCGGTCAACTAGATGACCCGGCGTACTTTGTATCATTTATCAATGAATGGACCCGATATTTTCCAACGTTTAAACCTTCCCTGGATCCCGACAAACATTCAAAACCAAAATCAGCTAAATCGGCCCAGCCGTTCTCGAGTTTTAGCGAGACAAACGAACAGCAATTGTTTTTATATATATTTTATTTTATTTTATTGAGGAAACACACAGTATCAAATATCTAAATAACTTAAAAAATAGGCTCACTCAGAGCTATTTACGTGTCTCCGCATATATAGAGATTTTATTTTGTTTTGTTATTTTTTTTAACCTTTTATAGTAGGTCGAGATGAAGTGTCATGAGTGAATAAGGTATCTCATAGGCGAGCGTGCTCCTCTTCTACCAATTCGTAACTTTCCATCAGGTGAGTTGTGGTCAAACGTTGGCCCATTCCATTATAAAAACACTAGCGGGAAGAATTTCTATGGAAACGGTGTTGGTGTGCATGGCGCGTCACCGACCGAGAGTGACGTTTGCGCTGCTCCTTTGAAAAACACTGCCGAATGCGGTTGAAACTATAGTTGGATTTTTCGACTTAAAACAGACGTGAGAGTCCCGTAGTTTTATTTAAAAATTTAAAACAGTTTTTGTCCTTGCACTGTAACTATTGTGTGTGTCACATTGTTTGCTTCAAAGGTAAATATTTACACCATCACGTCATTTAAAAAAAAAAAAAAAATGTGTAGTTGTCGAGTGGAGATCACGCATCGGCGCACGCAGCGTAGGAAGACCAGCCACGAGATGGACAGACGACCTCATACAAGTGGCGGGAAGGCGCTAGATGCAAGCCGCTTCCAACCAGTCTTTTTGGATATCCATGGGAGAGGCCTATGCTCATCAGTGGACTTCTTATGGCGATGATGATGAGATGATGAATGATGTACTATTAGTTAAGGCTGAGATGATGATGATGATGAGTGATGTATTAGTTTTACATTCTACCTTTTCCCAATGGTTCTTAGCGGGAAAACGAACTTTCCGAGTTGGTATGACGAAAATAACTATTATTGTTTCCTAACCACTATTATTAATAATAATATAAACATACCTACGTACTAACCAATTTTAATCTAAACTAATTTAACCTATCGATGATCCGAAATACGTTGGTTTGAATATTACTTGCCCGAATCCATTTCTTAGAACTGTCTAATTCCAGATATTTTATTTGCCCGAACAACTATTAGGTTATATTATGTTTTATTACAAAGATTTTTTACAAAGATTCAATTGTCATCATCATGATCTCAGTCATAACAAATCCACTGCTGGACATAGGCCTCCACCATGGACCAAAAAAGACCGATTGGAAGCGACTTGTATTCAAAGTCTTCCCGTCACTTGTATGGGGTCATCTGTCCATCTCGTGGCTGGTCTTCCTACCCTGCGCTTTCGACCCCATCGGCCATCAGTTCTACGTGCTATATGCCCTGCCCACTGCCACTTCAACTTGCTAATCCGCTGTGTTATGTCGGTGACTTTCGTACGTCTACGGATCTTTTAATTTCTAATTCTCCTTCTTTAAGAGACTCCGAGCATAGCCCTCTCTATAGCTCGTTGCGTGACCTTGAGCCCATAGTAAGTGACCACATATTAGTGCCGTATGTCATCACTGGTAACACAAACTGGTCGTAAACTTTTGACTTGAGGGACTGGAGTAGATTGGACGAAAAACCGAAACGAACGCTGCCCAGCCAAGTTGGATTCGACGATTGACCACTCTCGTAAAGTTGGACCTAGGTTGGCCATTTGTCCTAGGTAGACGTATTCGTCAAATACTTCGAGAGTTAAGCCCCATAGATATTGGGTGGGCACTACATGAGTGTTCGACATTTCAATTAACAGATATATCAATTAATTAGGTTAGTTTTCTGTTTATTATACTCATAATTTTACGTATTACAAAGATTCGATAATCAGAGACGAGTTCTCAATTCTCAAATAAGCGTTCGGTTTTTTTATAAAGTATCTTTTGAAAAAAAAAAACGTTTTCGGGGTAATGATATTCGGTATTTCGTAATTCGGATTATAAATAAGTAACCATTATAATCGTATATAATACAAATTTACCATACCACAACGGTTTTCCTGTAACATTGGAGTCACACGGGATACCCACGTCACTATAACAGTAGTTTCTTATCAAAGTATTTTATTCCTCAAGCTCAATGTATTTCTAAACATTATTAGTTTCATATTTACGTGAGAAGTGGTTTACATTGTTGCTGAATATAGATTTTATTGTGAGTATTATTGTACTGTTCTTAGTTTTTAGAATTCTGTTCCGTATCATATGCTGGGAGCCTATTCGTGAGAGTAAGGCGTCGGTAATAGACACAAGTATCAATATTGACAGGATTGTAGGGCTTACTTTGATATAAATCTACAAATACTAATAAATAAAAGTGATTTATAAATATTAAATCGGCTTCTAACCAATCCGAAAAATTAAATTAAAACTGGGCGTCTACCTAAGAAGACACTAACACTAACTATTTTTTTATGTTCTAGCACCGAACTCCTAAGTAAATTCCTTGCGTACAGTCTTGTTGTAAGTAAATTCCTTACGTACAGTCTTGTTGTTAGTAAATTCCTTGCGTACAGTCTTGTTGTAAGTTCCTTACGTATAGCCATATTGTAAATACATTTCTTCGATACATATTAAATTTGTTGTAAGTAAATACCTTGTATGCAAACGTGTTGTAAGTTCGTATATTATATTTTTTTGTAGTTAATAAGTTCATTAACTGGTTTAGAAACGGATATAATATGATTCTGTATTTATTGTTCGCAGAGACAAGCATGCCGTATCTAATGTCCAACAGATGCTGCGGAGGCCGTGTCAGACTGAGTACTGCTTGCGTGGTCACCACGTATATTAATTTTGTAAATAATTCACTTTATTATAAAAATATTAAAATTTTAATAAGTGGCAAAGTTCGTGTCGAGACACGCATATGGTTGGGTCCCATGGGCTAATGGAGAGCAAGCACTACGTAGAACGACCAGCTACAAGGTGGATAGAAGACTTCATATAACTAGCAGGAAGACGCTGGATGCAAGCCGATTCCATCAGGTCTATTTGGAAACCGATCGAGGAGGCCTATGTAAAGCAGTGGACTTCCTAGGGCTGAGGTGATGATGATTTATTTCCAGAAGTGACTCTTCTGTATTAGAGTTCAGAGCATAGTAAAGATCACCTTCCCTCGTTTCATTTTTCAATACACGTCGAATAAAGATCCCAATTCCACGATTCAAGATATATGCTAATTAAAGCATGCATTAAACAAGATTTGCAGTAACAAATATGCTACGTATAGGCCAACTGTTATTGGCATATCGGGTGCCAGGTTAGACAGGGGCCAGATTGGACTGGGCCGGATTAGATTGGGCCGGATTAAATTGGGTCCAGATTAGATTGTGCTGGATTAGAATAAGCCGGATTAAACTGTGGCCAGATTGGACTGGGCCGGATTAAACTGAACCGGATCCGACTGGGGCCAATTTTGACTGGACCTGATTAGACTGGGGCCAGATTAGACATGGGTTGGATTAGGCTGGGGTTGGATAAGCCTAAAGCCAAATTATCACGGGTCAACTGTACTAGTGCTTTATTAATTGTTTCAGGTAAAAAGCATAGCGTTGGGTACTGTTGTGTTTTTCAATTTAATACAAGTGCATAGGACGCTACACCACATTGCCTACAGAGACAGAGAGAAGATTTCAGTATGGATAATATTATTGTCTCGGTATATTTACTTAGCGACATTAATTTCAGCAGACGTTATAAGCAACATGTCTCTTCTCTATGGATTACGTAAGGTAAATTCAAATTTTTTTATATATAGTCATAACTTTTTAATCTTATAGTCTAAATTCACCATAATATAAATTAAAATATTAACAGTCAAATCCACCACCGAGGCGCCATACTTGTTTTGGTAATAGATTTCTCCTTCTACTTTGCTAAAGATGGTGGGCGGACTTGGCCATGGCTCGGCTAATTAGTAGTTTTTTTAGGGTTCCGTACCCAAAGGGTAAAAACGGGACCCTATTACTAAGACTTCGCTGTCTGTCTGTCTGTCTGTCTGTCTGTCTGTCTGTCTGTCTGTCTGTCTGTCTGTCTGTCTGTCTGTCTCCAGGCTGTATCTCATAAACCGTGATAGCTAGAAAGCTGAAATTTTCACAAATGATGTATTTCCCTTGCCGCTATAACAACAAATACTAAAAATTAAAAAAAAAATATTAAGGGGGGTCCCCATACAATAAACGTGTTTTTTTCGTATTTTTTTGCTCAATATTAAAATCGGTAACAGGTAGACGCTTAAAATTTTCACAGAATATTTACTGGTTTATTACCTTTCAAAATAAATAATTAAATAATCATAAAGTAAATATTAAAGGGGGGCTCCCATACAACAAACGTAATTTTTAAGCAATTTTTACTCGATCTTAATTAACAGGTAGAAACTTGAATATTTGTAAGTAAATATTTAGAAATATACTAATTACCTATATAAATAAATACCTAATCTAATACATAAAAACTCACAAAATGAAAATAATTCGTGCATCTAAACGCGGTGCGAGCGCCGCGCCGCGGTGTGGTGGTGGCGCGAGTACGAGGCGGTTGCTAAGCAACGGCCACGCGGGTAGCGGGGGAGGTAACATCACGGAGCGAGCCATAGCCGCGCGTATTCGCGCGAGCGTTGTCGTGCTGCCCGGATGTGTATCGAAAACCTACCTATAAGTTTGCAATTTACTACTTTTGGAATTTCGTTGATTTCTCGTTATTTTATAAACAGAACTAAACTTTGTAGTATTATAGATGATAGTACGGAACCCTTCGTGCGCGAGTCCGACTCGCACTTGGCCGATTATTTTTAATTCGACTATAGACTTGCGCTTGACTGTCAACTCACCTGGTGTTAAGCGACAGTTACGGTCTACGATGGAGCGCGCTTGCCTAAAAGAAACCTATTCACTCGCGATTTGAAGACACTTAGATTATATCTATTCGGAAAGACCCATTCAGGAAGCGCATTCCACATTTTGGCGGTACGCACAATGAGAGTGGAGCCAAAGCGTTTCGTACGTGTTTTCGGAATATCAACCATGTAACGATCTCGCTTTTTCTTGCTTCTTACTGTCCGATAAAAAAATGGGCATGGGGGAATGAGATCATGCAAAGCAGACGCACACTCACCGAAATGTATGCGATAAAAAACCGATAAGCTGGCAACTTTGCGACGATGCTCCAGACTTTGGAATTTAGTCCGAACAAGGGAATCGTCACAAATGAGCCTCCTAGCACGCCTCTCAATGGTCTCTAACGCCTCGAGCTGGTACTTTGCAGATCAAAGGTGCGAACAGTACTCCATGCACGACCGAACTTGTGCCTGATACAGTGTAAGCAACTGTTCCGGCGTGAAGTACCGACGCACCTTCGAAAGGATACCCAGCTTTTAGTTTTAGTAGTCTAAGTCATTACTGTGCCTAGTTGTTTAGAAAATATGATGAGCTTGTTTTCTTGTCCACGTTCTTTCCCAAGTGTCTAGGGCTTATGAATGTGGAGTTATAATCTTTGCAAATCGATGGAGTACCCTCCCAGTGTCCATGAAAGAAGTAATACTGTGACGAAGGAATAAAGAGGTGAAAATCTACAAGGGACTTCATTATTTTCTACGATAATTGACCGAACGAGCGAAGCGTCTCTGCATCAACTGTCAAATTTTCTTTCATCTGTCAGTTTGTTTGTGATTTATATGTTCGTACTCGCGTACAGGACGTAATTATGAATCAATTTTGATGATACTTGGTATATAGGATCTATGGATTATTTAATTATTTTTATGTCGTCGGCGATTTTTGATAGGAGGGGTGGTTCCCATAAAAAGGGGAGAAGTTTATTGCGGCGTTAATTACGAACCGATTTTATTCATATTTGGTAGGTAGATAAAGTACACAATTATTACAACTTGACGTAAAAATAAACAGACTCGGTCAAGTGGTTGTCGAGGTATGACGACCAACTTGAGATTGCGTGTAACAGTGAGGGTGCGTGGATGTGCTTGATGCATTTTAGCGCTGAATAATTTTCTTGATTAAGTACAAATACAATCAACAATACGCACATAACTTCGAAAAGACAGAGGTGCGTGCCGTGGGATTCGAACCTAGGACCTGCGGATCGCAAGTCAGACGGTCTCACCACTAGGCTGCCGGAAACTTTGTTGATTGCCGCCAACTTCAAACGGTGAAGGAAAACATCGTGAGGAAACCTACATGTCTGAGAGTTCTCAATGATCTTGAAGATGTGTGAAGTCTGCCAACCCGCACTTGGCCAGCGTGGCAGACTATGGCCTAACCCTTCTCACAATGAGAAGATGGCCCGTTCCCAGCAGTGGGACAGTTTGTACAAACAGGGCTGATAAAAAAAAAAAAAAAAAAAAAAGTACAAATACAAATAAGTTTATTTGTTACAATATAATTTGTACAGATTACTTGTGAACCCATTGACTCTGAGCTAGTATTCACTGTATTTAAGAGCCAATGGCTTCTCCTATATTAGTGTAACATCCTTTTAAATTTCGCAAACTATATTAACAAACATAATAATAGTAATATTAGTAAACATAATAAAGTATACGTTGTTCCCAGGTTAGACTACTGCAGCTGAGAGGAGCCCTGGTCACGTCTCTCTTGGCGCTACTGTTATACTGTGTGGTATTCATAACGTGCCTGTGTGATGGCACACCCATTGAACATATCATTATGGTTCTATGTACAGTGCGTAAGTACCTCACTTCTATCTTTGACAGGCTTCATGGCTCAGTACGACTGCCTCCTGAGCTGTAAGGTCGTGGGTTCGATCCCCACCCAGGGCAAACATTTGTGTGATGAGCATGGATGTTTGTTCTGTGTCTGGGTGTTTCTATGTATCATAATATTGTATTTACAAAAAAAAAGTATATATATGTATTCTATCAGCCATCTAGTTCCACAATACAAGCTTTGCTTAGTTTGCTTAGTTGATGGTGTTGTGTGAAATGTGCACCAATATAAATTATTTATTTATTATTGTGTTCATCATCATCACCATCTAAGCCACAGTTGGACATAGGCCTCCCCCATGGACTTCCAATAAGACCGACTGGAAGCGGCTTGCATCCAGCGTCTTCCCGCCACTTGTACGAGGTCATCTGTCCATCTCGTGGCTGGTCTCCCTACGCTGCGTGCGCCCGCGCCGGTGCGCGATCTCCTCGTCAATTTTATAACACCCCACTTTTTGGATCGGTGGTTAATAATATGGTACTTCAATATCTAATCCTAACTAATATTATAAAAGTTCGTACTTACTCTGTTTGTTTGTTTGTTTGTTACCTTTTCACGGCTGAACCAATCATAATGAAATTAATTGCATTGAAATTCTGTAGGACCAGAAGAGAGGAGGAGAAGAAGAAGAATAAAAAAATAGATATACTTAAAGATATTTTTTAATCTACATTCTACTTCCAAAAAGAAGGAGGCTCTCAATTAGACTGTATGTTTTTTTGTATGACATGTTTGTTCACCAATTACTTCGCCAAATGTTAGCTGATTTTGATGATTATTTTTTGTTTGGTAGGTCATACTTCAGTGGTGGTCCCATATAAATTTTATCAAAATCGGTTCAGAACTTTGGTTTTGAAACAGATGGTTTCGTTTGGTTTTGGTTTTGGTTTGGAACTGGAAAAATGTCATCCAAGTAAACGAATTGCGTATTTTCAAATTCAAATATTCAAATTAATTTATTTCGAGTTAATAACCATTGAACCCATATAAACCCATAGAACCCATAGAAATCACATAATAATAATATAATCACATAACATAATAATAGTAATTAAATATAACAATAAATAAAGTGATAGTAATAAAGTAAAATGTCAATTATTTAAGTTAATTTTGAAGTCTGTTTTATTTTTCAGTTTTTTTTTATAACTATAAAATTATGTTAATTCCAGTGTGGCAGACGTACACGGTGCTTCTATTCCGGACTATGCTCCGCAAGGTTCAGCACGCACTCCTGCTGCTCCGCATGACGTCCAGAGAAAGACCGCGACCTGACAACTGGCCCGCCAATCCGAACCGTTTCATATACACCGAGATTCCGTACTCTAGAACACTGTTGGACGACCCGCCGCCGCGGTACTCCGAAATCTCCAATACTAGTATATTGAATGAGACTTATGAGACGCCTCCGCAATACTCTGAAATATTCGAGCTGAAGGATCTGCGAACCGGCGACGTTGCGACCCCTGAGATCGAGAATGCGGTGTGACGTTATGTGTATTATTTTATTAAATATACGGGTTGCAGTGACCTAATGCATAAATTAATATTATACGGGTTGCAGTGACCTAATGCATAAATTTATATTACAAAGAATATAGTTTTCTATTAAATAAAACCAGACAAGAGCGAGTCAGACTCGCCCACTCGACTTCGAAGGAAAAAACAGAACCCTTATAGGATCACTTTGTTTTCCGTCTGTCTGTCTGTCCGTCCGTCCGGGTGTCAAGACCTGTACCTCGGGAACGCGTGAAGGTATAGAGTTGAAATTCAAACTACATATACATATACGTAGATCCATAGTCTCTTGCTGCAGAAAGCAAATTTCTCAGTTTTCATTAAAAAAAATAACAGCCGAATATGTCGCAAAAAACGCATATTTCGAGACTCGCAAGGGAATCAAAACCTATGGGGTACTTCCCGTTGACCTAGAACTATGAAATTGGCCAAGAAGCATTGTCAAAATAAGTATAGTACACGTAAAGGAAAAAATCCGAAACCTGTACTTTTTTAATTTAATAACAAACAAGTACTTACTTAAAAAAACTTTTCAAGTTTAACGGTTTTATTGAAAAGAAAGATAATGATGTAGGTAATGTATTTACTGTATTTTACTAGAAAAGTGTATTGTCATCAGGACTAAAGGTGTATACCAAATTTCAGATCGATCCGTCAACTGCAAGGGGGTAAAATTTCAATTACTTTTGACCCAAACAATACAAATAAAGAGGTCAAGCTAAATAAAACCGCTTAAAAATTGGGTCAATTAATAGTTTATTCAAGGAAGGAGGGTCCAAATTTTAAAATGCTTAAACCGTATCATGTGGCGTGTCATATGAAATAGCCTTATTAGCTTAAGCTAAAACAGGTTATTAAATATTTTTACGATGTGTATGAAGGAAAATTTTAAAAAATAATTAATTTCCCCCTTTTATCAACTATTTTGTACGGACTCGTACTTGTCCGTTTTTATTTTATAATTTAGGAGCCTGTATATGAATAAACGGGACCCTGAATTAAAAAAATATTTTCGTACACCTCCAAAATGCTTAGATTTATAAACTCGACAAATGGCAACTGTGCAAGCATGATGCCAATATCAAGCACTAAATTATACAATAATATCCCAGACGATGAGGTAAACAAGAAAAAAAATCATCCCCGCTTTACATGTAGGAGAGGTATCCTAATTCTCATAATATATAATATAATTAAATATAATATTTGCACGTCTGCTTGCGGACTGAATACAAATGTCTTAAAATAATAATAAGAACTCTTTGTATGATTATGTATTCTAGCAAATAACTGACTTGATTTAATTTGATTTTGATTTAAAGAGTTCTACCATTTTGTTAACGTCATAAAATATGTATATTACACTTTCTAGTACTAATAGCTTCTTTGAGCTAAGCCGTGGACAAACGGACAGACACGGCGAAACTGTAAGAAATCGTAGTTGACTCCGGAACCCTATGGATCGCCGATATAACATAGGAAAGCTTGACTTCTTTATATACCCCAAGTGTATGTACCTTGGGTGTCAACAGGAAGATAAAAACATACAATTGACCCCCAAAGATTTATTTAATTACAGATGATATATATTTCCGATTCCGATTTTGTCAACTAGTTACTAGCGTACAAGCGCGCGGATGCATTGAGCATTGCACTAAACAACGAATAAAACCGTCCAAGTGCGAGTCGGACTCGCGCACGAAGGGTTCCGTACAATTATCTATAAAAACGGCAAAAAATCACGTTTGTTGTATGGGAGCTCCCCTTAAATATATATTTTTTTTTTAAATTTAATTATTTATTTTTAAAGTGAATAATATAACTCAATATTCAGTGAATATTTCAAGCGTCTACCTGTTGCCGTTATCAATATCGAGCAAAAACGAGCAAAAAAATCACGTTTATTGTATGGGAGCCCCTCCAATATTTATTTTATTCTATTTTTTAGTATTTGTTGTTGTAACGGCAACAGAAATACATCATCTGTGAAAATTTCAACGGTCTAACTATGACGGTTCATGAGATACAGCCTGGTGACAGACGGACGGACGGACAGCGGAGTCTCAGTAATAGGGTCCCGTTTTTGCCCTTTGGGTACGGAACCCTTAAAACAACATTTGTGTGATGTCACAAACAATACCAAAAATATGGCACGAAAGGTTTTCAATAAATGAAGCCGCATGCGTTGTCTACTATGTCTGTGCTAACTGAGGCTGCCGAGCCGCGGGAAGCCGGCCGCGCTTCCGGACGGTTTTTTTTTACCTGACAGCAAGCGACAGTGAGTGCTAAGCTTAAGAAGAAGTATTTCAATCAAATAATTATAAATAGTTATTCTTCACTCACTCCACGATCTCTTTAGCTAGAGCCTTCAGCTCCTGGCCAGTGGTCTGCGCGGCGTAGCTCATCAGCTTCTGGCCCGCGTGCGCCAGCTGGAGACGGTTCTTCATCTGTTGGACGCCGGTCACGGCCGGCAGGCACGGGTACCGACTGATAAAAGCGGCGGCTGTTTCTTTCTCATCTGGCAATCGACATAAAGTTGCATAGATCAGTAGACCTTCCGAGCACAGACTTTTACAACAAGTATTTCTGCAAAATGTTGTGCTCAACAAGTCTATACAGAAGTCAATGTGAAATTAAAATGTAAGTAACCTGTATGAAAGCTAATATCATAAGGCATGCAAAACATACGATTGTCAATATTTTTTTAACACGCTTTTATTAGGTCGACCTGTATACTGTAACTAACTATGTAATGAAATCTAAGGTAACTAATATAACCATCTTCCAAGGATCGGAGCGTCATGAAAATTGGCAGCTGTATGTAGTTCTGATGACAATACAATAATATGGTACTGTCGAACTGATCTGATGATGGAGCCGAAAGATATGAGCTAGAACTTCATGATGGAACATCGTATCATAGCTGTGTTTGGATTTGTTAGAAAAGTCTTGTAATGAACTTTGACCACAATAATTTGTAGCGTGTTTTTTAGTTTTTTAAACTGTTTTTTGTTTACAAATACAATCTAATCTCAGGACTGTAAAATCGTTGGTCCTGAACATGTGACTGAAATGAGATAGGACAGATCGTCATGCGAGCGACGATATGGTATAATACTACGTAACTGCACGTAAATAGTAAGCGTTCTCTGTTCATCTAATGAAGACAAAGGTTAAGCTTTAGCTCCTTATTAAACAAGGAATCCTTACAGTTTCGCCATGTCCATCTGTCTGTCTGTCTGTCTGGGTGCGGCTTAGCTCAAAGACTATTAGTACTAGAAAACTGTAATTTAGCGTAGTTAGTTAGGCCAAAAAAGTCGTGGAATAAAATTTTGAAAACAAAAAGGCACTCCCATACACGTAAAGTACCCACACACACCACACACCACACCACACCGCCACACCGTCGCTTAACATCAGGCGAGTTGGTGGTCAAACGTAGATCTATAGTGTATAAAACAAAAAAAAAAAGTGAGAAAGAATTATTTTATCTCATCTACTCCATAGTGTGAGGTTTCGTTAAAAAGGTAATTAAAAAATATTGGGGGTTTTGACAAAACTGCAAAATAGTTTTTTTTTTTTTTTTTTTTTTAAATCTTTATTATTTAAAAGGGTTTAGTCACCCAATGACTATGTCACCCCCGTAACAGAATAATTATAATTATCAAGCACTCATCTTATACTTATATCTACTTATATCTTAAATATTTACAATAATCGCTTATACAATTGTAACAGCATTTTGGCTTGCCCCGATGTTGGTGAAGCCAAAATGCTGTTACATAAGCCAACATTATACAACTCATTATAGAACATTGCCTGCCTCTGAGGCTCGTTCCGGACACATTCCATTAATACATGGTGAACATCTTCTACCGTATCACATTCCTCGCAGTTCGGTGAGTCAGTTATTCCCATTAGATGTTTGAATTTATTTGATATGATGTGTCCCGAACGAAGTCTCATCAACAGCACTACATCTAGCCTATTCAACTTAGCATCCTGAAACCACGGGCAACGAGGTGGATGGCTTTGAACGGTTTTGTACCATATGCCTTTAACGAGCGAACGTTCGTCAAAATATTCATTCCAGTTGTCTTTACAGGTCGCTTTAGCTTTATATAAGAGTTCGCTAGCTAACGGCAAGCAGAAGTAGGACATTCCATCTGTTAACGCTTCTTTGGCCGCTCGGTCTGCCTCCTCGTTACCCGATATTCCCACATGCGAAGGGATCCACTGTATAATTACCTCCTTACCGGATGCCTGAAGTCTACAAATGGATCTTAGGATACTATAGGCTATCGGGTGTCCTCGAAAAGTCGAGGATAACCGAGCCAAATGATAAAGAGCACTTTTTGAATCGGATAAGATAACACCTCTGTTGCAATCCACAGACTCCAAATACAACAAGGCTTCAGATATTGCAATCAGTTCACAGTGCATTATAGATATGTCGGCACATTGAACATCAAATTTTGAACAGCTGTTCGTCTGTGGATCAAACCAAGCCGCTCCGCAGCTGTTGTTGTCCTTCGATCCATCCGTGAAGACTTTGTAAAATGAACCGTAATTATTCGCTAAATATTCGTTACAAATATTAAGCAGCTCCACTGTATCAAAATGTCTCTTTGCAGTTTCAACGCGTTCTATATTAACCAAAATGTTTTTTGATAGGTCATAACTACTCAACCATGTGTCCAGTGAGTATATAGGAAAAACTGCGCTAGAGTGCACAGGGACACTACACATCGTTCTATGAGCCTCCATAAGTAGTGGACGCTTTTTTCTTCTCCAGTATGCATATTCACCAACATTATTGAGGTTTTCCAGTACTTGTATTGTAATATTGTCACCAATAGATCTCGATTTAAGCCAAAACTTCGCTGCTAAGTATTTTCTACGGATAAAGAGTGGTTGGAGGCATAGCTCACTCTCCATGTTGTGCACGGGAGTGGTTTTAACAAAGCCTCCCACCACTCTCATAGCCTGATTTTGGACTTTATCGAGTTTTTCTAGATGACACTTGGCGCTGTTACCATATAGAAAACTACCATAATCAAATCGGCTTCGAATAATAGCAATATACAGCCGTCTAAGATGCTTAGGATGTACACCCCATTTGATACCAGCTAAAACTTTAAATATATTTAGAAATTTAAGTGTTTTGTCTCGTGTTTCGTTGATGTGTTTTATCCATTTTAGATTTTTATCAAACCAGATTCCCAAATATTTAACGTGATCAACTTGTGGTATAGTGTGATGATTGATAGTTAATTTTGCGCTATACCTACTTACAAGTCTAGGTTGACCTTTGGTGAATACGCATACCTTTGTTTTCCTATGAGATACGTTCAAGCCGATCTCTTCGACCGTGGAATTTAATGAATTAAGAGCGTTTTGCATAATAGGTACTGCATTACATACTTTTTTAGCACTAGTATAAATCACAAAATCATCTGCATACTGCGACACAAATACTTCACTAATGTTTTTACAAATTCGGATTGTGGCAGCATTAAACAAAAGTGGGGAAGCAGGGTCACCTTGGGCTATACCAGTACCAGTTACACGCGCCAGAATTTCATTATTTTCTAATTCTATAGTTAAGCGGCGTTCCTGTAAGAACACCCACAGATACCTACATATGTTAGCACCTACACCTAATGAATCTAAAGATTTTAGTAAACATGATACATTAACATTGTTGTACGCACTGTCTATGTCTACAAAACAAGCGACTGTAGGATGTCCCTTTGTAAATCCTGTCTGTATTCTAGTGATCATTCTAGACAAGTTGTCCATGCAAGACCGCGACCTTCTAAATCCTACTGTTTCATCTGAAAAATGGTTATTTTTCTCTAAGTACCATTCTAATCTACGTGTAATAATAGTATGAAATATCTTGCACGGGCAGGACAAGAGTGCTATAGGTCTGATACCAGAGAAAGATTCGTTGTTGGAACCCGGTTTAGGAATAGGAACTACTTTTGTCTCCTTCCATTGACTTGGAACAAAGCTCGCTGACAGAAATCGGTTAAGTAACGATATAAATGTATTTTTAGCTACTTCTGGGAGATTATTTATCATTGAATAGGATATATCGTCTGCCCCCGGAGCTGAATCGGACTGTTTAATGCAATTTGCAAGCTCTTGAATAGAAATTGGTGAGCAAAGATGTAAATTCTCACTAATGAACTCAGGAGCAGCTGGCGGTACATAATCTGGCGCTATGTTACACATCAGCTCTTCAGCCTTCTCACGAGCGATTCTAGTCTTAGGAAACCTATGGCCTTTGAGCCATTTCATCTTAGCCCACATCTCTGTAGATGACGTTATGCTATCAATACTGTTACACAAGTTTTGCCACGCTGTTGATTTACTATTTCTTATAAGCTTTTGAGCAGTTCGGACTTTATCTTGAAAAGCTTGCAGGTTATCAGGTGTAGGGTTCTTCCTAAAATTCGCTAGAGCCCTGCGTCTTTCAGCTACCGCTTTCGACAAATTCTGGTTCCAGTAAGGTCTTGGTGTAAACTTGCGTTGGGGGTTTTCACAAATTTTTAAGTAAGGAATACTTACATCTGCTGCTCTATTTATAGCACTGATGAAAAGATTATATGCCATTTGATGGTCTTCTGGTAAAACTAAATTACTAAATTCTCTCTCGACTACAGTTTTATACTTTGTCCAATCTGCTTTCTTAAAGTTACGTTTTTTCTTAGTCATATGACCCAGTATAATGTTAATTTTTATCTTAATCATTAAATGATCACTCCCCAAGCTTTCATTTAATACTGACCATTCAAATTTTAGAGCGTTATCTATACTAACTATAGAAATATCAGGTGAAGTATTCTGCACCATACCACTTACTAACTTAACTCTAGTGTGAGTGCCGTCATTTAAAGAAATGAAGTTATTTTCAAACATTGAATCAAAAATTTGTCGGCCCCTGGTGTCGGATTTAGAAGACCAATTCGAGTGATGGCCGTTAAAATCCCCTGCTATTAATGTTTTACTGGTAGCTAAAGAAAATATTTGATCCCAATCACTAGAAGTTGTTCTGACCCATTGAGGACAGTATACGCCAATTATATTTTCTAAGTGATCACAGTTCAGTATTTTAATGTGAATTAAATCAATGTCAGAGTTTGTGATATGGGAGTTACACCGTTGGACTTTTAATGTTTTATGAGCCAAAATAGCTACTCCACCATACCCATCGGAGCGGTCCGCCCTGTAAGTAATATAGTCTCTTATTCGAAACTGACAGTCACTATCTAACCACGTTTCACTAATAATAGCGGCGTGTATTTTTTCTTGGTTTAGCAGGCCTTCAAATTCTGTGCTTTTAGGTCGGATACTCTGTGCGTTCCATTGTACTACATTTATAATAGCGTTTGTGCTGCGGTCCATAATTGTTTAATGAAGCTACAACCAGGCTGGTCCTCCATGTATTGCCATACCATTGATATTATCCCCTCTAACGCTGTACTCAAGCACCTCTTAATCTTGTCTTCCCACAAATTGTTTGAATCAAATAATTCTTCTTTTAGTTTTTTAAATAAAATCTGCCATGACACTTTTTGTCTCAATCTTGACCTATTTTCTTGATTTGTATGATCTTCCTTTCTACTATCACTGTCACTATCTCCAGCCGTAAACTCAAATACATTTTCTTCTTTTTCCTTAACAGTCTCTTTTTTGTTCTTCTTCTTCTCGGCTTTAGTTTTTGTCTTAGAAATAGCTTGAGATCTTCTCATAACCTTAGCGTAGGTGAAACCGCTGCTTGTTTGCGGCACTGCCTCATTTAGTACGGTTGCACGTGATGTAGACGACGTCGACTGTGACGTAGGTAGTAAGGGATCACAGGATAAGTTTAAAGGCTTGGCCGATGGTGGGACATACAAAGTAAGAGCCTTTTTGTACGAGCAGTTAAATGATGACATTAACTCTCTTATTCGCTTCTCTTTGATATATACCGGGCAAACTTTAGCCATTGTCATATGGCTACCTGTACAATTGTTGCAGTAGAAGTTGGTTGACTCGCAGTTCACGTGATTCTTTGAGCATTTTGGGCAAATAATTTTTAGTGACGGACACATTTTAACTATATGGCCAAACCGCCAACATCGGCTACATTGTGTAACTGGATATGTGTATCGGTTCACCATCACTCTGGTGTCGTATATGTATACATGTGATGGCACAGATGCGCCTGCGAAGCACACTCTTACCGCTTCCCCGGGTTCCCAGTGGCCATCGGCTGTGTTCCTACGCTTAAGCCTTTTAACTGCTATGATTGGCGTGTCGCTAGCAAGGCCTTCCATTACTTCCTGTTCACTCAAATCTATATCTATATTTTTTATGACTCCATATGACTGACTAATCTCCAATGTTTTTTGGCTTTTAAAACCGTTTTCATTAAATACCTTTGATAGGGTAAGTGCTTCTGCACTATTTTCATTATTGAAATGAATCAAAACTTTATAGGCATTTATATATTTAACATTAGTAATATTGGGTATATTTTCAGCTTTTAACATTTTTGCTAGTCCAAATTGTTTCGGTAATTTTTCTACATTTGTCACACATACCTCAATCTTATTTTCAAACAAACTCATCGATTCATCTTGTTTATCTCCATATATATTCCTTTTTGACTTCCGTGCCACAACGTGCCATGTTTCGTCCGAACTTTTACCTCTCCGCTTCGTAGGTCTTTCTGCCTTCTCATTGTAACTCGCTGCCATACCCGATTGCGTGAGATCATCTGTGCTTGCAGCCATTTCACTGTCACTCAATTCCATGATTGCATCATTCCTCGCATGAATTACCGCTTCATTTTCATCGCTATCCATAGTTATAAATAGGTACGACCTTCATAATACGAAGGACGCACTTGCTCAATACGTACTACGCCGAGTTGTTTACACTCACAGGTAGGTTAATTAAATAACAATACGTACAAAAGTTCGACGCGTCTAGCGATAACGATAAAAGGAAATCTATCACGGCTAAGTAGTAAAAGTCGATCAACTTAAAAATGTACTTATAAAAAACCGGCCAAGTGCGAGTTGGACTCGCGCACGAAGGGTTCCGTACCATTATATATGAAAACGGCAAAAAAATCACGTTTGTTGTATGGGGACCCCCCTTAATTTTATTTTTTTATTTTTAGTATTTGTTGTTATAGCGGCAACGGAAATACATCATTTGTGAAAATTTCAGCTTTCTAGCTATCACGGTTTATGAGATACAGCCTGGAGACAGACAGACAGACAGCGAAGTCTTAGTAATAGGGTCCCGTTTTTACCCTTTGGGTACGGAACCCTAAAAATGAACTAACATAAGTTGTTAGCTCGTATGTTCATAGTGTCAAACAAGAGACCCTGTTTCAGGTTCATATAAATTATGATGTGTAACTACGGAACCCTACATTGCGCGTGACACGACACGCACTTGGCCATTTATTTATTGAAAAAGAAAGGAGGGCAATAGATTTTAAGTAGGTATATAAATATGCATGAAAATACGTATGATTTTTGAATCCTTTCCGTCCTTATATTTGTCTTCAACTTCCTTGAGTAAATATCAATAAAACATATTTTAATTTAGAGTAGGTAGTTTTTTGGTTTTATTTTGTTTTTAGCTGACACTCGCTTCGCTCGGTCAGAGAACTAGTATCATATGAAATCACTTACCGTCACAACTGGTCACCATCTTGCAGTAGCTCACTCAAAGATGTTTGTTTGTAAGAAATTTAGGAGAAATCATAAAAGTTTGTATTTGTGATCATGGCTATCTGAGTTAGTAATACACATGTCTAAGTCTTTTAGTTGATTTGCAGTGATGATATCTCATAATTGTAATTTACAACGAACTTTTAAATTGTCTGTTATAGAAATATGTCTAAATTATAATATTATTTTAAAGTGCAAATTAACAGGAAATTTTCCAAAGTTCTACGACATCTTAAAATATGCCACATTGATGACACAATAAAATGACAACTTCAACTTTTTTATTGCTTTGTTGTTGTTTTAAAAGGTTTAACGGCAATTGGGTATGTAAAGAAAAATGTAACATATGCTGATTCCAAAACCATTTCGAGATTATATGTCTATAAACCATATTTTTTTATTTAGGGCACATAAAATGATGAGATCGCGCAAATTTTTGCGAAAATATAAAAAATATTTGACCTTCAATCGACCTCTAAAATGTAGTAAAATAAAATGTAGTTTAGTTAGTAAAAAACATGAAACTGACAGCATTAGCATTGACAAGAGAGACAATATCTCTATGACAACTGTCATACCAAAATAAATAAACAAAGAAAAGAATTATTTTGTGTGTTTGGTGCTCTGCTACTCTATTCATATTTTGTATTAAATTAATTCTGTTCATTATCTTTACGACGACCTTGCTTTCCTACCGTTTTGATTGATACTGCATTTACGTTGACCACTGCTTTGTTATAAGGAACTGTTAGCCTACTGATTGGATAAATTATGGATAATTTTGTACGTGCCGACTCTGCTAACTTACCTATGGTTGAGAATCTTATCATTCTGGAATTCATCTCAACAAGCGACAAGAATCCGAGGAGCTAAAGAGCTAAAACTTATGAACAATGC
This sequence comes from Lycia hirtaria, assembly GCA_947563715.1. Lineage (NCBI taxonomy): Eukaryota > Metazoa > Arthropoda > Insecta > Lepidoptera > Geometridae > Lycia > Lycia hirtaria. The sequence goes on from OX387388.1 coordinate 973,009, forward strand.
CAGGATATGAAATAAAAGTGATTGACAGTACATAACTTCTTTTTTGAAATGATTTTATTGTATTTAATTATATACCAATTTCATTGTAATTATCTAAGAGATTATTTTATTTACATTTATACATTATTTATTTTATTCTGGTTCCTTTTTCTGGTTCATTGTACTGCAGCATCAATGCTTCGCCCAGGAACATATTCTACGTTAACTTGTTCACACCAGTCTTTTAAAGGTTTCCTTTACTTGAAAAAAACAGTTTATTAGGATTTTTGGCACGAAAGTCGAAACATTTCACAGTTGTAGTTTCTGAATAATATTGTGAATTTGTTTCATTTCAATGCGCAAACACAATCGCGAAGACCTTAGAAAACATTAATTAATTACAACGAGCTCAATATTAATTATTCTTTTTTTCATTCTTTATGTTTACACAACGTATTTGTTTTTTCAAAACACAACAAAAACCGATGATTTCTTGTATCAGTCAGAGACAAAAACGAATATAGGTACATGTCACTGTCAAGTTGACGTCTATACTGTATTTTTAGTTCATGTTGGCTATCACAACATCTTATTCAGTAGGTAAGATGACGTCATCCTTCCTACTGACGATTTTATCTTTAAAAAAATATTAAAAAATAAGTACTGAACAGAATAAAAAAATATTGAAATTAGTTTTTCTAAATGATCCATTCTATCACATAAAAATATAAAAAAAATACCAAAAAAAAACTTTACATACCCAATTGTATACTATCGCCTGCCATTTCTTAATTTTTTTCTTCTATTTTCTTATTTTCGTCAACAGAGTCTTAGTCATAGTCAAAGTCAAGTAAAAGAAGTCACGGTCAAGTCCTCGTCATCTTTCAGTAAAGTGGTGGTGACTTTACTGGAAGCTTCTAAGGAGTTCTGCCGACAACGTGAAAAGATAAAACATTACCTATCTGTAACATATTTCCTATCCGTGCATGGTTGCCTGGAAGAGATCGCTCTAAGCGTTAAGGCCACTAATTAAAAGCCTAGCTATAATTACATTTTCTCTGTATTTCTTTTTCTGTATTTGTGGTATTTTAATAAATAATTATCTATCAATACTATCCATTAGATGAGTTTAACTCTGGATAAAGCTTACTATAATGTCTACGAGAGAGTGTTAATGTACCTACCCTATCTCTAGTTTATATCGGGAAGTGACGCTGCACCCTCGACCAGACCGGCGGTGGCGCAGACACTGCCCAATCAACTGAAATTGGATTTTTAATTACATTTCCCTGTAATGACAAACTAATAGTACAATCACTCTGAACAAACTACTTGAAGAGTTAAGTTAAAATGAAAAATCTTCACGTATCAATGTCGTACTTAGCAAAATTGACAAAGGTCACGGACCCCGGTGTCTGTGGAGCTAAAAAAAACTTGAAGAGCAAAGTTGTCGCGGTAATTTTCGTCGGTATATGCGTTTCTAACACGCTTTTATTATAGCTTCACACGGTCACATATATGCATGTTTGTTTGTTTGTAACCGACTCCTTTGGACTTGATTTTGACCCCCTTCAAACGGTCATATTTCATTCAAACTTTGTAGACTTATCGAGGACCGATGACAATACAATACTTTGAAGCGTATTTTTTTATTTATTTTTAAACTAATAGTTATTTTTTAGGCGTCCGTACTAAGGGCGCGGGAGCCTATTTGTGACTCTACGGTGTCTGTCTGTCTGTCTGTCTGTCCTACACTTAAACGGCTTCATCTTTCGAACGGTAATAATAGAAGGTAGAAGTCTCAAAATTGGCAAGTTTGTAGGGGAGATTCCACTGCTGCTTTAATTATTTTTCTATTAAAAACCGACTTCAAACGCAACTTACTAAATCCTTCACGATTGTAAACTTATTAAAGAGACCTCTCTTCACTCGCTCTATTTTTCTTTTGTCAAGAATGCGGATTATCATTGAATGTCAAATGCTCGTCTTCGAAGATTAGAAAATGTGCAGATGTTTATACGATAATCCTTAATATTTGACACTCTTGCAAAGAAAAACGTGTAGGTGAAACTCTGCGTTTCTATAATCTGACGCACTTACTCAGGAATACAATGAAAATATTTACATTTTTAGAGATTATTCAAAAAGTAATAAAGCGATGTTTATATTTATATTTTGGATAGGTATGTAATGGCGCACGCCTCTGAAGCCTCACCTATGACCTACCAAAAAAACATACAATCAAAGTAAGAACCTCCTTTGCAAAAATAAGGTGATGCAATAAAATTGCTACTTGATATGCTGTTGAGTGTACGTAGTCGCGAGAAAGTATGACCCTACATTACAGGGCTATATCATGGAACTTTCCCACATACATACAACACATGTATTATACATACATACGCACAATCTGACACCTTCACACCGCGACTTCACACTTTGGTACCACCCCTTACCACTCGAAAACAAAAACGTGCCACACACAAATAATAATAATTCTTCCCTTTCAAATGTAAGTACGAGTGATAACCAACGTAAGTTGAACTATTGTAGGAAGACGGGATCTAGTCCTAGATAAGTGCAAATAAAATTTATTAAAAAAATCGACTTCAAAATTATCCAATTAACTGAACAGGGAGAAATAACAACTGTTACGTAATACCGAAAAATTAAATCAAAACTGGGTGTCTACCTGAGTAGTTACGTACCCCAACTATTTATTTGAGGTCGGTGCCTGTCTAGGAATTAGTAGGTGACTGTACCGACCACAAAAAATAATTGGTTTATGTACCTATTTAAGTAGAGGCCCAGGTTTAATTACATTTTTCGGTATTACGAGTAAATGTAAAACAGTTGTTATTTTTCCCTTTTCAGTTAATTGGATTGTTTTGAAGTCGATTTTTAATCGATTTCATTATTTTTTTCATCGTCATCATCTCGCCCACAAGAAGTCCACTGCTGGATATAAGCCTCCCCCATGGATTTCCAGAAAGACCGATGCAAGCCGCTTCCAAATCTTCTGCCCACCTTCTTGTTAATTTCTTAACCGACTTTAAAAAGGAGGAGGTTTTATATTCGACTGTATGTATTTATTTATGTATGTTCACTGATTACTCCGTAATCCCTGAACCCATTTATGTGTTTCTTTAATATTGATAAAGAGAAAATTCCGAGGTGGTCCTAAAAAAAATATATATAATTCCCCCTTTTATCTACTAGTTTGTACGGAACCCTCGGTGGGCGAGTCTGACTCGCACTTGTCCGTTTTTTTTGGAAAAGTTACAAATTTGTGTTTAGGATTAAATAAATGCATATTTTCCCTATAAATGATCTATAATCTCAGAGTGTAGTCGGAGGTCTACATACACTGGTGAGCGCGTGTATGCGTGACATTTCTATACAATGCCTATTATCGAGTACAAAGAAGGACCCCTCTTTCACACCTCTCGCCTTTTCAATACAACTGTGATTCGTGCGATATATTTTTAGAGGCGGCAAGTTTTACTAGTTTTGAATATCATCAACATCAGCCTACTTTAGTCCATTGCTATACTTATGTCTCTCCCATTGAACGCCATTTAGCACGATCCTGAGCTCTCCGTTTCCAGCCCCTGCCAGCTGCTTTCCGTATATCGTCACTCCATCGTGTCTCAGGGCGACCTACACTAAGTTTGCGACTCGCGGTCTCCACTCCAGAACGCGTTTATCCCATCGGTTGTCGGTTCTGTAACAGATATGGCCGGCCCAATGCACTTTAGCTTGCTAATACGCTGTCGATAACTAGCTCTTTAGTTTTATATATACCCAAATATAAATAAATATTGGTAGATATTTTCATTCAGCGCCATCTAGCCCTAAGCCAAACAAAACTACCTTTTCACCCGACTACGTAAGGAGGAGAGTTATGTTTTCCGAGTGTATGTATGCTATAGCCTAAACGGCTTGACCGATTTTGATGTGCGAGGTGTCGTTAGATTCGTTTTCACTCCTTGAATGTAATAAGCTATTATTTTTTGTAACAATAGTGATACATCTCTAGCAAAAAATAAAAATGCGTTTATTCGATAACTTGAACGAACTTTTTCGCAATAAACTAATAAGCAAGTGATTTTACTAGAATTATTCTACAGGATGCGCATTCATAATCTTTTACAGTTATTTTACGCATACTTTCTCACAAAAAACGTACGCTCAACAGCGTATCAAGCGTAACAAAATCGAAAAACCCCGCTTTTCTGAAGTCGGGTATTAAGTTTTTCTTTTAATATTGTTAAAAAAAAATCCATCCTTCTCGGTCCTTAATCGGTACTTACCTTTATTTTACTAACCGACTTCAAAATAAGAGGTTCACAGTTCGACTGTAAACGACTTCTAAACGTTTAGAAGTCTTTTAAACCTATAATAACTACATAAATAATTATAGTTAAAAAAAATAACAATTGAATCAATCTTCAAAATACGCAATTACGTTTACATGGATGACATATTTTCCAGTTATTTTGTTTAAAAATCCAAAATAATGAACCAATTTTGATAAAATTTCAATGGGACCACCTCTGGTCCCATTTAAATTTTATGGGTCTCTTTATGACCTATTACTTAATACCAAACAAAAAAGAATCACCAAAAATAATTCATAATTGTCAAAGTAATCGCGTAATAACCTTCACAAAAAAAAACATACAGACGAATTGAGAATCTCCTCCGTTTTGGAAGTCGGTTAAAAAAGAAGCGTAATTTTTTTTCATCATCTTCCTGATCCTGATCACCCATTTTAGCCCACTGCTGGGGTCAAATTGCCATTTCCAAATGTTCGTACATCTATGTTATATTCACACCTTACCCATTATCGCAGATACCTCTCGAGTCTTGAGCAAACGACACGCGAGAACCGTGCGAGTGATCAACTCTTAACACAAATATAATGAACGCACTCTTAACACAAATATAATGAACGCAGTCTTAACGACGCCGAACAATGTCAACGGAATGAGAATGGGACTGGAGCTCGGGTTTATTCACTCATTGCTTTTTTATCATTCATCATCACTATCATCATCATCATCTCAGCCACAAGAAGTCCACTGCTGGACATAGCCCTCCTCCATGGATTTCCAGAAAGACCGGTTGGAAGCGGCCTGCATCCAGCGTCTTCCCGCCACTTGTATGATATCTTTTGTCCATCTCGTGGCTGGTCTTCCTACGCTACGCTTCCCGGTACGTGGTCTCCATTCGGTAACTGTTCGGCCCCATCGGCCTCACTGCCACTTCAACTTGCTAATCCGCTGTGCTATGTCGGTGACTTTTTCTTATTACATGAATTCAAATCAATATTTAGTATTTGTTTCAGATTTTAATTGAAATCGATGCACTATAGACTAAGTTTTTTTTTTAATTAAGTATCGTTATTAAAAGCAAAGCAAAATACCAACCAACTGCACAGAGGCGATTTTTGCAGTCTAACTTACGATTTCATTGCGCAGAGATTCAGAGGTGCGTGCCGCGGGATTCGAACACAGGACCTGCGGATCGCAAGTCAGACGATCTCCCGACTAGGCTGGCGGAAACTTCAACACAACACACACACATGATATGTATACATACGTACATAAAAACATAGATACCAACTAGAGATTGCAAACCGGGCCCAGCCGGGCCCGGCCCGGTAGGTATGAAAGCCGCGGCGCGGGAGGGAGCGCGAAATCATAGAAAATTCGCATGACAACCGCTGCGAGCTGCCACGTTGCCATTCTGACGCGCCAATAAGAATTTGTTTTGTTTATACCAAATATTACCAAATACCAAAGTTTATCTATCTATCTAATCTAAGTTGTTATGTCAAGTTTAGTGCTTTAAGCTTTATTAGTTTCTTATTCTAATACTATGTTTCAAATGGACACTATAACGAGTAAAGAGAAAGACCTGCTTGCTTAAACTAATAAAAATTAATAATTACTAATACTAATGTTACTATTCCGTCCATAAGTAAAGTAAGCACTTCTGTATTAAATCAGAGATTTTGAGACTTTGAGTGAGACTGATTATTGTTGATTTGTTAGTTTGAAATAAATATTAATTCGTAACCTTGAATCATTGTCCTTTTCCATTCTTATATAGCAAATTTTCATAAAAGCTGACACATTAACCCGCCAACCCGGGTTGAGAAACATACCGGGTTGCAATCTCTAATACCTACACTCGAAAAACATAACCCTCCTTCTTACGCAGTCGGGTAATAATAGTTCAATAGCTCAAAGCATCTTGGAAAATCTTGGAATATAAAATACATTTAATAATATAAATCCTGTTCAAGCTCAAAAACCTCTCTACGCTTTCTTCACGCATAAGACGCGGAAAAGAAATAAAACCGGCCAAGCGCGAGTAGGACTCGCGTACGAAGGGTTCCGTACCATTATATATAAAAACAGTAAAAAAACACGTTTGTTGTATGGGAGCACCCCATAATATTAATATTATTTTAATTTAGTTATCTATTTTTAAAGTGAATAGGTAATTTTTAACTCAATATTCTGTGAATATTTTAAGCGTCTACCTGTTGCCGTTATTAATATCGAGAAAAAACGAGCAAAAAATACAATTGTTTGGGAGCCTCCTTAAATATTTATTTTATTCTGTTTTTAGGGTTCCGTACCTCAAAAGAAAAAAACGGAACCCTCATAGGATCACTTTGTTGTCCGTTACAGCCGAATAAGTCGTAAAAACGCACATTTCGACACTCACAAGGGAATCTAAACCTATGGGCTACTTCCCGTTGACCTAGAATTATGAAATTTGGCAAGAAGCATTGTGTTAGAGTACACATATAGGAAAAAATCCGAAAACTGGTCATTTTTAATTTAATCACAGAAAAATAGTGTCTCTATGCAAGGAATGAGGGCCCTAATTTTAAAGCGAATTAACCGTATTATGTGGGGTATCATATGAAAGAGCTTCATTAGCATAAGCTAAAACATGTTTTTAAATATTTTTATTATGTGTATTTTTAGGTTTATGAAGGAAAATATAATATAATATAATATAAATAGTGCGAGTCAGACTCGCCCACCGAGGGTTCCTCGGTGGGCGAGTCTGACTCGCACTTGTCTGGTTTTATTTTTAGTATTTGTTGTTATAGTGGCAACAGAAATACATCATCTGTGAAAATTTCAACTGTCTTACTATCACGGTTCATGAGATACAGCCTGGTGACAGACAGACGGACGGACGGATGGACGGACAGACAGCGGAGTCTCAGTAATAGGGTCCCTTTTTACCCTTTGGGTACGGAACCCTAGAAACCAGGCACGCGCTTGTCTATCACTCCCCTTCCAAGATGGCGGCCTCTCGTGACATATTTTCTATTCCTAGATCAAAGGCCCCTAGCTCTACCCTAGGCTAGGCAATGTAATACGTATAATGCGACACGCATTAGCATGAACCTATTTTAACGCATTTTTACCCGACTGCGCAATAAGGGTTAAGTTTTTCGAGAATATGTATGTGTATCGATTTAAAAACCGGGGGGGAAACGACAGAATAAACAATGCATAGAGGCGTACTCGTTTGAGAAATCATAGTCCTTGTGAGATCGACACGTTGCAGTTGGTGTCTTTATTTAGTAGTTTAAAACGTAATGCTTCCAATTTTAAAAGATCAATTTTGTAGTAGCCTAGCGTTATACGCTGTGGCTTTTCTATTTTGAAAGGGTAACTGAAGGTCTATAATATTGTCATTGTTATCTAGTTGTAAAAAAAGATTAAAAAGGCGTAGTTAATACTCGAAGCTTTACGCAAATGTTCAATTGAATTACATGCCAAGCGTGCATTTAAGATAGATTAAATATTGTTTTGATAGATTTTTCGTCAGAATATGCTTCGAATTTGTAACAAAAAAAATACCATCAGTTTATCAAACAGTGATAAACTGATGGTAATTTCAGATTTCTTTCAAAAATATTCAAACTAAATAATAAAGTGTTTGTAATCATTATCTATTATTGTATTATATAGGTAGTATATACACTAAGAGCTTAATCTAAAAAAAAAAAAAAAAAAGTCGTGTGGCACTCGGAGACTGCCGCGGTAAAGCTATTGCATAGCATTTTTTTATCAACTTATGTAATTATAATTATTTATTTATTTTATTTATGCAGTATTCCTAACACCCCCCACTCCGACCGGCACAGCGGTGATACTTTTTAGTTTTTAGTTTTGCCATCTATCGATGAATAGCAGAACTTTTAATGACTTTTTGAAATATCACGCTTGTCTCTTTAGTTCTGCAAATCGCCTCTAGGTGGCATTGGTTGTATCGGCGTTACTGCGTTAGGTTATTTTCGTTACGGAATTTCTGGATTCGGTCTCCACGCTCAAGGCCCGCGATAGAAGCTATGCAATAACTTAAAAAAAACAAGTATAACATTACAATAATCTAAAAATTATGTTGATGCAAAGGCAGTAGATGTCAAAAATCGTAATAACCGGGATATAAACGGCCGAGACGAGTTCGGTTAAAATAATCGGGCATTTTAGGCATGTAACCGACATTTTAGTTGTGGTGAACACTAAAAACTACTTTAACAAGGGTTACAAAGATAAACGGGTCGTTAATATGTTGGTGAACTCCACCCTTAGTCATTTTATATCTTCAAAAATGTTAGCATGCGCGAGTGAGACGGACGACGACACTCTTAAGTCGTAATTTGACCGTGTTCAATATAAGCCATGTCGCACACTAGTTACACTGTTAAACTATACCTAGGTCTCACTAGGGGAGGGGTCTGTACTCTTAACGAATGGGTATTTCTGAATTATGAATTATTTTAAACCGACTTCAAAAAAGGAGGAGGTTATCAATTCGTAGCGTATATTTTTGAAGTGAAAACTTCTTTAGCGGCGTTGTGCATATTTGGGATGGGTAAAAAAATTTAAACTCGCGTGAGATCGTCAGATCGCAAGACAGACAGTCAGAAACCTATTCTAAAGTTCTGCATTTAAAGTTCATTATTGTATGTACAAGTTTGTCCTTCTAGCATGACGTCATTTCGTTGCGCCGAATGCTTATTTTCGTCACATGCACGTAAGACTCTTTAGCTCAATAGGTTAGAGCACCGATATAAATTTCAATTTGTCAATCGGAGGGCGGAGGTTCAAATCCTTCACGAGTCAGCCTTTTTGCTATTTGTTTTTTTAGTTTTCACTTCAGACGGCACTCCCGGAGTGCAATCCGTTTTTTTTTATGTATGTACATGAATTACTCCGTCATGCGTGGACCAATTTTTGTGTTTCTTGAATTAGTGTATAGAGAAATTCTTTGCAAAAGCATCAAATGCTGAGGATTATCGCTTAGACATCTGCATATTTTCTAATCTCGAAGCATTTGACATTCAATGACAAAAAAGACGGGAAAAAAATGTAGTTTGAAGTCGGTTTTTTCAGATTCTTCTTCTTTTTCTTTTTTGGGTTCCGTACCTCAATAGGAAAAAACGGAACCCTTATAGGATCACTTTGTTGTCCGTCTGTCCGTCTGTCCGGGTGTCAAGACCTTTATCTCGGGAACGCGTGAAGGTATCGCGTTGAAATTAAAACCATATACGCAGATCCATAGTATCTTTCTGCAGAAAGAAAAATAAAATTTCTCAGTTTTCGTAAAAAAAAGTTACAGCCGAATATGTAAAAAACGCACATTTCGACACTCACAGAGGAATCAAAACCTATGGGGTACTTCCCGTTGACCTAGATCTCTGAAATTTGGCAAGAAGCATTGTGTTAGAGTACACATATAGGAAAAAATCCGAAAACTGGTCATTTTTTATTTAATCACAAAAAAATTGTGTCTCTATGCAAGGAATGAGGGCTGCCTCAAACGTTCGCTCGCTCGGATCCGAGTGGTGTGCAAGGAATGTGTTAAATATTTTTACGATGTATATTTTTCGGTTTATGAAGGAAAATATAAAAAAAAAATGATTTATTTAGTTTGTACGGAACCCTCGGTGGGCGAGTCTGACTCGCACTTGTCCGGTTTTTTATAGCATTAATGTTCAAAATAACACAAGTTTAGGAAAATAAAACAAAGCAACAACTCGTTACTAAGACGTTCCCGCCAAAACTCCCTTTTTCAGATTATTAAACTAAGTATGAATGATTTATTTAAAGGCTTGTTACACTACCTACCCGATTTCTTGGGCCCTGTCTATCGGATGCCTGTCTGGGAAGTATAGAGATCGACACCCTGTCTCTTAATACTACGCTGCCTCTAGCTACAGGACACGATAAATCCGTTTCGGCCGCGTACGTAACTATTGTTCCGTAACTAGTTTCGTACGAAACATAATTATTCTTCGTACGATACCTACTAGTGTCAATCGAAGAAGTTTTTTAAGCTATTGCATAGCTTCTATCGCGGGCCTTGAGCGTGGAGATCGAATCCAGAAATTCCGTAACGAAAATAACCTAACACACCGCGCGTAAAGCTATTATGCAATAGCTTTACCGCGGCAGTCTCCGAGTGCCACACGTCTTTTTTTCCTTATACGTAATCACGGCGTTTGTCACGTAACTGGTTACGTAGTAAACGTAATTATTCTTTGTACGAAACTGGACGTTTCGATAAAATATGTGTCCTTCTGTATTTGTAACTTCTTTGCTTCACTAGTATATACACAAGAACATACAACCGAATACAATTTTTTTACAGTTTTTACATGAAATTATTTTTTAGTCCTTGCAATAAAAAGTTCGCGACAAATGTCAAAGTGACAGCTGTCACCTGTTCGGGTAGTGTAATAGGCCTTAGAGAAAACTATCGAATTCATAATTCGAATATTATTTTCAGGATCCCAGGATCCGTGCCTTTTATAAACTTCTACATTTTTTTAAACTAACTTTTTTTTTTTTTAACTAGCATACAATTCGAATATTCCAGTAACGGTGGTATAGATTTAAAAAACAATAATGTGGCAGACAGACATCAAACAGAGTGCAGGGACACTGACTGAACCATTTCTCATCAAACTTGCATCGAGAGACAGCTGGCGGGACGCGGTCAATCAACTAGCTCGGTATTGTTTTAATATACTAGTTACGGCACGCGGGTTCGCCTCAAATGTTATAAATCCAGATATATAACATTTGAAGCTAACCTGTCTGTACAACCCGTTTGACTGACTGACCACATAACTCAGCTTGTAGTACGTTAGTCTTCGAAACTATAGGTTGTGGGTTTGACCACAATCTAGAATGGAATGGTTTACTTATCCGAAATATGAAGTATCGAATATCAATTTCCCCGCAAATTATTTATTTTTAACCGACTTCCAAAAAGAAGGAGGATAGCAATTCGTCTGTAGGTATGTTTTTTTATTTTTTTTAATATGACGTCCCATATAAATTTTGTAAAAATCGGTTTAGTACTTTGTTTTTATAGCAAAATATTTGAAAAAATGTCATCCAAGTAAACAAATTGCTTATATTTCTGTTCAGTTGAATAAGCATTCAACTTTCATTTAATAAGCTATGATTTTTTCAAAAGACACTTTATCAAAATACTACCACTAAAGTGTAATCAAACAAAAAGGAATATAGCATATACAGGACAAAATACATCAAAATCAATTCATAAATTGGCGAAGTACTAATTGCTGAACAAACATACAAAAAAACATACAGTGGAATCGAGAACCTCCTCCTTTTTGGAAGTCGGTTAAAAAGCGCCAATTCCAGAGTATCTGTGATTTATCACTACATACTATACACCCATTCTAGAATGGGATCTGGCTTTCAAGTGTATAAGTAAAATCTCAAGCTCATTGTTGGTATTCGAACCCGCGACCTCGACGGAAGCACGTGCAACCGACCGAGTTGCTTATAAACGGTATTTTAGTTATACAGGTGCGCCGGGGCATCGCATTAATGCATACTGGTGCACTAATTCACACCCGCGGCCCGCGATCAAAGAACGCAGCCATACTCGTGCGTAGACATGGCAAGCGAGTGTAAATCCATAAAATCAATTGCAAAATGAATAAAATTTAGATTTGATACACATATTCCCCGTATGTAAAGTTACAGAATATTCATAGTCTCTATTTCTCTTTTTCTCCTTTGTATAATTTAATATTTAACCTATATAATATCTAAAATGTGTTTGCTAATATAATGTATACATGTATACTGGTTCTGATCGATTGTTCGTGCTATCTTGTATTACGTAAGACTATACTCTGTCTTCTCGTCCAATATTCCCCAGTCCCTCAAGTCGAAAATTTACAACCAGTGTGTGTTACCAGTGATGACATACGGCACTGAAACGTGGTCCCTAACTATGGGCCTTATAAGGAAGCTCAAGGTCACGCAACGAGCTATGGAGAGGGCTATGCTCGGAGTCTCTCTACGAGATCGAATCAGAAATGAAGAGATACGTAGACGTACAAAAGTCACCGATATAGCACAGCGGATTAGCAAGTTGAAGTGGCAGTGGGCAGGGCACATAGCACGTAGAACTGATGGCCGATGGGGCCGAAAGGTTCTCGAGTGGAGACCACGTACCACGGCCACGAGATGGACAGACGACCTCATACAAGTGGCGGGAAGACGCTGGATGCAAGCCACTTCCAATCGGTCTTTTTGGAAATCCATGGGGGAAGCCTATGTCCAACAGTGGACTTCTTATGGCTGAGATGATGATGATAATCTGTTTTGTATACTTAAATAAAATAAAATAATAAATAAATAAAAATAAGTTTAGACAAATGTACAGTTTATAAAAAACTAAGCAATCGACTTCCATTAGCATTGGATGAGTATTGTAAGAAGGATTTTCGAGCTCACTAATTTCTACATGGTTTGGTAAGTAATATAAACTTTTTTCAAAAAGCGCCTGTTATCCGCGCTTGTCGCGCTGTTTTCCCGTGTGTCAAGAATAGAATTTGTCACCGATTGTCAAATGCTTCGTCTTCGAAGATTAGAAAATGTGCATTACTAATTTAATTAATATGCAGATGTTTACAGAATAATCCTCAACAGTTGTCACTTTTTTTAAAGAAAAACATATCGGTGGAAACGAGAAACATATCAGTAGAAACAATAAACAAATCGGTAGAAACGATAAACATATCGGTAGAAACGAGAAACATATCGGTAGAAACGATAAACATATCGGTAGAAACGAGAAACATATCGGTAGAAACGAGAAACATATCGGTAGAAACGATAAACATATCGGTAGAAACGAGAAACATATCGGTAGAAACGATAAACATATCGGTAGAAACGAGAAACATATCGGTAGAAACGAGAAACATATCGGTAGAAACGAGAAACATATCGGTAGAAACGAGAAACATATCGGTAGAAACGAGAAACATATCGGTAGAAACGAGAAACATATCGATGGACCTGAGCGGCGATGCAATAGCGATGTGGCTTTGACGACCGTTTTGTTGTTTGACATTTCTGTTCTAGTTTACATTGTAAAAACCAAAGTGCTGAATCAATTTTGATAAAATGTATATGGTACCACCCAACAAAACAAAAATCCTCAAAAACAATTCATAATTGGCGGAGTAAACGCTAAACAAACAGACAAAAAAAAAGTCAAATTGAGAAACTCCTCCTTTTTGGAAGTCGGTTAATAAATATGTGATTCCGTCATCTCTATATCTTTCGATGTTGATAGTCCTCTGTAGCGAGAGCGGCGCGCTAATGCACGCTTACCGGCTCGCATAATGCCTGACACACTGACGTGCCCTCCCCACTCCCCACTCCTCACTCCCCACCACACCTATCTGCTCATCATCACTTCTTTTTACCCGACTGCGTAAGAAAGAGGGTTATGTTTTTCGAGTGTACTTATATGTATGTAAATATATGGGTATGTATGTTCTTTATGACAGCTTACAGCCTAAACGGCTCGACCAATTTTGATGTGTCATTAGATTCGTCTTCGCTTCCAGAGTGTCATAATCTATATTTTTTGTAATAATAATAATACATCTCTTGCAAAAATAAAAATGCATTTTTTCGTAACCTCCAACGAACTAAGTATATATATATATATATATATATATCGTAATAAATAAGTGGTTTTAGTAGAATTATTCTAAGGAATGCGCATTTATATTCTTTTACAGCGATTTTACGCATACTTTCTCACAAAAAACGAACAGTCAACAGCGTATCAAATGTAACGAAATCGTTAGCAAAAGTTAGGCTGCAAAAACTGTTTTTCTGCAGTTGGGTATTTTGTTTTTATATACATAATTATGCATACTTGTTTACCTCACTGCACAAAAAATAACGCAATGTTTTTGGGGTATAAATGCGTACTGCATGGGAATGGAATCCCTTGCCGCCTTCTCTGTTTCCTGAGGGGTATAATCATGGAATTTTTAAAGCTAGAGTGAATAGATATCTTCTAGATCGACGAGCTCCATCCTCGGCCATACCGTCGCTGAACATCAGGCGAGTTGGTGGTCAATAGTAGATCCATTTTATGTAACAGGAATCTATTTTAAAAGAAATTAATTGTAGTTTAAACAACTAAAACAAACGGAATACTTCAAAATACGGAATTTCGTTTACTTGGATTACATATTTTGTTTTAGAAAAGTACTGTACCAAAGTACTGAACTGATTTTGATACAATTTATATGGGACCATTTCTGAAGTTTGATTTATCAAATAAAAAAAACAACGGGTTGCACTCCAAGAGTGAAGCAGAAACTCCGGAGGACTCCAGCAGAACTGATAACTAAAAAATTAAATAGCAAAAAGACTGACTCGTGAAGGATTTGAACCTCCGCCCTCCGATTGACAAATTTATATTTATATCGGTGCTCTAACCTATTGAGCTAACGAGTCTTACGTGCATGTGTCGAAAATAAGCATTCGGCGCAACGAAATGACGTCATGCTAGAGAACAAATTTGTACATACAATAATGAACTTTAAATGCAGAACGTTAGAATAGGTTTCTGTCCGTCTTGCGATCTGACGATCTGACGCGAGTTTAACATTTTTTACCCATCCCAAAAACGCACAACGCCGCTAAAGAAGTGTTCACTTCAAAAAAACATAAAAATCAGTAGATAATTTACTGATTTATTTATTTATTTAGGTAACAAACATACAAAACATACAGTCGAATTGAGAACCTCCTCCTTTTCGGAAGTCGGTTAACAAAGTACTCGACTGCATAAGAGCTACTTTCTTAATGCACATAATATGTTTACGTTGCGCATAATACGGTGTTGAATATACGTTTTTGCGAGAAAATATGGACAATCTTCTAAGTTATTTAAATTAACATTCTTGGAACATTTTTCATAAAATATTTGTTACGAAAAAGCGTATTTTTTGTTCATTACGAAAGTTTTATCTTATTATTATTATTTCAAAAAATGTGGCTTTAGATGTGTGTATCACGAGTAAAAGCTATATATAATAATAATCACATCACAATTTCACACATCAAAAATGGTCAAGCCGTTAGGGCTGTAGGAGGTAATATAGAAAAGAAACATTCATACATATGTACGTACATATATAAAACACAATCCTCTTTCTTACACAATCGGGTAAAAGGCCAGAGACATGACATAATACCTAGCCGCGCGGCTAGGCAGTGCGGCAGCCGCGCATAGCTAAGTAAGATGGTATAGACTGAGTGGCCAGCCCTATTGTCAGAGTTAAAAGGCCTCTGATCTGGCTTGACGATTGCTGATCTTAAAAACAATCAACCAGGACCTACAATTTATCGTGTCATCCGACCCACGGTAGCGCTCAGAAAGAAATGTCACTCACGGTCACCCATCCGAAGACTGACCGGTCCGTCCGTTGCTTGACATTGGTGATCGTTACCACCTAGTCAAGCTACGCCACGAGCGCTTAGCTGCATTAATGTAAACGCACCTTTATATGTATAGATTACTAAACAACAGAGTTAGGAGGTTTTATTTTCGACGGGAGTGTGATAAAAAATTGAATCATGGTTTTTGTTCAATCCAGTCGAAGCTTTATTGAATTTTGCAGGACTTTTACGTTAAAACTGTCGCCGAAATGAATCCGCGAAAATAACAATTATGAAGAAAACTCCTTGTCTGAACTTTATGACGCTTTATTATTACTTATAACACTGCACTTATTTCACTGCACTGAGCGGTCTGACGCTAAGACCGCCTTTTTACTACCGAGTTACGCCGCGACTACTTTTTCGAAGGGCCGCTCGTCCGCCCGCGATATATCCCCTCCTCGGAATTACAACATCACGCCATCATCCGGGGTAGCGTTCATTCTGTTCGATCACCGTTCTCCAGAGTATATAAATTAAGAAAATAGCAGTGCTGCCACTCCGCAACACTGAAAACACATACAACAAATATTCAAATCATGACACTCGGCCATCCGCTTTTGTGCAACGTCCCGATGCACAACAACTCTCTAAAAGCAAGTCTGATTAATCATATCGAACCCTTTGGACTCCTTAAAGATTTGCTGCAAAATAAAATAGTTAAACAGTAATTATTATGCTAATTTTATAAAACTACTTATGGCACACTAAACTTTGTAGTATACGTTGTCGTAACTAGTTATTATTGTAGATACAAGTAATCATGACACTCGGATTCGTTTTTAAATATGACAATTATTTTATGTTTATTCTAGCTGGTCTGGGAACCGGAGGCTTCCTATTCGTGTGTAAATGTACACTATGCAGATAAATCATTGTTGTACAAATATGTTATACGGATCGAGTATATATTCTGGTATTTCCAGAGGTTTGGTATATAATTAAAAAAAGTACATAAAAACTTATTCAATTCGCATTATTAATTTACTGTCGGTTACTCAATTACTTCCTCCTCTGGCTTAGTGATTGCGAACGGCAGCATCATTATATAAATGTCCCAATGTTGTTGTGGCCACTGAAGTATCATTCAAACCTTGTAGACTTGGACTTGTAGACTTTTTTTTATGAAAAACTCTATAAATACTCCTTTTTGTTCTTCGTCCAAACATTAAAATGACCAACGACAAAGCTTGAATAAAATGAAAGCAAATTTCGTCCAAAAATAATTACACATAAATTCAAATATTTAGATCCAACTCAAACCAGCTCCAGTAATAATTTGGTGACACGAGTACGTTAATTTTGTAAGTGCTCTCATAGGAATCAACATTTTAAACTGTATTTCTGTCATTGTCTTGCCATTATCAAATAGCATTTTAAAATTGTGTAACGTATACTCCCCAAATCCGAGTAATAGAGAGAATAAGAGAACGGAAATAATTTTCCAAACCCCTTTTTTTTTCTTAGCAAGTCGCTACAACCGCATTAATTTCTGTCAAGCTTGTGGATGATCGGCAAAGCACATGAGCAAAATTTTGACAGTTTAGAATGTCAGAAGTATTATTATTTTCTAATCACTAAATTTCATTATCATAGGGACAAATTAGTCACGATAAACTACAGGTCCATTGTCAGTCCTTCACCAACCGTTATTTGACTGGCGTATACCTGTTGCTGTTTACCATTAAATTGATGTACTATCAAGTTGAATCACTTCACATCACAGATGCCCTGAGTTGACATCTGTCGGATTTTAATCTGTTGTTTGCCAAATTCTTCTTCTTAATCGTACACTCTAGTCAGAGTGGTCGTGGTTGCAATGGCGGTGGCTCCTCGCCGTGTCACCGTCACTCTCCAGGCCAGCTGCTCTTCTCGCGATGCTTCTCCATTTCTGCCGGTCGGTTGCATTGCGAGTACACTCTACTTCGGTGGACTGCGTAGCTTTTCTAATGAGGTCGGTCCAACGTGTTGGTGATCGTCCAGGACTTCGCTTGCCTTCTACACGGCCATGCATATGCTGCGATAGGCTCTCCGTCGAGTGCTCTTTTCTTGAGATCTGCGCAAAGAACTTCAGTATTTGCAATTGCCCAGTCGACGATAATCTATCTCGTATATGAATATCTTTGAGGATAGAGTTGTTGGTTGTTTGTCAAATACGTCATCACTATTTTGATGACACGTTAGCTAGAAAAAATACTGTACACATTACATACTAACAGTACTCAAACCGAGAATGTGGACATATTTATTTTCCCATCCAATATTTATAGTACTGATGTAACAGTAGAGCAGAAATTACTTGACTAGGTTTTAATAAACTTAATTGTAGGTAAAGACTGAGAATGTTTATACACAGAAGCATACTTAATTCCTTTTAGTGCACACCTGAACTAATACTAAAGCATCAAAAGAGAAGAAGCAGGTAATCACTTCCATAAATAAAATTAGTCTCAATATTTGTCTTACTAATTTCTGTTGTTTTTTTTTAAAGGTCTATATGATGTCGACTAGTCATATCATAACTGCTCTTGCACTGAGTACAAGCCAGTGGTGATTTTGATAGTTGCCGTTTTATTTCAACTAACAATCATATTTCGGAAACGTTACCAGTCCTATCAAATATTGCTTATTTTTAATGAAAATATTTTTTTATTTATCGATTAATTTTCGTATGCTGGATCCAATACTGTTATATGCTTACCAAAATTATACTAGATTTATCAAAATGTTCATATGCACGAACGATATTTAATGATATTGATCTAGAACCTAGAAATACTTGAACGCTTTGACAGCAAAAATAGAGGGCCAAATGTTATTACTATCATAAGACCACATGTTTGTATACCTATTTTGCAAGAAATAAATTAATTATGAATATTCGGTTTTTATATTTGACTAATTTTTGAACTCATAAACTGTACTTTTACAATAAAACCGCCACCGGTGCAATCTATTTTTGAGGCTACTTTGTTTGAAATATGAAACTGATCAATCAGTTCTCTCTTTGAATTATCTTTAGTTCGTGATAAGAAACTTCGGTCATCGCTTAAATTCAAAGTCAAATTATTTCTTGGGCTTGTTGTTGGGTCATCGCTTAAATTCAAAGACAAATTATTTCTTGGGCTTGGACTTGTGTTATATTAGAAAAGCCCTTTTCAAATTAGTATTTTTTGTTATGTTTGTACTCCAAGCTTTTTCTGTTATAAAATACGATTTAACGTAGTTTTTATTAATTTAGATATAATATATTCTATTTATTTATGTCATTTTTATATCCAATAACATAATAAATAATAAAAGGATGTCGTCAAACTTATGTCAATATTCATAATAATGTTCAAAAGGCCAAAATAGAATAATAAAAAATATGCTAATCCACTTATGGAAGAAAGTAGAAAATATGATCCGCTGTTCCATTAGAACGAGAATTCAGCAAGATCTATTCTCATCAACTCATTCAAGGCATAAAATGGGTTTCTCTCAAAGAAACGTTTACTACGTACGTTTACTTTCGACTAATAGTTTTGTAATATTATCGAGTGGTTCATTTAACATACAGATTTGTTTATATATATTTTACGATAATTGTCAACGCTCATCACTGCTTACGTCACTGTCCAGCGGACAATTCAACAAAGTGTAGACACTGCTCTGCAGTTGCGAAAAATAACGTGGCTATTCAAAACATGACATCTAATTACGTTGGCACATACAGATCGCTGACATCTATATATATATTTATAATAATCCTTAACCGAATAGTATTTTTCGGAAAATGTCTTAGGCTTACTCATTTATCAATTCATGAATCTTATTGATGGAGTAATTTCCATTCTCTCTATAATCTAATAATAATAACCATAATAATTGAGAATCTAATAATTGCAAACAGATTACTCATAAATTTATTCGCTCTAACGCACTATACGCGTTTTATCAAAAGTAAGTGACTTAGTCGATTCTAATTAGTACGTTTCGGAAATTTCAAGCATAATGGCATTTGTCAAAACTCCTCGACACTTCGAGTTGCTATGCTCGTCAAGGTTACTTGCTGCGTGTCCGATCGGTTGATCTCTCATATATGATTTAAATTTTCTCTATGAAACTCGAAACTACATCAAAACTGGAATTATAACGTTATATCATCATTAAAAGTCAGGTGCTCAGGTTCTGGGAAAGTCCGATCAATGATTCTGCTATTCAACGCTTAACATAATCACATTAAAATGATCATTAATCGACTGGATTAATCAAATCCACTAAAATACAAGATCTGTGCACACTCTTGCACACCATATACATATTATACAAAATTTAGTTAATCAAGTTATTTTGGATTAAATACAGTTTGGAGCTTCTACTTTCCTTTGAATAGGCTTGACCTGCTGCAGTTTAAAACGTTCATGGCTGGAAGCTAAGTGTTCCGTGACCGGTTAAAATTATCATCCTGAAACCAAACCTTCATGGTTACAGCTAAAACATCATTGAATAATTGAACTTCAATCTTACAGCTCACTTACATGGTTGCAGCGAGAACATCATCAAATCTTCAAACTTCGACATCGTCAAATCTTCAAACTTCAAACATCATCAAAACTTCAAACTTCAAATATCGTCAAATCTTCACACTTCAAACATCGTCAAATCTTCAAACTTCAACCTTACAACGCGCCTATATGGCTGCGGCGAAATCATCATCAAATCTTCGAACTTTCCTTACGGCACACCTACATGGCCATACTTCTTTAGAATATTACCCTGCAGCTCACCTACACGGTTGCAGCGATAACATCATCAAATCTACGAACTTCAACTTTACGGCACACATACATGGCACTCTTTGGAACATTTTCCCTGCAGTTCACCTACATGACTGCAGCTAACAAACTCGTAAACACTAAAAATCCTTGAATTTCAAACTTGCAGTAACACTAAGTGTAGTTGTTAACACTAAGAAATGCACTTTAATTTTCAGCACTGTCGATACTCTGATATCTTAGCGCGGCTTTAAATTCCGCCTCCATGATTACAAGGCGTCAACGGATAAATATTCGCGACAAGTTACCGGTACACAATGGTACTATTTCTGAGGTTATTACATTACATGCCTTCGAAATTCAATTAAGATTTTAAGTCAATCGAACTATGTTATCTCTGTATAATTCAACTTCATAAACAGACTTCTGTATTAAATATTTACGCAGTGATACTCTGGTAAATCCATCAATATTGTAGCTCTACTCATATAAAGTTTCGTTTGACACACTTATGTGGTTCAAGATCTTACAATAGTTACGTCACAAAGTAGTTATAGTGTTGCAGGTGGAGATACAATACCAAAATTTCGCTTCATGGTATAGCATACTTACACGACTAAAGACAGTGCTACTAGTTGTAGTAGACTAGTTGTCGTACTAGAATATTTTACTTGCGGTACTTTATTAACCTTACAGAAAAACGAACACAGCACAACTCGCCCTAAATGGCCGTAACCGTAAATACAGGATTCCACCAGTGTGCGGCTCTGTACCGCACAGAGTGCAGCATAAATGTATTTCTTGGTGAACTCTTACGGGCAGCACCAGCAAACTGTGCGCGCACTCTATTGGACAAACCGTGAACTTTTGTCGCGCACTCCTTGGTCTCGCGGTGTACCCGCGACGACGCACTCGCACACATGTTTACACACTAAACTGAAAGTAAAGCACATTTCCGAGGTATAAATGTTCGTGTACAAATGTACCGTACAGCACGCATACTAAAGTTACGCACAACTGAGGTGGTGGACACAGGCAATCTACTATTGTGATCAAGTTCGCGCACTGCAAAAGGTCTGCACCAAATTTTTATCAACAAGTGTTCTGAATCTGAACACAATTTTAGTGGAGCCCAACCTTAACAGCTAGATAATAAGCTGTTAAGTTTACCATAATATTTTATTTGCATTACTGTTAGCAATATTCTAGAAAAACTACATTTAGAAGCTCGCTTAATTGGCTGTATTGATGTAGCCCAGTTACCGAATTAAAATATTTTATTCGCAGCACTTTACTAGTCTTCTAGAAAAATAACACACTGCTGATCGCTGACACGGCCACAGACCGATATGCCATAGCCATTGTACTATTAAAAACACTACTCTCACCATCACACCAAAAAAATATTACCTCGCTATGGTTCCTCTGAATGGCTGCAGCATAATCAAATACAAAAAGTAAAAATGGTTCTCAAACAAGAAAAACATATTTTCGTATACTTGTCTCTCGGGATGTTAATGAAATAATTTACTAATGACTTACTTACAACAGACTTCATTTCGTTTAAATTACGATAAAATTATCGGGGAGTAGCCCCAACCACACTATCAAAATTTCATTAGGTTATAATAAAATCGTCGGATTATAATCTTTAATCGCTGTGCTACAATAAAATAATCTGGGAGTAACCCAGATCACATCTCATTGCAGTATCTTAACAGATTCTGTCTACCCGTATTAAGAATATCCCGTTATAATTATTTTAACAACCTGTTTCAACACTTTTAAGAACCATTTTCTCCAATTCGATATGCGTGACAAATTTTTAACATCAATATTCAATAATCGGAGGGTAAAATATAATCTCGTAGGTGACTCACGATTTTACCGGGCTCGGCTCGCAGGTTGATTGCCACTTCTGATATATGAAGAAAACTCCTTGTCTGAACTTTATGACGCTTTATTATTACTTATAACACTGCACTTATTTCACTGCACTGAGCGGTCTGACGCTAAGACCGCCTTTTTACTACCGAGTTACGCCGCGACTACTTTTTCGAAGGGCCGCTCGTCCGCCCGCGATATATCCCCTCCCCGGAATTACAACATCACGCCATCATCCGGGGTAGCGTTCATTCTGTTCGATCACCGTTCTCCAGAGTATATAAATTAAGAAAATAGCAGTGCTGCCACTCCGCAACACTGAAAACACATACAACAAATATTCAAATCATGACACAATGGTGCCATTTCTTTTGCTAAAATAACTAGATCATTCACTTCATTCATTCTTCTTCTTCAAAACTACTTGGGGAATAATTTCAAAACTTCAAAACTACTTGGGGAATATTTTTCACCTCACAAGCTCGGAAAGATTCTGTTTGTCATTAGAAATCTGAGTGGAAAAGTGCATTTTGTCCGCTAGCGTGGAAAGAGTTTTTAAAATTCGAACCTTTCTATTCCATACTTTTCTATACCGCAAGTCCACTGAAAATGCATTAAATACTTATTTCATGTCAGTGCGCCAATCTCATTTCTTTGAATATTCGCACTGACCAGCCGCAGGTGGCAGCACTGGACTAGCGTTTTCCTCGCTGTAGTGAGGTGAAAAATTTTGTGTTTCACTCGGCAGCAAAGTTGTTTTGCATCTCGTACTTTTGAAACCCTCGCTACGCTCAGGATTCTATACAAGTACTCGCCCCAAAAACCAACTTTGCAGCCTTGCATAACAAATAATATATAATAGACTACTTTGCGTAAAGGTAACCTCAGTATTATACTGATTTATATGTTTTAATGGGCACGTTTGGGCAGGGAGATACCTCGTCTTAGGTTTTAACGTATTTTTTTTTTATTGTTTTAATTATCAGTAATGTTATTAATTTATATTAATTCTATGTATGTTTTATTTCTATAAGAAAATATATTTTAATGTTTTATATATTTATCGCTATATCTCGAAAAGTTGTAATCACAGATTGCTCAAAACAATTTTCATTGAAAGCACCTATTTAGTATTTATGTAGTAGTAGGTCCAATAGCTTAGAAATGGAGGGGGTCATAATTTTTTCACATGTATATTATTTATTTATTTTTATTTATCTCGCACACATCACATATGAGAAAAATAAAACCGGACAGTCTTCGCTTCCAGAGTGTATAATAAATAGGCTATATACTTTTTTATGATAATATATAGGTATAAATACATTTCATGCAAAAATAAAAAATAAAGCTTTGTCGTAACCAAGATATACACAAAACAAGTGATAAACAAGTGATGTAACAAAAAATATTCTTAAGAATGCGCATGAATAATCTTTTACAGCGATTTTACGCATATTTTCTCACAAAAAACGTACACTCAAGCTTAACAAAATCGTAAGTTACGACTGCAAAAACTGCTATTCTGCAGTCGGGTATTTTGTTTCCTACTTGTTTTAAGTTTTCTTTGACGACTCCCGGACGGCAATCACTGGAAACAAATAAATTAAAGATTCAAAGATTCTACGCGAGAGGGCAGTAAGCACCATACAGTAACTTATATGGAAGTACTCTTAAAGTCCAGCTGCCAAATACCAATGTAGAACCGCGGCCAAAATATGAAACTACAAAAGTAATATTAAAGATTTCTATTTCGTTCAGAAATTGCAGTTGTGCTGTCCTCATAGAAGTCTGTTGATAATTTGGTTGGCTTCATATCGCTTAGGGCTTATTATACTGACCCCACTTTGTACAGGGTTTTCAAGTACACGTATAGAAAACCACAATAGAAAACTAGCTTAGGGTGGTAAATGTTTAAAGTATTGTGATAGGCCAGCGTTTGACCACATTTATGTGCACAATACAGAGTTCGAACTCGTTTGTTTCGCTCATACGTTCCAACGTTTTTAGGGTTCCGTAGTGAACAAGGAACCCTTATGGTTTCACCAAGTCCGTCTGTCTGTCTGTTCGTGGCTTTGCTCAAAGACTATTACAACTAGAACGGTGAAAATTGGACATACATATTAATCTACTACTTCAAACAGATGGCCCACGCCCAGCAGTGGGAAAGTTTGTACAAACAGGACTGATGAAAAAAAATACGAATTCTAAGTATACTACGGTTAGCAGTTTCAAGTAATTTTACAACTGTATTTTGACAAATATTTTTCAACATCTTACAAGTAAAATAAAAACAGTCCGTGTAAAAGCCATGAAGTGTTGGCGTCACTCCAGTTTGCCTTTTGATTTGAGCAATAAGCCTGGCCAGGGGCGCACTCCACCACCCATTATGGAAAATAAAGAAAAAACGCACAACACTTGAGCAATATTGAGTCGTGGAGGAGTCAAGATGGCGGCGACGTCGGCGCAATACAAACAGCTGCCAGTATGGACCGAACGGAGTGACCGTAATAAAGCCGGCTGTGGCAGAAAGCACACCCCCACATTTTTCATCAATGGAAATCGCATACAGTCATATCGTGTTGAAATTTTTCATTTAACATTTTATTTTCATCATTTTATATTGACATCCTATTTTTAGGGTTCCGTACCCAAAGGGTAAAAACGGGACCCTATTACTAAGACTTCGCTGTCTGTCTGTCTGTCTGTCTGTCTGTCTGTCTGTCTCCAGGCTGTATCTCATAAACCGTGATAGCTAAAAAGCTGAAAATTTTCACAAATGATGTATTTCCGTTGCCGCTATAACAACAAATACTAAAAATTAAAAAAAAAAAATATTAAGGGGGTCCCCATACAATAAACGTGTTTTTTTTCGTATTTTTTTGCTCAATATTAAAAACGGTAACAGGTAGACGCTTCAAATTTTCACAGAATATTTACTTGTATATTACCTTTCAAAATAAATAATTAAATAACAATAAAGTAAATATTAAAGGGGGGCTCCCATACATCAAACGTAATTTTTAAGCAATTTTTACTCGATCTTAATTAACAGGTAGAAACTTGAATATTTGTAAGTAAATAGTTAGAAATATATTAACTATAAAAATAAATACTAATCTAACACATAAAAACTCACAAAATGAAAATAATCCGTGCA
Organism: Lycia hirtaria; assembly: GCA_947563715.1. Lineage (NCBI taxonomy): Eukaryota > Metazoa > Arthropoda > Insecta > Lepidoptera > Geometridae > Lycia > Lycia hirtaria. The sequence goes on from OX387388.1 coordinate 998,637, forward strand.
TCTAAACGCGGTGCGAGCGCCGCGCCGCGGTGTGGTGGTGACGCGAGCGCGAGGCGGTTGCTAAGCAACGGCCGCGCGGGTAGCGGGAGAGGTAACATCACGGAGCGAGCCATAGCCGCGCGTATTCGCGCGAGCGTTGTCATGCTGCTCGGATGTGTATCGAAAACCTACCTATAAGTTTGCAATTTACTACTTGGAATTTCGTTGATTTCTCGTTATTTTATACGATTTTCTATTATAGATGATAGTACGGAACCCTTCGTGCGCGAGTCCGACTCGCACTTGGCCGATTTTTTTAATATTGACATGTGCAGTCTAATTTTAACAATTTAGTTTGAGCGTGTAAAGGTAACAAAATTAGCTTTTATAGTATAATTATGAAATTGTGTCGAATATATTTCAAAACACCAGTACATTCATTTAAATAACAATATACTTAGGTGTATTTTATGTTGTCATAAATCTTATTTTTACTAGACCATGTCAGGTGAGTTGACGGTCAAGCGCAAGCCTATTTTCGAAAAACAAAACACAGTATACTGTTAGTGCGGAGTTCCTCAGGGCGCCGTACTCAGGGCCTTATTTTCACTGAATATGCAATACATAATATTCGGAGCTCCTTGAAATGATACTTCCATGGTAAGAAACAAAATAACCAATGGATGCGGTATTTTAAAAACTTTTTAACAAACTTCCAAAAAGGAGAAGATTCTCAATTCGACTATGTTTTTTATGTATGTCTCATACGTGATTACTCCGCCAATTATAAATTGATTTTGATGAATCTTTTGTGTTTGGTAGGTATTACCTACAGAGGTGGTCCCATATCATCATCATCATCATCATCTCAGCCATAAGAAGTCCACTGCTGGACATAGGCCTCCCCTATGGATTTCCAAAAAGACCGATTGGAAGCGGCTTGCATCCAGCGTCTTCCTGCCACTTGTATGAGGTCATCTGCCCATCTCGTGGCTGGTCTTCCTACGCTGCGCTTGCCGGTGCGTGGTCTCCACTCGAGAACCTTTCGGCCCCATCGGCCATCAGTTCTACGTGCTATGTGGCCTGCCCACTGCCACTTCAACTTGCTAATCCTCTGTGCTATATCGGTGACTTTCGTACGTCTACGTATCTCTTTATTCCTTATTCGATCTCGTAGAGTGACTCCGAGCATAGCCCTCTCCATAGCTCGTTGCGTGACCTTGAGCTTTCTTATAAGGCCCATAGTTAGGGACCACGTCTCAGTGCCGTAAGTCATCACTGGTAACACACACTGGTCGTAAACTTTCGACTTGAGGGACTGGGGTATATTGGACGAGAAGACGCTTTTAAGTTTCCCGAACGCTGCCCAGCCGAGTTGGATACGACGATTGACCTCTCTTGCAAAGTTGGACCTGCCTAATCGGACCGTTTGTCCTAGGTAGACATATTCGTCAACAACTTCAAGAGTGGAGTTACCCACAGATATTGGGGTGGGCACTACATGGGCGTTCGACATAACCTTCGTTTTGCCCATGTTTATTTTGAGGCCCACCCGTTGGGAAACTCTATCGAGGTCTTCGAGCATCGTACTGAGATCCTCCATCGACTCTGCCATGACTACTATATCGTCGGCAAACCGAAGGTGAGTGATGTACTCGCCGTTAATATTGATGCCGAGCCCTCTCCATTCCAGAAGCTTATAGGCATCTTCCAAACCGGCGGTAAACAGTTTCGGAGAGACAACGTCTCCTTGCCTCACGCCTCTCTTTAATGGAATTGCCTCTGAATTCTGGTCTTGTACTCGGACCGACATGGTGGCGTTGTTGTACAAACACTTCAGCACTTCGACATACCGATAGTCAATACGGCATCGTTGGAGGGCCTCAAGCACCGCCCAGGTCTCGATCGAATCAAAGGCTTTCTCATAGTCCACAAACGCTAAGCAAAGGGGCAAGTTATACTCTTCGGTCTTCTGTATTACTTGCCGCAGCGTGTGGATGTGGTCTATGGTACTATAGCCTTTTCGGAAACCGGCTTGTTCGGGAGGCTGGAAGTCATCAAACCTGCGTTCAAGACGATTCGTAATGACCCTCGAAAACAGCTTATAAACATGGCTCAGAAGCGAGATGGGTCTGTAGTTCTTCAGCAAAGTGTTGTCCCCTTTTTTGAAGAACAGCGCCACCACGCTTCTGTTCCATGCTTCTGGCGTTGTACCTTCGAGCACGACGGAATTGAAGAGTCTCTGAAGGACTTTAAGTACCGGTGTTCCACCCGCTTTCAGTAGCTCTGATGTGATTCCATCATCGCCCGGTGCCTTGTTGTTCTTGAGCTGTTTCAAGGCCATCCTAATCTCGTACAGGCTGATGTCCGGGATATCTTCGGTATAATGTCGAGTCAGTTTGGCTCTTGGATCTTTACCCAAACTGCTAACAGGTTTTGCGACCGATGTGTATAACTGTCCATAGAACCTCTCGATCTCCCTCAAGACTTCTGCTTTGGTCGACGCTAGACTGCCATCTTCTGTCTTCAGCTTCGTCAACTGGCTCTGCCCAATAGACATGTCTTTTGCGAACACTTTGGAGCCTTTATTCCGCTCTATCGTCTCTTTAATACGATTAGTGTTAAAGGTACGGATGTCGTGTCGCATAGACTTTGATATGAGTCTATTGAGCCGCCTATATGACTCGGGTATATGACTGTACGGTGGGGTTTATAAAACTTCGCGCCCACCGTACGGACAGTTTCCACAAACCTGTTATTGATCTCATCCACCGATGCGCAGCTCTCCAGGCACTCGAAGCGATTTGATAGTTCGAGCTGAAAGCTCACGGGGTCTTGGATATGGGCGCGGGTGGGTCGGAGTGTAGACTTCATCATACGGGACCTCTCAAGTTTAACATTAATATTCAACGTGCCTCGTACCATTCGGTGATCACTTCCGGTTTTAACCATGTTGATCACAGAGACATCATTGAATATTTGTTTCTTGGTGGTCAGGATGAAGTCTATCTCATTTCTCGTAGAACCGTCGGGGCTCAACCAGGTCCATTTCCTATGAGGTGGCATCTGGAAGAAAGAGTTCATCATGAAGAGTCCCTCTTTCTCCAGAAAGTCGGCCAACCTCTGTCCCCTGGGGTTCCGTTGTCCATATCCAAACTGTCCCACTCTCAGCTCACCATCGCTTCTCTTGCCTAGCTTCGCATTAAAGTCCCCCATAACAACATTGAAATAGGTCTCAGAGGTGTGTATGGCCCTACTAATGTCCTCATACATCACCTCCACCTCATCATCAGAGTATGCCGAGGTCGGTGCGTATACCTGGATGACCTTCAACGAATATCTCTTCGATACTCTGAGTATCAGGTACGCAACCCTGCTCGACACACTGTCGATGGCAAGAATGTTGTTAGCAAGAGACTTGTGGACGAGAAACCCGACACCACCTTGGGACTGTTGGTCACCCTCCCGGTAGTAGAGTAGGTTACCAGATTTCAGGGTTATCGTGTCCTCACCCTCTCGTCGGACTTCTGATAACCCTAGGATATCCCAATTTAACCTACTCATTTCTTCTTCCAGCTCAGCTAGCTTCTCGTCTGTCCTCATTTGAGACCGCTGGATATCGCTGACCGCTGCAGTTGAGACCGCTACCTGCGGCTGCAGCGAGTGACTCATTGCATACCAATCTTGCCGTATATTGTACCTACTCATTAACAGCTGTGTTTCTGCTCACTAAAGTACACACATTTAAGACGATAAACCATTATTATCGTTTTTTGTTTTGACCTTTGAACTATTGCATCCTATTACATCAAGAATTAAATTAGAGATTGAGAATAATAATATCAATTAGGCTTTTTGACCAGTATTGTCAAAAGCTAGAATATGAATTTTATAACATTTAGGCGGCGTGGCCGTTCTAAATCTGAAACAAAAAATGAAACAAGTGAAAGTATAATATCATCGGACACGCTAGATGGAACCACAAGTAGCTTACAAGAGATTTCAGACGACGAAACTGAACAACTCAAGCGACTTCAAGAAACAATAACCACTTTAGACTTACAGTTAAAAAGTGCACATAATGAAATAGATTCGCTTTTATTAGAAAACAACAAATTAAAACACACAAATGAAGAATTATTAAAGAAAAATCAACTGCTTATTACTGTAACACAGAGCCCCATTAAATATAGAACTCAAAGTCCTATTAAATCAAAACTACAACAATCCACACTTAAAAGTACGCATTCTCAGACTGAATTCAGTGATATTAAAAAAATACACAATGAACTCTTACAAAAACAACCCACTTCTAAACTCCCTAAGAACACTGAAAGACGAGATGATAAAATAGTTATGACAAACAGTCCCAGTGCATCAACCAAATGCCCATTCACCTCAGATTGTTCACAAATACAAAGCAAAGCTGAACTTAATACAAAATGTATCACACCACAAACTGAAGCACAACGACATAAACTAAACAAAATTTGTATATTGAGCACTATAGGACAAAACAAAATTATACCGGCAGCAACGAATGTAGATGAAATAGTAAATGAGTATGAAGTAATGCATTATCTCACAACTAATGTGGGTGTCAAAGAAATGCTTAAAGGGATAGACAATAAGCTATCAAAATATACAAAAAATGACTTTTGTCTCATAATGATTGGTGAAGAGGATTTTAGGCATACACACGACTACAATGCCTTAGTTTCCTTCATAAGGGAAACACTTCAAAATATAGAGAACACGAATATCATTATATGTCTGCCAACTTATAAATTAACAAACGCCACAAACCTGTACAACTATAGATTGCACCAATTCAATAACAAGCTATACTCTGACAATGTAAAACATGAATACGCATACATATATGATTCTAACAAAAAATTGGCCTACGACAACACCATGTTTCAAAGTATATCTGGAAAAATTAACAGTAAAGGACTGCAAACAATTTTTAAAGGCGTATTCAACCTTACTAAGAATATCTGTCAACATGAAAAGTACCTAAGCCAAATAAAAAACGACGAATCAATGCAGCTTTTTCATGGATAAGCATTTAAACATAATGCATCAGAATATAGCTGGTCTTCTAGGAAAAATAGACCCGTTATGCGTTTGTCTTAATGAACTGTCGGAAAGAAACAGTAACATTGATGTACTGTGTATCACGGAGCATAACATGAGACAGGACTATGAAATACACCTAAACGTTCCTAATTTTGACTTAGCAGCATGTTTCAGCAGAACCCAGATTAGTAAAGGCGGCGCATGTATCCTCGTCCGAAGAGGGATTTTACACAATGAATTACCAGAAATAAACCAACTTAGCATAACTAACCAATTTGAATGCTGTGCCATTGAATTGGTCAGTTATAAAATAGTAATTGTCTGTATCTATAGAGTTCCCAAGTATAATAACTTAAATATATTTATGAATAAATTAGAAAAAATTCTGCAACATCTATCTAAAAAGAGCTATAACAATATTATAATAACTGGAGATTTTAATATAAATATATTAAAAGATAATCCCTTAACCAGAGATTTCGAGTGTCTATTGTTAAACTTTGACTTCAAATTAGCTTTAAGGGAACCCACAAGATTAAGCTCTCAGACTTGTATCGAAAATTTTGCTCACAATTTTAAAAAACATTGTAGAACGGAAGTGGTAGAATTTTCATTGTCTGATCATACCGCGCAAATACTGAAATGTCCTACTAAAAGAGTCTGGGTTATCGATGCATGACGTAAAAAACGAAGGGACTATAGTGTTGAGAACATGATCAAATTCAAATCGTGTATTAGTAATTTATCATTTTGTGAAATATATGATACCGTTAATCCTAGCCAGGCTTATGAAATTTTCAAGGAAAATTTCAAGCTATTCTACGACCTATGCTTTCCTTTTAAGACCATTATTGTAAGAATAACTAAAAAACCCAAATGGATTTCTCGAGGTATCAAATTATGCAGCAAAAAGAAACGATTACTTTTAAATGCATACAGAGCCGATCCCACAGATAAAAATAAATCTACTTATGTGTCCTACACAAAATTATATAAAAAGATTATTAAACTCACACAACGGGCACAAAATACCTATAAAATAAAAACTTCACAGAATAAAAGTAAAGCGACATGGCAAATTATTAATGGCTCTAAATCAAATATACCTAGACATCCCATAGACAAAATAAGAATATCTAATACAACTATTACGAATCCATTACAAATAGCTAATGAATTTAATAATTATTTTGTTGACAAAATTGTTCCGATTACCGATTCTGGAAGAAATGTAACCTCACTTATAGAAAATAGTCCCAATTCAATATATATGAGTCCAACCTTACCAGGCGATATTGTTAAAACTATTAATAGTCTAAAAAACACTAACAGTGTGGGACATGACGGTTTTCACACAAAAGTAATTAAATTTGTCGCTGAAAACATCTCAAAACACCTTAGTTATATAATTAACATGTGTATAAGCTGTGGTGTATTTCCAGAAGATTTAAAAATATCTATAGTTAAACCGTTATTTAAAAAAGAAAACAGAGAACTCATGAACAATTATAGACCAATTGCATTAATATCAGTCTTTGCTAAAATCTTTGAAAAGGTGATCTATAAACAAATATATTCATATTTTGAAAAATATGACATACTTTCTAAAGAGCAAAAAGGTTTCAGACACAAAAAAAGTATCAATTTGGCTATTTGCGAATTTTTAAAAAACGTCATGTTAAATATTGATAAAAGAAACCCTGTCTGCGCTATTTTTTGCGACATGACTCAGGCTTTTGATTACGTAGATCACAACACACTACTTAGTAAAATGTATAAATACGGGGTAAGAGGAAACAGTAACGATTTACTAAAATCTTATTTAAGTAATAGAAAGCAACTAACTGAGATATCAAAAATTAATCCTAAAACAAAGAGAGAAGAAATATTTACTTCCTTAGAACGTACTCCAAAATATGGGGTACCTCAAGGTAGTGTGATTGGTCCACTGGCATTTATTTCGTATATTAACGACCTTCCAAAAGCAACAAAACATCCAGTTACACTTTTCGCTGACGATAGTACCATAACAATAGCTTGTAATAAAATAGAATCATATAAAAATGACATTATTAATTCTCTTGACTCAACAATAAAATGGCTTGACAATAATAATCTAAAAATAAATTTAAGTAAGACTAATATTATGCACTTTTCTCAACGACCACAGAATATAACTAATTTTGACATAACATACTGTAATAACCCGATAAATAATGTAGAAACCACAAAATTCCTGGGGTTAATTATTGATCAACGTTTGAACTGGAAAGCACATGTCCATGACCTAAATAAAAAACTCAGCAGCTGTTCCTTCGCTCTTTACAAATTAGCACCGACTCTTCACTCAGACGCCCTTATTACAGCATATTATGGACTTGTGGAGTCAGTGCTGAGATATGGCGTAATATTCTGGGGTAACTCAACTGATAAAAATTATGCTTTTATATCCCAGAAAAAATGCTTAAGATCTATGTTTGGACTCAAACCAACTGATAGCTGCAAGCCTTACTTTAAACAGCATAAGATTCTGACGCTTCCTTCACTATACATATTTGAGGTTGCAGTATTTGTACGGGCTAATTCTGAAATATTTCCTAAGATGTCTACAGAATCGATATATAATAGACGAGACAACAAAATACTAATACATAAAGCAAAAACTCAATTGTTCAGAAACAGCATTTTTGGAATGGGCCCTATTATATATAATAAGATACCTATAAGTCTTAGAAATCTGACAACTAATTTATTTAAAAAGAAATTTAAAGCCTTGCTGGTTGAAAAATGCTACTATAAGATTAAAGATTATATAGACGATCGTTCCTTATGAACAAAATATTTTAATGTTTAGAAATTTTATTGACACAATTAATAAAAATAAAAATAAAAAATAATTTTATATAATTGTATTATGACATGTTTAAATTGACATTTGTATTTATATTAGTAGTTTTAAAGATCGATAGCGCCCTCTGATTTGCACGCCTCCTCAGGCATAACATGAAGCACATTAAAATTAAGAACACCAAAAGCATGTTATCACTCATGTTTAACGCAAATAAATTTACTTTGACTTTGACTTTGACTTTGACTCATCGTGCGAATGTTGTGCGTTACCAGGGCCAGTCGTCGTTTATGCAGGGGGTGGTAGCCGGATCTCTGCCGGAGATTCCTAGCACCCCTTGCTCCGCCGTAACCGGGGCCGCTACCATAGCCCGGAATAGCGGAGCTGCCGGGGACTGGGGGCCTGGTATTTTTGTTGCTCGTCATTTGGGGGTTTTTGCCAATACTCGCCACGCTTGGCATGCGGGTTGGCGAGCGCAGTAGATGGCGTTTTACGCAGAATGTGCTGCTGCCCACTTCTGGTGATATTTCCCTTAGCCGGTTCTTACGGCACCCACGGGAAGAGAGGGGGAGGTACTATTCTAGGCCGGTGCCACACGGCACGGTGGTCCCATATAAATTTTATCAAAATCGGTTCAGTGCTTTGGTTTTTATAACAAAACAACTGAAAATATACCATCCAAGTAAAGGAATTGCGTATTTGGAAGTAGCTGTTTTCAGTTTTTTTTTTATATAATTATTTAAATTATAGACGTTTTCTACTCATATATTGATATATTATTTTTTTAATGAATCACGGAAGCAGCACCCGATCACGTCATACTCGTGATCGGGTGCTGCTTGCGGGTCGCTGGTTTGCTCGTGGTATGCACGCAACATAGTAATAAGTACTTATATTAAAATAAAATTATTTTCCCGTAACGATAATTAGTAAACAATAGTTTGTAATTATGACAAAGGTCACGGACCCTGATGTCTGTGGAGATAAAAAAAAAAAAAATATCACGGAAACTTTAAAAGAAATATGATTACGAGTAGCGCTGAACAGCCTAGTTAGCTTAAACACGAAAATATTCGAAGCCCCAACCAAGTGCCACATCCAAAACCTTTTTCGCAGTTTCGTGACGAAATCTCCAAGTTTTCGGGGCATTCTTTATATTTTTTTAATGCTCTCTTGGAGAGGACATCTAAATAAAAGAGGTCAAGATAGAAACGTACTAGAACGGAGCACAGTCAATATCTGGTGAAAACCAGTAGGAAAATATGTTGTTTTCGCATGATGACTCAAAAATTAAAGGATTGCTACAGAAGACTCGAAAGTAACCTGTTTTGGCACGAAAGGGTTACCAAAGAGTGCCTATTGCTCTGTCACCCGAGTCACCCGAGGTAAACACTCTGCTTTTTATTTCGAATATAAGGAAAATAGACATCATGATTCTGAACTCAAGATTTAAGACTCAAAACACCAACTTAAGTCTCAAGACTCAATACTCAAACTAGTGACTCGGGACTCAAGTGAACTGGCCGCAAGAGTCCAGATCCCCGTGAAGGAAGGAAAGATGAAGAAGAAAAAGTTTCGACTAGGTTCAATACAAATGTCATGGCCTCCTCCTTTTTTGAAGTCAATTAAAAATAAAACGTTATTTATCAGCACGGAGAAACGATTCTCTCTAGGGCAGTGACATTGATAATACAATACCGTTGCTCTAGGAACAATAGGAAGTATATATTAAATTACTTAACTCGTATTTAAATTAAATTAACTTATGCATTACTCAAGCTAACAAGCGGTTTTTCGTAGTTTCACATATGCGGAGACACGTTAATAGTTCTGAGTGACCCTATTTTTTAAGTTATTTGGATATTTGATACTATGTGTTTCCTGAATAAAATAAAATAAAATAAATATTTCAATCCTGTGTACAGGCAACTTCGAGCGTACGAGTAGATATGAGAAATGAAGATGTACTTTTGGAGTAATGTATGCATGTAATAAGTACGCACAAAGCTAATAGCAAAATTAGGAGGCAAATCCGACCGTATCATGTATAGCATATACAATTATTGTTTAGAAAGCTGAAAATCCGACTTCAAAATCTGCAATCTTGTTTTGAAAACCAAACTACTTAACCGATTTTAATTACATTTTTGGAATATCCTAACACGCTCAACTAGCTTTAAAAGACTATTACAGTCAATGAGATTTTTTCTATAAATCGTCCGAGCTCAATGAGATCTAATTAGACCCCTTAAAATATTGTAAGGGGACTAATTAGATCTTATTTAATCGTAAAATAATTTCGATTTTCAAAATAATTCGAAGCGGTAAAATATACATTTTACTAGACTTCTTAATTTAAGTTACGCTTTAGCGCGGCGACATAGAGTCTCTATAGAAAATCTTTAAGTTCGTCATTGTTGGTATAAGAATATCGGTCTACCCAGGACACTATATACGTGAATTTTACTAAAGACTTTACGTCCACGTGATGGAAAGTGATGACAAATATTGTATTCTGCCAATAACGAAGCTGTGTCAATTGACTTTGACGAGTACATTAAAAGTATTATTTTTCTAATGAAATTTCATATTTCCCCACTTGTTACGAGCGAAGCGTTCTCAATACGCGCCGAAGTGGCTTCGGCGGTAAAAAATAATAATTGTGTTTTTATTTGCTCTTTTTAAAGTGCGAATAAAAAAGTCTATTTTGTACGGAAATGTGGTGTTTAATGACAGGTAAAAAGATAATGTACGGTAGAGTTCAATATTTGTACTATCTATTTTTTTACCTATCTGAAATAGATGTCATTACGGCGTCCTATTCAGTAATTTTATTAGCTTAAAAATTATAGTTTAAAAACTGAAGAAAAAAACAACTTCAAAATACACAATACAATACATAATATATGTACGCGACCTGTTGTTAACTTTCAACAAGCACTTATGTGATATGTTCCCAATTACTTTGTTACAAAACCAAGTACTGCATCGATTTTGATAAAAATGTATATAGGACCACCTCTGAAGTATGACCTACCAAATACAAAAATAATCATCAAAATCGATTATCATCATCACCGTTCACCATCACCATCGGATTCATCAACACGCGGGTGAATCCATGGGGCGCGCCACTATAGTAGATAGACTCGACCCAATAACTTTCCAATACGTGGACGTAAAGTCTAAAACAAAATTCACGAATATAGTGTCCTGGGTTGACCGATACTCATTTACCAACAATGACGAACTTAAAGATTTTGACATATCGCCTGGCCAAAGCCTAATTTAGATTGAGAAATCTAAGAGACGTCTATTTTGCCGCTTCGAATTATTTTGAAAATCAAAATTATTTTAATCGTTTAAGGGGTCCAATTAGATCTCATTGAGCTCGGACGTTTTTGGGGACTGACGCTACTAGACTAGACCGTTTACAAATTACTTCTAAAGAATACTACTGAATAGGGGTTCTCTATTTGAAGGAGGCGTTCACCCGTACGCTAAAAATAGTCTTTTGTCTAGGAGCAAGCCGTTTTAACCGACTTTAAAGAGAAAGAGGTTAACAATTCGACTGTATTTTTTTTTTCTTTTTATGTTTGTTACCGTATTACTCCGTTATTTACAAACGAATTTCGAAATTGTAATTTTTTTTATTTGAAAGGACATACTTTCAGATTAGTTTTATAGTTTCATCAAAAACGGTTCAGTAGTTTGGTTTGGTTTAATTTTAATTTATTTATATTATATAGTGTGTTTTATAATTATATTTTCAATAACCAAAGTGTTGAAGCACGCGTACATCCTGTCGGTCTTTCACTATGAGGATGACTGGCAGAAAATGCTGTAATATTGTACAGCTTGTTACTTTGTACTTGTGTGAATAAAGTGTTAAATAAATAAATAGGCAGTTTATAAATTTAATTTAAAAAGTTACCAAATAAAGTTAGTTGCCATATAATCCGACCAAATTTAGATTACTGTTTTATGAAGTTAATAGCTACCAACACAAAAATATTAAACTAGTCCCCTTATTTCTTATTCAAAACCTACTGCAAATGTAACATACGAAAATAAACTAAAAAACTAAGCGGCAGTAAACCTCCTTAACTCTCTACAAGGCAATCGAAATCCTTAAACACTTTTTGCCGATATTCAAATGAGGGTTAATTTCAATATCTAATCTACATATTTTCGAAAACTAGGTATGTAAGATAACAGTTCATTCTATAATAATTTCAGTTAAAAAACTGAACCAACCGACTTCTCATGGATGCCATTGTCAGAACTGGGCCAAATAGAAATGGGACCACACGGGAAGCACCAGCTTTCAAATTGGAAGTCGGAAAAAATTCCTATTTAAAAGCGGCAGTTAAGCGGCACTTTGACCACCTTGAATTATATTAGGATTATCCTAAAAATAATGTGGCGCTGTTCTTCAAAAAAGGAGACAACACTTTGCTGAAGAACTACAGACCCATCTCGCTTCTGAGCCATGTCTATAAGCTGTTTTCAAGGGTCATCACGAATCGTCTTGAACGCAGGTTCGATGACTTCCAGCCTCCCGAACAAGCCGGTTTCCGAAAAGGTTATAGTACCATAGACCACATCCACACGCTGCGGCAAGTGATACAGAAGACCGAAGAGTATAACTTGCCCCTTTGCTTAGCGTTTGTGGACTATGAGAAAGCCTTTGATTCGATCGAGACCTGGGCGGTGCTTGAGGCTCTCCAGCGATGCCGTATTGACTATCGGTATGTCGAAGTGCTGAAGTGTTTGTACAACAACGCCACCATGTCAGTCCGAGTACAAGACCAGAACTCAGAGGCAATTCCATTGAAGAGAGGCGTGAGGCAGGGAGACGTTGTCTCTCCGAAACTGTTTACCGCCGGTTTGGAAGATGCCTATAAGCTTCTGGAATGGAAAGGGCTCGGCATCAATATTAACGGCGAGTACATCACTCACCTTCGGTTTGCCGACGATATAGTAGTCATGGCAAAGTCGATGGAAGAGCTCAGTACGATGCTCGAAGACCTCAATAGAGTTTCCCAACGGGTGGGCCTCAAAATGAACATGGACAAAACGAAGGTTATGTCGAACGCCCATGTAGTGCCCACCCCAATATCTGTGGGGAACTTCACTCTTGAAGTTGTTGACGAATACGTCTACCTAGGACAAACGGTCCGATTAGGCAGGTCCAACTTTACGAGGGAGGTCAATCGTCGTATCCAACTCGGCTGGGCAGCGTTCGGGAAACTTAAAAGCGTCTTCTCGTCCAATATTCCCCAGTCCCTCAAGTCGAAAGTTTACAACCAGTGTGTGTTACCAGTGATGACATACGGCACTGAAACGTGGTCCCTAACTATGGGCCTTATAAGGAAACTCAAGGTCACGCAACGAGCTATGGAGAGGGCTATGCTCGGAGTCTCTCTACGAGATCGAATCAGAAATGAAGAGATACGTAGACGTACAAAAATCACCGATATAGCACAGCGGATTAGCAAGTTGAAGTGGCAGTGGGCAGGACACATAGCACGTAGAACTGATGGCCGATGGGGCCGAAAGGTTCTCGAGTGGAGACCACGTACCGGCAAGCGCAGCGTAGGAAGACCAGCCACGAGATGGACAGATGATCTCATACAAGTGGCGGGAAGACGCTGGATGCAAGCCGCTTCCAATCGGTCTTTTTGGAAATCCATGGGGGAGGCCTATGTCCAGCAGTGGACTTCTTATGGCTGAGATGAATGTAGCGAGGCCTTGGGGTGCTGACGTAATAGCTCCAGTGGTGAAGATGGAAATGATAATGATGATGACAATGCGGTTGTGGATGTCGATGCAAGCCGATGCTGTGGTGGCATAAGTAAAGATGAAGCCGAAGCTACCTTATGCAGTCCTGTGGAGATTCTGATCTCTTCCGTAGCTGCACAGTGCCATCACACATGCTCTACCGTTTCGTTATCCTCCAGACAGCCTCGACACAGAGGGCTGTCCGTGGCTCCTATTTTGAATAAGTGACTATTTAGGTTGCAACGTCCAGTTATAAGTCCCACAAGTAGCCGAAGATCCTGTCGTTGCAGTCTCGCGTATGTCACGTATTGGTGGTGTTTCTGTCGAGGATCAGGAAAGCGGCCTTGCGTGTTTGCAATCTTCTTTCTTATCCCACAGTTTCTGTTGTTCGTTTTCAGTGTGTCGACGTAGCAACTCACGGACCTCCATCACCGTGGGTTTACAGAGTTTTTTTACCTCGACATTTACTGGTTTTCTGATCCCTTCCTTTGCGAGTGTATCTGCCACGTTATTGCCCGTGCAGGATCCGTGGTTTCTTGTCCATCTCACTATAATCCGCACTATAACCCGCAAGTGCTTGTAGTGCAGTGTGACAGTCAGAGATAACTCTTGACCTTGTTATTGGTCTTCTAAGTGCATATAAAGTGGCGGCACTGTCTATGGTGAACATAAGTATTTCTTTGTTATCCGGGTCTTCGTCAGTTATAAGAAACTCGTTTAGCCGTTCGACAGCTCTTGCGGCTAGTAGAAGGCTCATCGCCTCTGCCTTTAGAACCGCCGTGGTTTTATTTAGGGCTATGGATTCTTTAATCCCAAGTTCCGGGGAGTGGAAGCCACAACCTACTCCTGCATCGTTTTTTGCACCATCAGTGAATATGTTCCAAGAAGGTGATATTTCGTCCAGAGCGTTATCCTCCGTGATTAATTCGTACTTTATGCTATCTAGATGCACCTTGGCTATTCTATCTGTACCTAGGTTCGCTTCAGAAATAATCCTTGTCGCACGTTCTATTATTCTGCAGTGATTTGTGATCGCACCTGAACTCTTCCATTCATTTGTGGATTTGATTCTAAGGGCTGAGGCCATTGCTTCCTGTTGTATGTGAAGATACAGTGGGGTAAGTCCCAAGATGATTTCGAGTGCAGACGAGGGTGTCTTTTTCATACAACCACTGATTAGAGTGCACGCGAGTCTCTATGTCCGCTGTAGTTTTGTTATGGCCGTTGCTAAAACGGTACGGGTCCACGATACAACGCAGCCGTAGGTAAGAACTGGGGCCCAATTCAGTTATTCAAGACCGCTCCATAGCCGAACCATATGTGGAGCGTTTCCCGTCGGCCGCCATAGTTTTTTTGATTTATGTCATACAATTGACACATTTGATGAAACGTAACACGTCCTTCGCTCGTTACTAAATCAAAAAATGATAGCAGCCGACAGGAAATGCTCCGCAAAAGGTTCAGTTACGGATCGGGTTTGAATAACTGAATTGCCCCCCAGGTCGCACTATAACTGTATATAGCCAGTGACAGAGTTTAGGTTTAAGACCCTAGTCTTTTCCCACCGCTCTGGTATACTGCCATAGAATATTAGTTGCTTTTGTGGTGACGTGCTCTAAATGTTTTCCCCACAAAAGTTTGCTGTCTAACCAGATGCCTAGATATTTTACCTCTTTACTAAGTGTCAGTTTCGTTCCAAACAGCGTGGGAGTTTTTACAGCATAGGATTATCCTAATTGAGATATAATATTATTTTCTATTAGTGTTCCTAGCATGTAATTACTTATTTACGCACACTACCGCATTACATACACACACACACACGCACGCATGCATCTATTGAGTGCGCGTGAAAATTCACGCCTCGGCGTTGGGTTTCGCATTTTTTTTAATTACAACCCTGCTGTGCTATTGTCACAACCCTAGTGGGAGGATCTAGCAGTAGGGTTGTCACGTCATAGTTTATTGACTTTTTTTTAAATAAATACATATATATATATATGTTTGACTACCAACTGCGTGGCCGAGGATGGAGCTCATTAATCTAAAAGAAATCTGTCACTCTGACCTAGAAAATTCAAACATCGTAGCTCTCAGAAAAAGCAATACGCCATAAAATAGTGCAGAGAAATTATTCTAAATGGATTTTTGGTGTCGCAATGAGTAATGTATGGTACTGTGCCGACTTTCTGGTAGTCCTATTGTAAAATGGATTGAAGAATTGAAGTTCTTGCGCACACTCGCTGAAATTAATTCTATAGAATACAGACCGACATGCTATATGTTCGTGACTATATAGCTTTTTGGAATGATGGAGTTAATCAGAGACGATAAACTCAATTTCGCCATTCAACTGACTCTAAAGCATCTAGCAGGCATAAGCTTATTTCTTATGGCGATCCCAAGTTGGCCCGCGCTCTTTTTACCCGAATGCGTAAGGAGGTATGTTGTTGATATGTATTTTTAGTGTAGGTAACACATACAAACATACGTATGTTTGTATGTATGTACTGTCATGATTTGAATATTTGTTGTATGTGGTGTGCGGTGTTTTCAGTGTTGCGGAGTGGCAGCACTGCTATTTTCTTAATTTATATACTCTGGAGAACGGTGATCGAACAGAATGAACGCTACCCCGGATGATGGCGTGATGTTGTAATTCCGGGGAGGGGATATATCGCGGGCGGACGAGCGCGAGCGGCCCTTCGAAAAAGTAGTCGCGGCGTAACTCGGTAGTAAAAAGGCGGTCTTAGCGTCAGACCGCTCAGTGCAGTGAAATAAGTGCAGTGTTATAAGTAATAATAAAGCGTCATAAAGTTCAGACAAGGAGTTTTCTTCATATATCAGAAGTGGCAATCAACCTGCGAGCCGAGCCCGGTAAAATCGTGAGTCACCTACGAGATTATATTTTACCCTCCGATTATTGAATATTGATGTTAAAAATTTGTCACGCATATCGAATTGGAGAAAATGGTTCTTAAAAGTGTTGAAACAGGTTGTTAAAATAATTATAACGGGATATTCTTAATACGGGTAGACAGAATCTGTTAAGATACTGCAATGAGATGTGATCTGGGTTACTCCCAGATTATTTTATTGTAGCACAGCGATTAAAGATTATAATCCGACGATTTTATTATAACCTAATGAAATTTTGATAGTGTGGTTGGGGCTACTCCCCGATAATTTTATCGTAATTTAAACGAAATGAAGTCTGTTGTAAGTAAGTCATTAGTAAATTATTTCGTTAACATCCCGAGAGACAAGTATACGAAAATATGTTTTTCTTGTTTGAGAACCATTTTTACTTTTTGTATTTGATTATGCTGCAGCCATTCAGAGGAACCATAGCGAGGTAATATTTTTTTGGTGTGATGGTGAGAGTAGTGTTTTTAATAGTACAATGGCTATGGCATATCGGTCTGTGGCCGTGTCAGCGATCAGCAGTGTGTTATTTTTCTAGAAGACTAGTAAAGTGCTGCGAATAAAATATTTTAATTCGGTAACTGGGCTACATCAATACAGCCAATTAAGCGAGCTTCTAAATGTAGTTTTTCTAGAATATTGCTAACAGTAATGCAAATAAAATATTATGGTAAACTTAACAGCTTATTATCTAGCTGTTAAGGTTGGGCTCCACTAAAATTGTGTTCAGATTCAGAACACTTGTTGATAAAAATTTGGTGCAGACCTTTTGCAGTGCGCGAACTTGATCACAATAGTAGATTGCCTGTGTCCACCACCTCAGTTGTGCGTAACTTTAGTATGCGTGCTGTACGGTACATTTGTACCCGAACATTTATACCTCGGAAATGTGCTTTACTTTCAGTTTAGTGTGTAAACATGTGTGCGAGTGCGTCGTCGCGGGTACACCGCGAGACCAAGGAGTGCGCGATAAAAGTTCACGGTTTGTCCAATAGAGTGCGCGCACAGTTTGCTGGTGCTGCCCGTAAGAGTTCACCAAGAAATACATTTATGCTGCACTCTGTGCGGTACAGAGCCGCACACTGGTGGAATCCTGTATTTACGGTTACGGCCATTTAGGGCGAGTTGTACTGTGTTCGTTTTTCTGTAAGGTTAATAAAGTACCGCAAGTAAAATATTCTAGTACGACAACTAGTCTACTACAACTAGTAGCACTGTCTTTAGTCGTGTAAGTATGCTATACCATGAAGCGAAATTTTGGTATTGTATCTCCACCTGCAACACTATAACTACTTTGTGACGTAACTATTGTAAGATCTTGAACCACATAAGTGTGTCAAACGAAATTTTATATGAGTAGAGCTACAATATTGATGGATTTACCAGAGTATCACTGCGTAAATATTTAATACAGAAGTCTGTTTATGAAGTTGAATTATACAGAGATAACATAGTTCGATTGACTTAAAATCTTAATTGAATTTCGAAGGCATGTAATGTAATAACCTCAGAAATAGTACCATTGTGTACCGGTAACTTGTCGCGAATATTTATCCGTTGACGCCTTGTAATCATGGAGGCGGAATTTAAAGCCGCGCTAAGATATCAGAGTATCGACAGTGCTGAAAATTAAAGTGCATTTCTTAGTGTTAACAACTACACTTAGTGTTACTGCAAGTTTGAAATTCAAGGATTTTTAGTGTTTACGAGTTTGTTAGCTGCAGTCATGTAGGTGAACTGCAGGGAAAATGTTCCAAAGAGTGCCATGTATGTGTGCCGTAAAGTTGAAGTTCGTAGATTTGATGATGTTATCGCTGCAACCGTGTAGGTGAGCTGCAGGGTAATATTCTAAAGAAGTATGGCCATGTAGGTGTGCCGTAAGGAAAGTTCGAAGATTTGATGATGATTTCGCCGCAGCCATATAGGCGCGTTGTAAGGTTGAAGTTTGAAGATTTGACGATGTTTGAAGTGTGAAGATTTGACGATATTTGAAGTTTGAAGTTTTGATGATGTTTGAAGTTTGAAGATTTGACGATGTCGAAGTTTGAAGATTTGATGATGTTCTCGCTGCAACCATGTAAGTGAGCTGTAAGATTGAAGTTCAATTATTCAATGATGTTTTAGCTGTAACCATGAAGGTTTGGTTTCAGGATGATAATTTTAACCGGTCACGGAACACTTAGCTTCCAGCCATGAACGTTTTAAACTGCAGCAGGTCAAGCCTATTCAAAGGAAAGTAGAAGCTCCAAACTGTATTTAATCCAAAATAACTTGATTAACTAAATTTTGTATAATATGTATATGGTGTGCAAGAGTGTGCACAGATCTTGTATTTTAGTGGATTTGATTAATCCAGTCGATTAATGATCATTTTAATGTGATTATGTTAAGCGTTGAATAGCAGAATCATTGATCGGACTTTCCCAGAACCTGAGCACCTGACTTTTAATGATGATATAACGTTATAATTCCAGTTTTGATGTAGTTTCGAGTTTCATAGAGAAAATTTAAATCATATATGAGAGATCAACCGATCGGACACGCAGCAAGTAACCTTGACGAGCATAGCAACTCGAAGTGTCGAGGAGTTTTGACAAATGCCATTATGCTTGAAATTTCCGAAACGTACTAATTAGAATCGACTAAGTCACTTACTTTTGATAAAACGCGTATAGTGCGTTAGAGCGAATAAATTTATGAGTAATCTGTTTGCAATTATTAGATTCTCAATTATTATGGTTATTATTATTAGATTATAGAGAGAATGGAAATTACTCCATCAATAAGATTCATGAATTGATAAATGAGTAAGCCTAAGACATTTTCCGAAAAATACTATTCGGTTAAGGATTATTATAAAAATATATATAGATGTCAGCGATCTGTATGTGCCAACGTAATTAGATGTCATGTTTTGAACACCCACGTTATTTTTCGCAACTGCAGAGCAGTGTCTACACTTTGTTGAATTGTCCGCTGGACAGTGACGTAAGCAGTGATGAGCGTTGACAATTATCGTAAAATATATATAAACAAATCTGTATGTTAAATGAACCACTCGATAATATTACAAAACTATTAGTCGAAAGTAAACGTACGTAGTAAACGTTTCTTTGAGAGAAACTCATTTTATGCCTTGAATGAGTTGATGAGAATAGATCTTGCTGAATTCTCGTTCTAATGGAACAGCGGATCATATTTTCTACTTTCTTCCATAAGTGGATTAGCATATTTTTTATTATTCTATTTTGGCCTTTTGAACATTATTATGAATATTGACATAAGTTTGACGACATCCTTTTATTATTTATTATGTTATTGGATATAAAAATGACATAAATAAATAGAATATATTATATCTAAATTAATAAAAACTACGTTAAATCGTATTTTATAACAGAAAAAGCTTGGAGTACAAACATAACAAAAAATACTAATTTGAAAAGGGCTTTTCTAATATAACACTTTTGTTACAAGCCCAAGAAATAATTTGACTTTGAATTTAAGCGATGACCGAAGTTTCTTATCACGAACTAAAGATAATTCAAAGAGAGAACTGATTGATCAGTTTCATATTTCAAACAAAGTAGCCTCAAAAATAGATTGCACCGGTGGCGGTTTTATTGTAAAAGTACAGTTTATGAGTTCAAAAATTAGTCAAATATAAAAACCGAATATTCATAATTAATTTATTTCTTGCAAAATAGGTATACAAACATGTGGTCTTATGATAGTAATAACATTTGGCCCTCTATTTTTGCTGTCAAAGCGTTCAAGTATTTCTAGGTTCTAGATCAATATCGTTAAATATCGTTCGTGCATATGAACATTTTGATAAATCTAGTATAATTTTGGTAAGCATATAACAGTATTGGATCCAGCATACGAAAATTAATCGATAAATAAAAAAATATCTTCATTAAAAATAAGCAATATTTGATAGGACTGGTAACGTTTCCGAAATATGATTGTTAGTTGAAATAAAACGGCAACTATCAAAATCACCACTGGCTTGTACTCAGTGCAAGAGCAGTTATGATATGACTAGTCGACATCATATAGACCTTTAAAAAAAAAAAACAACAGAAATTAGTAAGACAAATATTGAGACTAATTTTATTTATGGAAGTGATTACCTGCTTCTTCTCTTTTGATGCTTTAGTATTAGTTCAGGTGTGCACTAAAAGGAATTAAGTATGCTTCTGTGTATAAACATTCTCAGTCTTTACCTACAATTAAGTTTATTAAAACCTAGTCAAGTAATTTCTGCTCTACTGTTACATCAGTACTATAAATATTGGATGGGAAAATAAATATGTCCACATTCTCGGTTTGAGTACTGTTAGTATGTAATGTGTACAGTATTTTTTCTAGCTAACGTGTCATCAAAATAGTGATGACGTATTTGACAAACAACCAACAACTCTATCCTCAAAGAGATTCATATACGAGATAGATTATCGTCGACTGGGCAATTGCAAATACTGAAGTTCTTTGCGCAGATCTCAAGAAAAGAGCACTCGACGGAGAGCCTATCGCAGCATATGCATGGCCGTGTAGAAGGCAAGCGAAGTCCTGGACGATCACCAACACGTTGGACCGACCTCATTAGAAAAGCTACGCAGTCCACCGAAGTAGAGTGTACTCGCAATGCAACCGACCGGCAGAAATGGAGAAGCATCGCGAGAAGAGCAGCTGGCCTGGAGAGTGACGGTGACACGGCGAGGAGCCACCGCCATTGCAACCACGACCACTCTGACTAGAGTGTACGATTAAGAAGAAGAATTTGGCAAACAACAGATTAAAATCCGACAGATGTCAACTCAGGGCATCTGTGATGTGAAGTGATTCAACTTGATAGTACATCAATTTAATGGTAAACAGCAACAGGTATACGCCAGTCAAATAACGGTTGGTGAAGGACTGAACAATGGATCAGCTACCTGTAGTTTATCGTGACTAATTTGTCCCTATGATAATGAAATTTAGTGATTAGAAAATAATAATACTTCTGATATTCTAAACTGACAAAATATTGCTCATGTGCTTTGCCGATCATCCACAAGCTTGACAGAAATTAATGCGGTTGTAGCGACTTGCTAAGAAAAAAAAAGGGGTTTGGAAAATTATTTCCGTTCTCTTATTCTCTCTATTACTCGGATTTGGGGAGTATACGTTACACAATTTTAAAATGCTATTTGGTAATGGCAGGACAATGACAGAAATACAGGTTAAAATGTTGATTCCTATGAGAGCACTTACAAAATTAACGTACTCGTGTCACCAAATTATTACTGGAGCTGGTTTGAGTTGGATCTAAATATTTGAATTTATGTGTAATTATTTTTGGACGAAATTTGCTTTCATTTTATTCAAGCTTTGTCGTTGGTCATTTTAATGTTTGGACGAAGAACAAAAAGGAGTATTTATAGAGTTTTTCATAAAAAAAAGTCTACAAGTCCAAGTCTACAAAGTTTGAATGATACTTCAGTGGCCACAACAACATTGGGACATTTATATAATGATGCTGCCGTTCGCAATCACTAAGCCAGAGGAGGAAGTAATTGAGTAACCGACAGTAAATTAATAATGCGAATTGAATAAGTTTTTATGTACTTTTTTTAATCATATACCAAACCTCTGGAAATACCAGAATATATACTCGATCCATATAACATATTTGTACAACAATGATTTATCTGCAATGTACATTTACACACGAATAGGAAGCCTCCGGTTCCCAGACCAGCTAGAATATACATAAAATAATTGTCATATTTAAAAACGAATCCGAGTGTCATGATTACTTGTATCTACAATAATAACTAGTTACGACAACGTATACTACAAAGTTTAGTGTGCCATAAGTAGTTTTATAAAATTAGCATAATAATTACTGTTTAACTATTTTATTTTGCAGCAAATCTTTAAGGAGTCCAAAGGGTTCGATATGATTAATCAGACTTGCTTTTAGAGAGTTGTTGTGCATCGGGACGTTGCACAAAAGCGGATGGCCGAGTGTCATGATTTGAATATTTGTTGTATGTGGTGTGCGGTGTTTTCAGTGTTGCGGAGTGGCAGCACTGCTATTTTCTTAATTTATATACTCTGGAGAACGGTGATCGAACAGAATGAACGCTACCCCGGATGATGGCGTGATGTTGTAATTCCGGGGAGGGGATATATCGCGGGCGGACGAGCGCGAGCGGCCCTTCGAAAAAGTAGTCGCGGCGTAACTCGGTAGTAAAAAGGCGGTCTTAGCGTCAGACCGCTCAGTGCAGTGAAATAAGTGCAGTGTTATAAGTAATAATAAAGCGTCATAAAGTTCAGACAAGGAGTTTTCTTCATAGTACATATGTGGGTAAGTATTTAGATACGTTTCTATATTATGATCGCCTACAGCCTAAGCGGCTCGACTGATTTTGATGTGCGAGGTGTTGTTAGATTCATCTTCATTCCTTGAGTGTCGCTATTTGTTTTGTAATAACAATAATATATCTCTTGCGAAAATAACAAAAAATGTGTTATTTCATGACCTTTTTTTTTATACAAGATAGATCTACGATTGACCACCAACTCGCCTGATGTTAAGCGACGGTGTGGCCGAGGATGGAGCTCGTCGATCTAGAATTCTAGAAGATATCTTTATTATTCATAATTCATTTATTTATTCCTTGCAAAATATCTATTCACTCTAGCCTTGAAAATTCCAGGATTGTAGGTCTCAGGAAACAGAGATGGCGGCAACGAATTCCATTCTTGTGCAGTACGCAACAGGAATGTGGATCGATATCGCTCAGTACGGATTTTTGTCATTTCAACGAGAAATGGGTGGTAATTCGCCGACTTTCTGCTAGTCCTGTAGTGAAATGGGGAGAGTGGAATTAGGTCGTGAAGCTTTTGCGCACATTCCCCGAAATGAATCCTGTAGAAAATAGACAGACATGCTACTTTTTTAGACTACTATCTTCAACGAACTTTTTCGTACTAAACTAGTTATTCTAAAGAATGCGCTTATAATCTTTTACAGCGATTTTATGAACACTTTCCCACAAAAAATACACTAATACACAGATACACATATATACAAATACCCAAATACAAACAGATACAGCTATCAAACTTATAAAACCCCTCTTTTTGGGTAGGGGGTTAAAAATAGACAAAATAGAATGTTGGCAACCCTACGCTACATGTTATAGACATGGGGTTCGTCAAAGTACAAGCACTACCAGTTATGCAGAAATACACAGCTACTTGTTGTAGACTTTAAACCGACGAAAAATATTCAGAGAGGAGGTTTTACGTCCAAAATATTCGAGTCTTCAACAAAATAAAATGTAAAATACAATAAAAAATTAAAAATCTACTGAATTTATCAGAATATAACTTTATTGTACATACACACAGTAAAACTTTAAAAAAACAAACTTAAAAGGCGACCTTATTGCATAGAGTGATTTCATCCAGGCAACCTTATTGAAATAAATAAATACTGAAATATTGGTTGACATTTTTGTTAACCGAATTCCAAAAAGGCGCGCTTGACCGCCAACTCGCCTGATGTTAAGCGACGTTGCGTTTTACGCGCGCTTCATCATCATCTCAGCCATAAGAAGTCCACTGCTGGACATAGGCCTCCCCCATGGATTTCCAAAAAGACCGATTAAAAGCGGCTTGCATCCAGCGTCTTCCCGCCACTTGTGTGAGGTCGTCTGTCCATCTCGTGGCTGGTCTTCCTACGCTGCGCTTGCCGGTACGTGGTCTCCACTCGAGAACCTTTCGGCCCCATCGGCCATCAGTTCTACGTGCTATGTGGCCTGCCCACTGCCACTTCAACTTGCTAATCCACTGTGCTATATCAGTGACTTTTGTACGTCTACGTATCTCCTCATTTTTGATTCGAAACCGAGTGCGCTTACCTAGATAGAAGAAACCTATAATTATTTATTTACGTTTAATAATTCCGTCATTTGTAAAACAATTTGGCAATTTATTTTTTTATTTATAAAGATATATTTTGATACTATGCTTCGGTGTCTTCAAGCTGGTACTCTTGTCGACACGTGTTTCACTTCTTCACGAGACATCTTCAGGACTTCTTGACTCTTCGAGCTCTTGCGCGAGAAACACTAGATATATATAAGTTAAATTTAAGTTTATGAATATTAATTTCTGCAAAGTAACGCTTGATTCAATAAATTATCTAAATTTTTTAAAGCATACATTTTGTACAAAATAATTTACTAAGCCCGCACACTACTGCTTGAATTGAAATTGAATAATCGGCATAGTACCTTAATTACCTGCCCTAATTGAAAAGAGGGAATGTTTTATAGGGGTAGGTCGTACAACTATGAAAGGGGTATGTACCATGTTTTAATCACATAATCTATGTATTAAGGGAGGGGTTGTCCACCCTTTGCATCCCCTTGAATGTATATAGAACTAGGCCGTAGTGCTGGTAAAGGACTCAAATATGGGGTAGGGTTGAGCTTGAGAATAAAATTCTAAAGGAAAAAAAAATTGGAAGACATTTTCACACAACACCATCTAGCCCAAACTAAGCGATGCTTGTACTATGGGAATAGCCAGCGGAGTTACTCTCAACTCTTATAGCGATGCCAAGTTCGCTCAGCGTACGTTTTTATCACAGATAGGTTTTTATCCTGCTTTTTTGTAATTAAAAGTATGAGACAAAAGTTCAAATGAGCATTTACTTTAACGACCTTTCCGAAAAACGTTGCTTAACTTTAAGCATTGCTTAACATATTTTGTCAAGTTCTCGCTGACACGTAATGTCACTTGCGGAAAGAAGACAGAGAATTTAAGACGATGGTTAAAGTTAAGTAACGTTTTTCGGTGAGGCCGTAAATTGTGATATTTTTAATCATCGCTTCAACGTCACAAACGTTGAAGCGATGATTAAACGTTCCCTTTATTAATTGCAGAAAAAGCAAGATAAAAACGAGCGCTGAGCGAACTTTCAAATCAAATCAAATTTATTACATTCCCACAATTTTACAATTTATCTTTCAGTACAATTACAACTTAATAATAGACAAATATGTAGGTACATTATATTCAGCTGCCTAAACTAGGCTAGGAGCAGTAGGAGCCTATGATATAAGCAGCTTTGCATACTTTGCATCGCTATAAATATTAAGAGTAAGGCTTCTGATAGCTGATATATATATATACATATATACTTTTTATTTGTAATTATGATACATAGAAACACCCAGACACAGGACAAAAATCCATGCTCATCACACAAACGTTTGTCCTGGGTGGGGATCGAACCCACGAGCTACAGCAGGCAGAATTAGAACCTCTGAGCCATGAGTCCTGTCTTTCAAAAAACATGTCACATAGGTACAAATTTTATTATATTTGTGAGAGAGACGAGAGTATGCGCAAAGTAGCTTTTAAAGGTTATATACATTTTTTTCGTAAAAAATAAGTTATTTTACTAGAATTATTTAAAAAAAAATCATTTATAACCTTACAGCGGTTTTGCGCATACTTTCTCACAAAAAAACGTACACTCAACGGCGTATCATGGTTAACGAATTGGTAAGTTAGACTGCAAAAGCCCTCTTCTGCAGTTGTTTTTTTTTTTTAATGTATACACTCGTTAAATCTTCCGAGTTACCATCCCTAGTGCGCTCTAGTTATCCTAGGCTTACACTTAGTGTACCTGTGTGAGACGCAATGTGCGTAGGGCGAGATTTTACCCGTGTGTGCGTAAGAGAGTGGCCCGTTCCCATTCCACGCAGGATAAGGGTCAGATTTTCCTTTCCTCATTTGTCGGTGTACTGCGAGTTTTTCAGAATTTTCATGTGATGCTTCAAAATTCATATTGACGCGTCTTGGGAGTAAAACTTACTTGTATGCCGTGACGGCAATTGGCATGACGCTCATTCATCCCATCACGCCGCCACTAGGTCACTACCTTACCGCTCTCAATTCTTTTGTGTGTGCGTGTATACTATACACTTTGTTACTTGTATGTGTGAGTTGTATAGTAAACTGCCTATGCCTAAATATTCAATTATACTATATTTAACACGTTCACCTCCTGTACATGAACTTTGTATTTCTGACTATATTCTTTTGTTTCACATCTGCCGGGCATCCCGTGACGGACAACTTTTTAACCGACTTCAGGAAAGGAGGAGGTTTCCAATTCGACTGTTTTTTTGGTTGTACAGCAATTACTTGACCAATAAATTTCATCAAAATCACTTCAGTAGTTTGGCTTTTAGAGCATGCGCATTATGAATAATAAAATTATTTCGCTTCGGCCGCGTACGTAACTGTAGTTTCGCAACTAGTTTCGAACGAATTATAATTATTCTTGATACGAAACCGGTGTCGATCGGAGAAGTGTTTTTCCATATTCGTAACCACTGTTGGAAGACAATTAAAAATAAATAAATACAAATAAATATTTGTGGACATTTCACACAACAGCATCTAGCCCAAACTAAGCAAAGCTTGTACTATGGAACTAGATGGCTGATAGAATACATATATACTTTTTTGTTGTTGTAAATATATACATGTGATACATAGAAACACCCAGACACAGAACAAACATCCATGCTCATCACACAAATGTTTGCCCTGGGTGGGGATCGAACCCACGACCTACGGCACAGCAGGCAGACATACTACCAACTGAGCCACAAGGCCAGTCAAATGTCGTGACTTAGTTACGTTTAGTCAATGGAAACGCATCGCGTCTTGTAAACTGCGTGCCGTTACACATACGTTGATGTAACGCGGGTTCATCACATGTCCAACTATGTAAACAAATATGGTGGGACCACAAGCAACCAACATATTTTTTTTTTATTAGCCCTGTTTGTACAAGCTGTCCCACTGCTGGGCGCCGCCATCTTCTCATCGTGAGAAGGGTAGGTCTACCACGCTGGCCAAGTGCGGGTTGTCAGACTTCACACATCTTTCAAGATCATTGAGAACTCTCAGACATGTAGGTTTCCTCACGATGTTGTCCTTCACCGTTTGAAGTTGGCGGCAATCAACAATACGCACATAACTTCGAATAGACAGAGGTGCGTGCCGCGGGATTCGAACCCAGGACCTGCGGATCGCAAGTCGGACGGTCTCTCGACTAGGCTGCTGAAAACTTGCTATGCTTATTTATTTAGCTAAAAGTTTATATCAGTATAGTGGGGAGACCGACTAACTTGCGATCCGCAGGTCCTGGGTTCGAATCCCGCGGTACGCACCTCTGTGGTTTTAGTGGTTCGACCATCGTCCGTCTCGCTTGCACATACCCACATTTTTGAAGATTATAATTATAATGCTTACATGAACTTATAAAAAAATTGTCGTTTGTAAAACTAGAAAACTACATAACAAATATTCTATTATTAATTTTGGAAGAGAAATAATTACCTAATATAGTACCTACTAGTACATATTAGGCAATTATTTCTGTTCCTATTTCTTTATCGTATCATTCATCTCCGCACGAGTACGAGATAGATAGATAGATAGATAGATAGATAAACTCTTTATTGTACACTATTAAACAAAAAACAAAACAGAGAAACTTACAAAACTAGTGTGACAACCGGCGGCCTTATCGCTAAAAGCGATCTCTTCCAGGCAACCGTGGTATGGAGATCAATTCATAGAAAAAGTAAAGCGGGTGTGCAATAGCAGAGACACTGGATATAGCTATATTATAATCATAACAAACACTGTAATAAAATTAAACACTAAATACTTAAATAAAAATAATAATATACACTAATAAATATAATACAATAAATACTAATATTTCATACATATATAGAAAATCCGAAAAGTGCCTACATAAATAAGAGATCAGAAATAGTACCGAAGCAACGTATTTTAGGGTAAGACCTGAATACGAGATAGCGGTCTCAATAATTTTAGTTAAACATACATTAAAAAAAATACGCTACGAATTGATAACCTCCTCCTTTTTCGAAGTCGGTTAAAAACTGAAAGAAACCGACTTCAAAATACGCAATTTGTTTAATTTGATGACAATTTTCTTATTATTTTGTTATAAAAACCAAAGTGCTTAACCGATTTTGATAAAATGTATATGGGACCACCTCTGGCGTTTTACCTAGTAAACTAAAAAGACTGGCTAAGTGCGAGTCGGACTCGCGCATGAAGGGTTTCATACCATTATCATTATATTTTATTTTATTTTTTAAAGGGGCTCTCATACAACAAACGTGATTTTTTGCTCGAAATTGATAACAGCAACAGGTAGACGCTTGAAATATTCACTGAATATTGAGTTATGGCCGTTTTTATTGATAATGGTACGCGAGTCCGACTCGCACTTGGCCGGTTTTATTTATTTTGTATTGTTGTTATAGCGGCAACAGAAATACATCATCTGTGAAAATTGTAACTGTCTATCACGGTTCATGAGATATCCTGATGACAGACAGCGGAGTCTTAGTAATAGGGTCCCGTTTTACCCGTTGGGAACGGTACCATAAAAATGATCATCAAAAACATTTTAATAATTTTGGCATAGCATCGCTGAAAAACCACACAAATAACAACCATACATAGTTAATACATAAAGCCGATTTGCGAACCTCCTTCTTTAGAAGTCGGTT
Source organism: Lycia hirtaria (assembly GCA_947563715.1). Taxonomy (NCBI): domain Eukaryota; kingdom Metazoa; phylum Arthropoda; class Insecta; order Lepidoptera; family Geometridae; genus Lycia; species Lycia hirtaria. The sequence continues at coordinate 1,027,896 of OX387388.1, forward strand.
AGCAAAAATAGAATAAATTTCGAGAAAAGGATGGTACGACGTGAAGCTCGACTTGACCTGTAACAAGTGTTAGGTAGGATATTTAGATTACAAACAAACCTCTCACAGCAGCCAATCAAAGTCCGTTAGCGTGTTTTAAGAACAATCAGCGCCATCTAGTTCACTTTTTAGGAAGCTCGGTTGTGACGTATAGAAAAATGGTGACGTGAGTTATGTCGCCGTAACCACACCATTCCACAACGGTGTCTGGTTATAAGTAGATAATAGAGATCATGTAGACTTTAATAGGAAACCTTATTGCCCTATTGTCATAGGAGATAGACATTAAGTAACCTTAGCATTAATACCCACTTATGTTATTTAAGTTACATATAAAAAGAACTGTGAGAAAATAAAGATCAGTCTCGACTTAGTTCTCAAGTAGAACACACTTCTCAATTGTACTTTTTAAAAAGCCTATCTCCCTCGCCTGTTACCTAACTCGTGTAATAACAAAATTCTTTATTATTGCAACAGCTGTCTTGTAATAAGCGGTTATGTGCGTGTCGTGCCACGCGTAAAGTAGGGTTCCGTAGTTGTACATCATTCTTCTCATTCTTGCATGAACAAGCTTTACGGAATTTGATATTATTTTCTTTAGACATGTAGGTATTATGAATTAATTGACTGTAAACTATTAACTATAAAGTACATTTAAATACGAGAATAAATACATTTAGTTACTATTTTATATCTAACATAAATTATTAACTCAATACACATGGCGGCATTTTTAATCCCATTTTATGTTTCTTTGATATTTATTAAATTGGTTAAGGAGTAGGAAAATACATATTATCATGGGCGTATATAAGGGGGGGGTCCAGGGGGTCCGGACCCCCCCCCATGGCATTGGGCGAAAAAAAAAAAATTTAAGTGCTATCATAATGCCGGATTATAGCGGATGGCACGGATGTTACAAAATATACATAAACACCTGATGCGCGGTTGTCATAACGTCAGTTTTGCTAGAGATGCAGTATGACCTTAGTCCATCCTTCGCCCGCGCATACTACAAACGCGCATAACAAATCGAAACTATACTATCTATTTACTCGACTGCATACGGAGGGTAATGTTTTTCGAGTGTATGTACGAGTATGTTTGTATGATTCTATATGACAGCCTACAGTACAAGCCTGAACGGCTTGTCCGATTATGATGTGCGAGGTGTCATTAGATTTGTCTTCGCTTCCAGAATGTCAGGCTATAATTTTTGTAATAATAATAATACATCTCTTGCAAAAATTAAAAAACGTTTTTTTCGTAACCTCTAACGAATTATTTCGTAATAAACAAGTGGTTCTTTTTTATTATTCTACAGAATGCGCATATTTTGTAATCTTTTACAGTGATTTTACGCATTTTTATTCTTACAAAACATACTTATTTTGCTTCGAAGAAGCTTACAACATACTTAATTTGCTTCTTCGAAGCAAATTAAGTACCTATGTTTAAGTATGTTTTTGAAGCATTAATATGCTTCAAAATTTTTCGCGCTCGCTTCGCTCGCGCATGGCCACATTTTAGAGATATAAAATGACTGAATAAACTCGTAAAAAAAAAACGTCCTTCGTAAAACCTAGGCTCACTAACACGATCAATGAATCAAATCTTAATTTACAATATACAATATATTTTTAATAGGTACTTAATTTGCTTCTTCGAAGCAAATTAAGTACCTATGTTTAAGTATGTTTTTGAAGCATTAATATGCTTCAAAATTTTTCGCGCTCGCTTCGCTCGCGCATGGCCACATTTTAGAGATATAAAATGACTGAATAAACTCGTAAAAAAAAAACGTCCTTCGTAAAACCTAGGCTCACTAACACGATCAATGAATCAAATCATATCAAAGATTTCATTTTAAAAACCTTAAACATTTTCGCGGTCGCTTCGCTCGCACATTATTACTATTTTACCATAGAAGTACTGTGGGCTCACTAATACGAGAAATAAATCATGTTACTATAAAAACACTACAACAATTTTCGCGCTCGCTTCGCTCGCGCTTACTTATTACCTATGATTTGTTTACTTGAATCATGCAAATGTTGAGCGCTCGTTAAAACGAAATAAAACGGGTGAAATCATATCTAGTATAATATGAATTAATAATGTTCCGACGTTACTTATACACTTTATTTACAGTTATACGTTTGTCCGTGGCTTAATTTTCGTGTATTTTAATGTTTTTAAACTAAGATTGACATTTAGAAACCAGTACTCGTCTGCGTATAGACTGCGCAAATAAAGAGGCAAATAGTAGTAAATTTTTGTACCCGTGGACCCCCCCCATGAGAAAGTTATAGCTACGCCCATGCATATTATTATTCACTATTTCGTCGCCAGTATAAAACTTTTTTTTAAATATATTTTCTCCTATCTAAATAAACAAATTCATTTTTTACTTTTCTAATATCCATAACCAATGATTTTATTTATGTTTAAAAAGGTTATGATGCGCGAGAGAGATAGCTGTGCGCGTTGATAATTTCCTTAAGAATTTTTCTTGCTACAACTGCCTTGATGTGGCGGCTCGGCCCCGATAACAGAAAATACTCTTCAAAAGAAAAAGATAAATCTTAGCGTTGCGCCATCTATCCAAAATATGTGGTACACTTTTTACACTACACTGCAGTGTATTCCTGAAAACGTTGTGGTTAAAATGTTCTTGGATTTTCTCGAGGTACCTTGTTTTAATAGTGTGTGCTATTTGCGCTAGATGGCTCTTAACCATAATGTTTTATATCTGTCGGTTGTATGTTTATTATGTTTGTTACCACCTAGCTCCTATTTATAAGCCGATTCAGAATTTTCAGGGTTGCGTACCTCAAACTAAGAAAACGGAACCCTTATAGGATCACTTTGTTGTCCGTCTGTCCGTCTGTCTGTCTGTCCGTCCGACCGGGTGTCAAGACCTTTATCTCGGGAACGCGTGAAGGTATCGTGTTGAAATTAAAACCATATACGCAGAAAACTGAAACCTTATAGGATCACTTTGTTGTTAGGCGAGATTCCGTCTCGCATTGATCTCCGATTGACCACCAACTCGCCTGATGCGCGAGTGATGTTAAGTAGTTGCTGTTGAGTAAGTATATTATTGGCCCTTTATCTGTATTTAAAAAGTATTTCGCTTAGATTTTTTTTTAAATGAAATGAAGGTATTACATAAATCAAATACCATTTATTAGTGTTTATACATGTAATTTTAAGCTATTGCATAGCTTCTATCGCGGGCCTTGAGCGTGGAGACCGAATCCAGAAATTCCGTAACGAAAATAACCTAACGCAGTAACGCCGATACAACCAATGCCACCTAGAGGCGATTTGCAGAACTAAAGAGACAAGCGTGATATTTCATAAAGTCATTAAAAGTTCTGCTATTAATCGATAGATGGCAAAACTAAAAACTATCACCGCTGTGCCTGTCGGAGTGGGGGGTGTTAGGAATACTGCATAAATAAAATAAATAAATAATTATAATTACATAAGTTGATATAAAATGCTATGCAATAGCTTTACCGCGGCAGTCTCCGAGTACCACACGTCTTTTTTTTTATCAGATCTGTTAGTACAAACTGTTCCACTGCTGGGCGCGGGCCATCTTCTCATTGTGAGAAGGGTAAAGCCATAGGCCACGCTGGCCAAGTGCGGGTTGGCAGACTTCACACATCTTCAAGATCATTGAGAACTCTCAGACATGTAGGTTTCCTCACGATGTTTTCCTTCACCGTTTGGTGGCAATCAACAATACGCACATAACTTCGAAAAGACAGCGGTGCGTGCCGCGGGATTCGAACCCAGGGCCTGCGGATCGCAAATCGGACGGTCTCCCGACTAGGCTACCGGAAACTTCAATGTATAATTTAGCGCCTGATACAATACGAATCCGAGTTCACCAGTGAAAATTGCTATAAATAATTACAGTTTAAATAACTAAAAAACACGCTACAAATTATTGTGGTCAAAGTTAATTACAAGACTTTTCTAACAAATCCAAACACAGCTATGATACGATGTTCCATCATGAAGTTCTAGTTCATATCTTCCGGGTCCATCATCAGATCAGTTCGACATTACCATATTATTGTATTGTCATCAGAACTACATACAGCTGCCAATTTTCATGACGCTACGATCCTTGGAAGATGGTTAAATTAGTTACCTTAGATTTCATTACATAGTTAGTTACATACAGGTCGACCTAATAAAAGCGTGTTAAAATAATTTACTTCATGACAAATGTTAAAGAAAGCTACCTGTAAATACTGGGAGACATTGCATCTTACGAGAAAGCAATTTTTTTTTTTTTTTTTTTTTATAAAATAGGAGAAGCAAAAAGGCTGACGGCTCGCCTGATGGTAAGCGATAACCGTCGCCTATGGACAACTGCAACATCACTGACATTACTGTTGCTTTGCTAACCCGGAAAGGAAAACACAACAGGAACAGGATTTGAGAAAAACACATTAAAACAGAGGTAAGGATAAAGTTTTAACACTTCATAGATAGCTAGCTTTACTCTTTATTAAAATACCACAAATATCTTATTTAAATATCTCTTATATATAATACCAAATACCTACAGAAAAAGAAATACAGAGAAAACATAATTAAAGCTAGGCTTTTAATTGGCGGCCTTATCGCTTAGAGTGATCTCTTCCATAACATCATATTATTATCTAGTTAATGCCTCTATCTCTCTACACACGGTCGTCTAAGTGATACATCATTATTTGGTGTCAGTAATCTTCTTCTTCTTCTTCCGGCTTTTTCCCATTTTTATTAGGGTTCCGTACCCAAAGGGTAAAAACGGGACCCTATTACTAAGACTTCGCTGTCTGTCCGTCCGTCTGTCACCAGACTGTATCTCATGAACCGTGATAGTTAGCCAGTGAAATTTTCACAGATGATGTTTTTCTGTTGCCGCTATACAAATACAAAAAAATTGAGTAAAATAAATATTTAATGGGGCTCCCATACAACAAACGTGTTTTTTTTTTGCACGTTTTTGCTCGATATTGATAACGGCAACAGGTAGACGTTTGAAATATTCACAGAATATTGAGTTATATTATTCACTTTAAAAATAAATAATTAAATTTAAATAAAATTAATATTTAAGGGGGGCTCCCATACAACAAACGTGTTTTTTTTGCCATTTTTATAGATAATAGTACGGAACCCTTCGTGCGCGAGTCCGACTCGCACTTGGCCGGTTTTATTTGGGGTCGGTTTTCCTAGTCCTCCTTCGCCAGAGACTACGTTTGTGGGTCGTCTGTGGGTCAATACCGTTGTTAGCAAGGTCTTTTTTGACAACATTCATCCATGTAATGGGGGTCTGCCATGACTTTTCGGTTTTGATTCCAGTTGCAACACCTTTTTTGTCATATGTTCTTCGGGTTTTCGCATGACACCGCCATACCACCGCAGCGTCAATTCTACTAATGTACAAATCAGAAAAATTTGACTGTACCTTTATTACTAGTACTTGATTTTTTTACTATTCCTAAATCATTTTTGGGCCACGCACTTCGCGCCAAAACAAATTCACGACCTTCGGTGTCGCGGCCGTGGACGCATAGCACTAGTTTCTTCTCACCAGGCTGCCACCATTCGGGGTCGACGAGCTGATCATCGGTGTATGAAAGTTTCCTTTCAACTAAAGACAAATCATCCCCAGAATTTGTGTTAACCTCTTTCTTATCTTCTTTCTTCACCTCTTTAGGGTTACAATTAATTCCATGGAAAGCATCGATGTAAAGTTTAACAGTGTAGTCATTTGGAAATTTAGTACAACACAATTTAAGATCTTCAAGCAATCCGGTCAGCTCCCCTTCGCCATATGGATACCAATTGTTTTCTTCTTCGAAACAATTTCTGTAAAATTGACCATGTTCACGTATTGTAACATATTCTTCCAGAATTAACCCATCTCTAGACATGCCTCTTGGATCAGTTCTAGCCACAACACAATAAGAGCGACTCTCATACGTCTCTGTCATTATCAATGATACCCACTCCATTTGTGGGTGAATTGTTAAACTTAAGTTAGAAGTTTCATAATTACCATGATTTTGATAATCTTGGCTGAAGTGTATAGATTCATTAAATTCTGGATTGAATATTTTAAACAGTTTAATGGTGATTTTTTTTAACAATGCATGAACTCGTTCAGATTTTTGTTCATTAACGGGTTTCATAATAATATTTATACTATAAACATCAAATAGGTACATGTAATTAATGACTGTCTGCAGAAGGTTACTGACATATTCTAGCTCCGCATGCTCGAACAGCTCACTCGCTCGGTTCAAGTATGGTTCGTTGACTGCCAACCACATCTTTTGTATTGCATCGTGAGAAAACGAGGAAATAAAACCTGAAATATTCTTACACTTATTACGGTTGTGTAGAATTGGATTGTTAGAATATTTCTCGTTAATTTCTTTTCTTAAAGTACTTTCTATCTCGTCTTCTCTTAATTGATCGCAGCAAAACCAAAATTCTTTAAAAAAGTTCTTTGCTTGTACCTCTTCAAAGTCATTATCTTGCAACGATATTTTTGGAAATCCGCTAATGTTTACTTTTATTCGGTAGCTGCATAATTCATCGTTAAAACGTGTATATCTGTCATCTTGAAATTTTCTTAAAACTGAAGCAGCATTGGGTGGCAAAGCTTCATTTTCTATATTAAACTTCAGTGCGTTTGTATCTGCATCATAAATGAGAAGGTTGCCAACTGCACTGCCGATGCCGCCGTTGATATCGAACGTTCCCTGTTTTATCGTATTCCCTGGTTTTATGTCGTCATCAGTGATTGCAACAAATTTTGTTGAGTAATTCAATTCCAGTAAATACATAAGTTCACCTGCTAAAGCTTTCATTCTCTTTTGTTTTTTGGATTCGTTCTCGCAGAATACCATATCCAAATTTCCAAAAGTCAGAGGTAATTTAAGTATTGATAATTTATGTTTTTTATCGTCATCGCAAAAATTGTTTTCAAACATTTTTTTTCTAAGAATAACCAAATACTTCTCATCACTTTCGAAAAACTCATCACGAAACTGCCATAAACGATATTTTTTTATCATTGGTTGCTCATCACACGGCTGTAAAACTTTTTGTCCCATTAACACGTGATACTTTGCTATTAGTTTATGTGATAATACATTTAAATGGTTTTTTTTAGAATATTTCAAGCATTCAAGAAAAACTTTTCCCAACTTTTCAATTTCATCTTCGACTATTAAATTGCTTAATCGATCTATATCCGCTTCATCGTATTTATATTGAAAAGGGTTTGTATCCTGTTTAGTATTTATCAGATCTTGTACAACTTTACTCATCTTGTTTTCTGTTGTTTTTTTGGAAATATTTTCTTTGGATAAAGTGTGTAACCCAAAGTAAAAGTCACAATCACAAATATTTCCCTCAAACATGGATTCTTTGTTACCTGCGTGAAATCGATCTTTGATCTTTATATAGCTTGCAAAGTGTTTCTGCAGGCTGAAGTCCCCTGATTCGTTCCATAAACTCTCGTCTGTCAGTTGCCTCATTTTAGTATCCTCTACATGTTTCAGGTGAATAAATAACACCACCGGTTTCTGTTGCTCCTTCACCCGATAACGTAAACAAATGTCATTCATAATACTGATACCACTTATTTTGGTCCCAAGAAGAGGGGAGGGGTCTTGTTCTATTTCCTCGTGGTGCAGCATTCGTAAAAAGATTAGACACATCATTTTTGTCCTAAGCAATAAGCCGCTAACTTCGGATGTTCCTGATCTCTTAGAATACTTAAACAGTAGTCCATTTTGGTCATCATTACTAGGAATGGTATATTGATTATTATAATTGATTGCATTTTGTGATAGATAATTGCACACCAGAAGATTCAGAACCTTGTGTTTTAGGTTTCCATCAGCAGTTAATAATAAATTATTAGTGTCAATAATTTTAAACAATTTCTGCAGTATTACGTCAAAGGCCTTGGGTGTTCTAGTAGAATTGTAATCGTGATTATTACAGGAATATTGATTAAATTTCACACCTATGCAAATCTTTAAGGAGTTTATAGCATTTAAAACAGTCATCCAAACTTCATCGAGATATTCTTGCTTTGCATGGCTAAAAAAATCATGAGTCCGAGTTAAATAAGTAGCTTCCTGTTTTTGTTTCCACCAGTTCTGTATATTGTTATGACTTTTTAAGAAAATTGCTTTGGAATGTGTCTTTAGTTTAAAATTGATTATTTCATTTTCATTGTTATAATATTTACTTATTTCTTTAATTACTTTATATTCCACTTGGTCTTGCTTAGCCTGGCTAGAATAATACCATAAACAAGAAAAAAAATCTTTTGCCTCTTGAATATATTTTTCTGTTATACTCAAATCTAGTACAGAATCTCCACTCAACGTTTCGGTCCCAACTTCAGCTACCATTTTGGACAAACGATATATTTCGGATTCATCGTAATTATATTGAAACGGTTTTGTGTTATAACCTGTATTTATCAAATTGTGCATTATCTTATCCTTTTTTGCATCGCTAGTTTTCTTTGCAGAAATAAGAATATCTTTGGCTGATGTATACAAAATAAAATAGCAGTCAACGTCACTGAATTCACCCTCAAACATGGGGTCATCGTTGCCAACGCAAAAGCGCTCTCTTATTATAAGGTAGCTTTCAAAATACTTCAGCAAGCTGAAGTCTCCAGAATTGCTCCATAAAGCTACATCATTTAATTTTCCTTTCTCAGAGTCTTCTCTATGTTTAGCTTGGATGAACAATATAACCGGTTTCTGTTGGCCAAGAACTCTATACCGCAAACATATATCATCCATGGCCCCAATACCATCGATGTTACTCCCAAGAAATATATCGTGTTCTAAATGATCACAGTTCAATACTCGTATAAAAACCAGACTTATCAATTTTGTCTCGTAGAGCTGGCCAGGTAAGCCAGAAGTGTCTGTAGACATCTGTTGTGATTTCATTTCATATGGGTTGTTATTAAATAAAATATCTTCGTTATTAGGATTATGTATACTACGATTATCTATTTTTTTTACAGCTGTACGTAGAAAACTTAGCATTTTCTCCTCAAGATTGAATATCAGAGCGTAATTAAGAGGAGTGTCTCCCGCTTTATTACTGATCATGACATCAGCTCCATGGTTAACGAGCAGAGTAATAAGATCATTATTCTTATCGTGTACTGCGATGTGCAGGGGTGTAGTGCCATCTAAAGAACAGGTGTTGATGTCAGCACCATTGTTTACTAGCAGTTTTACGACTGAAATTATCCCAGATCGTACAGCTTCATGCAGTGGTGAATAATTATCATTAGTTTGAACGTTCACTTCAGCGCCGTTTTTAATTAATAAATTTACTACAGATTCGTGTCCTGCATACGCCGCGTTGTGCAGCGCTGTGTATCCTGATAGTGTTTGCTGATTCACTTCAGAGCCATTACTCAGTAGCAACTCTACAATAGATACATGTCCGGCTTTTGCCGCCATATTAAGAGCTGAATTACCCCATATTCCAAGCCACATGACATCAGCACCTCGGTCCAACAAGAGTTGCACGACAGACATCTGTCCGGACATAGCTGCTGACATCAAAGGTGAAATTTCATATTCTACTTGTGGATCTACTTCGAAGCCATTATTTAGTAAAAGCTCTATAATAGATATGTGTCCATTAACCGCTGCTTTATGCAATGCTGATTGGCCATCTTTTGCTTTTAACTTCACATCAGCACCTTTGTTCAGTAAGATTTGCACCACAGACTCATGACCAAAACTCGCTGCTATTAATAACGGTGCGTCACCTGAATTTGATTGTGCATTTATTTCAGCACCGTTATGCAATAGCAGCTTCACAATAGATATATTCCCATTAATCACCGCTCTATGCAATGCCGATTGCCCATCTTTTGCTTGCAACTTCACATTAGCACCTTTATCCAACAGAAATTGCACGATAGGCTCAAGCCCTAAATCCACTCCTATCATCAGTGACGTCCAACCGTCTTCTGATTGTGCGTTTATTTCCGCTCCCCTATCGAGTAGCAGATTTACAATAGACGTGTGCCCATGAACTGCCGCTCTATGCAATACCGATTGTCCATTTTTTGCGTATAACTTCACATTAGCACCTTTATTCAATAAAAACTCCACGATGTACTCTAACCCCAATTCCACTCCTATCATCAGCGATGTCCAACCTTCATCTGATTGTACATTAATTTTAGCTCCATGGTTCAGTAATTTCTCTACAACAGTCACGTGCCCTGATAATGTAGCCAACATCAGCGATGTCAAGCCTTCGTTTAATTGTTGGTTTATTTGAGCACCATTCTTCAGTAGTTTTTCAAAAGTAGACACGTGTTCAAAACACGCTGCTACCATCAATGATGTCGCACCTTTGTTCGATTGTGTGTTTATTTCAGCTCCATAGTTCAGTAATTTTTCAACAACCATCACGTGCCCAGAACACGCAGCTAACATTAGCGATGTCCAACCTTCATCAGTTTGTGCGTTTATTTCAGCACCGTTGTTCAGTAGCTTCTCTACAACGGGCTCGTGCCCAGAACGTGCTGCTAATATTAGTGGCGTAGAACCATTTTTCATTTGTGAATTTATTTCTGCGCCATTATTTAGTAGCAGCTCGACAATAACCGTATGGCCAGAAATCGCTGCATCATGTAGTGCTGTATTACCATATTTTGCTTGCAATTTCACGTTAGCACTTTTGTTCAACAGGAGTTGCACGATACTTTCATGGCCATGCCGTGCTGCTATTATCAACGGTGTGTTGCCTTCGCTTGTTTGTACGTCTACTTCAGCGCCATTTTGCAATAGTAGTTCTACAATGAACCTGTTGTCAGACATTGCCGCTTCATATATAGCCGAGTAGCCATCTTTTGCTTGTATCTTTACATCAGCAGCAGCATTTAGCAGAAGTTGCACAATAGACTCATTCTCAGAACCCGCTGCCATTATCAAGGACGTGTAGCCGTTACCTGATTGTGCATTTACTTCAGCGCCCTTGCTTAATAGCAGCTCTACGATAGGCATGTGGCCAGAAACTACTGCTTCATGTAAGACCGAATGACCATCTTTCATTTGTAACGTCACATTAGCGTTTTTATTTAACAGAAATTGCACTAGTTTCGTATTCCCAACATGTGCTGCCAGCATTAGAGCTGTTAAACCTTCATTTGTTTGAGTGTTTATATCAGCGCCATTGTTCACTAACATCTCTACAATGGGCATGAGTCCTGAAGTAGCTGCCACCATTAATGGCGTGTAACCGTTTTTCAATTGTGTGTTTACTTCCGCGCCATTATTCAATATCAGGTCTACAATTGACGCGTTCCCAGAAACCACCGCACAGTGCAGCGCCGTGCTACCATCTTTTGCTTGTAGTTTTACATTAGCACCATTGTTTAGCAGAAGTTGCACGATAGTTTTATGCCCTTGACTTGCTACTAACATCAACAAAGTAAAACCTTCATTTGATTGTGCATTTACCTCAGCACCTTTGTTTAAGAGCATCAGTAAAATAGATTTGTGCTCAGAAACCGCCGCTTCATGTAGAGCCGAACGACCACTTTTTGATTGCAATTTCACATTAGCGCCGTTCATCAGCAAAAACTGCACAACATGCTCATGTCCAGAGCCCGCTGCCATCATCAACGATGTGCAGCCGTCATTTGCCTGTGCGTTTACTTCGGCACCCTTATTTAGTAGCAACTCTAAAATAACCATTTTGCCAGAAACCGCTGCCACGTGCAACGCTGAATGACCATTTACAGTTTGCAACTTCACATTGACACCTTTATTTAGCAGGAGTTGCACGACAAGTTCGTGTTTAAATCTCACTGCTATCATCAACGATGTCAAACCTTCGTCTGATTGTACATTCAAATCTGCACCGTTATTTAAGAGATGCTCTACAATATCGACGTGTCCAGAACGTGCTGCTAACATAAGTGGCGTCCAACCATTTTTCATTTGTGCATTTATTTCACTGTCATTAATGAGCAGTAGATCTACAATAGATGTATAACCAGAAATCACCGCACATTGCAGTGCCGTCCCACCATCTATTGCTTGCAATTTTGCATTAGAACCAATCTGTAGCAGGAATTGCACAACAGAATTACAGCCAGAACGCGCTGCAAGCATTAGCGATGTCAAACCTTCATCTGACTGTGTGTTCACTTCAGCGCCATTTTTCAACAACAAGTCTATAATAGATTTGTGCCCGGAAATCACTGCTTCATAGAGAGCCGTATGACTATCTTTTGCATGTATGTTCGCATTAGCGCCCTTTTTCAGTAAGAGTTGCACGACAGCTTCATGCCCAAACCTCGCTGCCATCATGAGTGGAGTGTATCCGTCGTTTGTCTGTGAGTTCACATCAGCACTATTATTCAGTAGTAGCTCTATAATAGATTCGTGCCCGAATCTCGTTGCTGCATGCAGTGGTGAAAACCCATCTTTTGTTTGCATCTTCACACTACCGCCTTTATGTAACAAAAACCGCACAAGAGATTCATGCCCGGAATGCACTGCCATCATCATTGGAGTGACGCCGGTTTCTTCCTGGGCATTTATTTCAGCACCCCCATTCAGTAGCAGTTCTACAATATAAATGTGCCCGCAAGCCGCTGCTATATGCATTATCGTACCTCCTTCTTTTGCGGGTAATTTCATGTTTACACCATTATCCAATAAAAGTTGCACAATAGACGTGTGTCCTGAACGTACTGCCAGCATCAACGGTGTGTTGCCGTTATTTGACAGTGCATTTATTTTGGCACCCTTATTTAATAGAAGTTTTACAATAGTTATGTTCCCGGAAATTGCCGCTTCATGTAGTGTAGTATGACCATCTCTTGTTTGCAACTTCACATTAGCGCCTTTATTTAGTAAAAGTTGCACAGCAGACTCGTACCCTGACCGTGCTGCCATCATTATTGGAGTTATACCGTTTTCTGATTGTGCGTTCACTTCGGCGCCTTTATTAAGTAGCAGCTCCGCTGTTGCAAGGTGCCCAGATTTTATCGCTATATGCAACGGCGTGTATTGCCAAAAATCGCGCAAGTTTACATTAACACCTTTATGGAGTAGTAGTTCAATAGTAGAAGTTTTTCCGTGTCGTGCTGCTACGTGCATTGGTGTGGTGACATCAGATATTTCGTTGCTAATATCGACTAGATGTTTCAGCAATATTCCTACGAGACTCGTCTCTCTGTTTCCTGCTGCGTCGTTAAGTAAAGTGCATGTGATGTTTTTTTCAATAACTATACGCTTAGTATTCACATTAGCTCCTCTTTTCAGGAGCAGTTTCACAACGATTGCTCTTTCATTACGCAGCACTGCCAGGTGTAACGGCGTCCTTCCTTCATCATCTGTTGTATTGACATCAGCTCTTTGGTCCAGGCACCGCCTTATGTCTATCAGCCTCTCTGCTATAGACTTGTTACTCTTAATACACTTCAGCAATTTTATATTCTTTTCTTGTCGTGCAGCCATGTTTGTGTATTGTATTTAATTATATTGCCGAAATAGTAGAATGCTTTTGAATGAATACGGGAGCTAAGAACCGTGGTGTTTTCTTGTGTCGCGAAATTGTTTTGAATTTATTGAGAAAGTATGTGTATGTTAAGCTTTCACCTTGTTAGTGTTGAGATGAGAGAGGAGCCGTCTGCTTTCTTCTTTAATGTTCTCTTTGTACAGAGGCGACATGACCTTCACAGAGTAAGCCTGGCTCCAGGTGACTTCAAGCAGCGCCAGTAGAAACCAGCTTCTTCTTCTTCTCTCTTCACTCGAAGCGTCGACTTGAAAGATGAGCTCTTTGTGATTTTATTTACCTGGAACATAACAAAAAAATGTTCTTAACAATATGTTTAAGAATCCACACCATCAGAAACAATAAACACAATAATAAAATACAAGAACAATATTTGGCAACACAATGAGCGACCTTATCGCCTAAAAATATCTTTCAGGCCACTACTGTGTTGTTTTCTAAATATTTACTAAGGCTTTATTAATTGAGGAAAAAGATATTAGTAAAATATCATTTTTAACTGACTTCCAAAAATAAGGAGGTTCTCAATTCGACTGTATGTTTTTAAGGTTCCGTACTTCAAAAGGAAAAAACGGAACCCTTATAAGAGCACTTTGTAGTCCGTCTGTCTGTTCATCTGTCCGTCCGTACGCAGATCCATAGTTTCTTGCTGCAGAAAGAAAAATCAAATTTCTCAGTTGTCGTAAAGCAAGTTACAGCCGAATATGTCGTAAAAACGCACATTTCGACACTCACAAGGGAATCAAAACCGATGGGGTATTTTGGCCCAGAACTATGAAATTTGGCAAGAAGCATTGTGTTAGAGTACACAAATCCGAAAACTGGACATTTTTAATTTAATCACAATTCTCATTCCTTGTATAAACAAACAAATTGTTTGTTTTTTACAAACAAACAATTTGTTTGGTACAAATTTTAAAGTTCTTTAACCGTATCATATTTCTTTTTATCATATGAAAGAGCTTCATTGGCATAAGCTAAAACAGGTTTTTAAATATTTTTCGGTTTATGAAGGAAAATATAAAAAAAATATGATTTCCCTCTTTTATCTACTAGTTTGTACGGACCCCTCGGTAGGCGAGTCTGACTCGCACTTGTCCGGTTTTATTATTTTATTGTATGTTTGTATTGTATTGTATGTATTGTTTGTATCAGCTATTACTCCGCCAATTATGGATTGTTTTGATGATTATTTTTTGTTTGTTAGATATCTTCAGAGGTGGTCCCACATAAATTTTACCAAAATCGGTTTAGTACTTTCTGCACCCACGAAATTAAACAATTTTTAATTGATTTATCGCGTATATTTTACACAATTTTGTGACCAATTTGATTTAGATTTATTGGTCATAACATTATTTAAAATGTTATAACAACATTGGCCCAATATCACCACCAAGTGGCGTCCCAACTCGGCGCGGCCACTAGGCAGGCCCCGTAAGAGATGGCGACACGAACTTGACACCTTTGATAAAAACTGGCACATCAATACACAAAACCGTCAAGACTGGAAATGTCGGAGGAGGCCTTTGCCCAGCAGTGGACAAAGGCCCACAGGCTAACAACAACTACATTTTATAAAATATACGCGACAAAACCGTTAAAAATAATTTAATTTTAAATAAAAATAATTTCAATGAGTAACAATTGCGATAAGATAACCTTAGAAAACATGACTGTACATCCACGATTTAAAGACACCCAGACTATATCTATCGGTAATACTCACTCAAGAAAAGTATCCCACAATTTAGCAGCATAATATCTCCGGTAATAGAAGACATGACGACTTTTCTTGTTTCTATCCAATGATGTATTATTATTCTCTCATTTATTTATTTACAATCTTAATTTTAAATTTTTTTTTTTTTTTTTTTACAACACAAATATAAACATATAAAAAAGTATTACGCAGATGGCCCAAGTGCGCAGCTAGGTGTGTGGTGGGTTAAGCAGCAAGAACAAACCACAGGAGTAATTCGATTGTAGATTTATTCACAAATCTACGATACAAATGATATTTTATGTTGTACATTGGACGATCACAAAGATTTTTTTTTTTTTTTTTTTTGATCACAAAGATAATCGATGGTTGAATTAATTTATGAAGAGTAGAGAGTGAACAGACCGAACAGAAAACTAGAGTAAAAAGTATCGACTCGACTGATTGACGAGCACAGATAACTAAAGATATGTGAAGCATACCATTAAGCCATTTAAGTAATAATTCCAACAAAAAGAAACATAAATATTGTAAGAAACTTAAAACTAGGGTGCCGCCGGCAGCGGGGCGGGACTCAGGCTGCCGGTGGTAGGGGCTACAGAGAGAGGAACTTCCTGACAATACGTGCCGTGTCCAGGATGACTGCCTTCTGTATCTGACCCTTGTTATTATTCTTATTGTTAAAAACAATGTACATAATGTGCTACAGGAAAATTATCCAATATACACTCACCGGAAATCCAATAAAGTAATCGGCAGATAAGAACACGTCATATTAACTACTTATGTATATCAGTTAACAATAGTTAACATGTTGCATTAATAAAGTTATTTGCAACAGAACTAAAACGATCTAGACCGTGTCCCGGACACGACTAGCTGTGTGTATTTACATTTTAGTGTTATTCTGATAAATGCATCATCAGTGAATCATGGTTGGTGCGGTCGCCTCAAGGAAAACCAGTCCATACTAAATTCAAACTCTTTTAAGCTGTTTGCGCTTGACTGCCACCTCACCTGATGTTTTTTTATCAGCCCTGTTTGTACAAACTGTCCCACTGCTGGGCGCGGGCCATCTTCTCATTATGAGAAGGGTAAAGCCATAGTCTACCACGCTGGTCAAGTGCGGGTTGGCAGATTTCACACATCTTCAAGATCATTTGAGAACTCTCAGACATGTAGGTTTCCTCACAATGTTTTCCTTCACCGTTTGAAATTGGCGGCAATCAACAATACGCATATAACTCCGAAAAGCCAGAGGTGCGTGCCGCGGGATTCGAACCCAGGACCTGCGATCAGACGGTCTCCCGACTAGGCTGCCGGAAACTTACCTACCTGATGTATGTTAACTTGTATTAAATATTATTTCTCGCATTTTTCCTGTTTAAATATAGTTCCGAGACAGTAATTCTATCGCATGTAATTAATAACATCAAACACGCAAATCACAATCATTAGCGTAGTTCAAACACTTTTTTTTACCAGACTACGTAAATAGGAGGGTTATGTTTTGCGAGTGTATGTATGTTAGTATTACATATGTATGTATTTTTTTTTACGTGTCAAGCGCCTTTATTAACTACAACACTGTACGTATATATATATGTAGGTATGTATGTTTCTATATTACATCCTACAGCCAAAAAGTCTTGACCGATTTTGATGTGTGAGGTGTCGTTTGATTCGTTTTCAGTCCTCGAGTGTCGTAGATACAATTATAAAGTTTTTCGCTATGCTCAGATATTGTATGTGGGTGTGTAAGTTTGTATGTTTCTATACGATCGCCTACAGCCTAAATGGCTTGA
This sequence comes from Lycia hirtaria, assembly GCA_947563715.1. Taxonomy (NCBI): domain Eukaryota; kingdom Metazoa; phylum Arthropoda; class Insecta; order Lepidoptera; family Geometridae; genus Lycia; species Lycia hirtaria. The sequence continues at coordinate 1,045,080 of OX387388.1, forward strand.
TCGATTTTGATGTGCAGGGCAACCCTCGCAAAAAAACTCTTTTTCGTAACCTTCAACGAGAATTTCGTAATAAATAAGTGATTTTACTAGAACTATTATAAAGCGTGCGCATTTATAACCTTTACAGCGATTTTACCTTCGACCCGAAAAGAGATGTGTTATGAGTGTGACGTGTGTATCTGTGTGTTTGTCTGTGGCATCGTTACGTAGTTCTCAAACGAATGGACTGATTTTGATGTAGTCTAGATCTAGTTGTTTTCTGTTTGAAAAAGGATCACATGAAAGAGCTTTTAATAAGGAATTATATTTTGCGCATTCGTGTGCATTATATACTCATCATTAATATATGCTCAAAATCAACTAAAAACTGTAGAAATACACGTAATTCTAATAAAGGTTTTTATGTAAGTTCTAGAGCATATTTTATTTATTTTTCTCGTAAGTGTGATGAAAATTAATGTGTATAACACGGTCACAAATGTTTATACCTCAGGCGTATTTATTGAACTCCTCGCTTTGCTCAGGATCCTAATAATGAATCCCTCGCTAAACTCAGGATTTTATAATCCTTCACTACGCTCTGAATTCAAACAAACACTAGCTGGTAAAACATTTTCACTGCCATATTATTCTACTATGTCTTCTTCTAAGGATATAAATTTCATTATTCCGCTTCGGCTTCTTCGGTTACTGATGTCGTCCAAAATACCGGGCTAATAAAACCGGAAAATAAATTATTGAGACTCTTTACTTCGGTAAACCCTCGGGTTAGTTTATCGAAGTAAAGAGTCTGAATAATTTATTTTCGAGATTTCTTACATATTAAAAAATATTCTTGAATTTAGCCATGACTTATTAGGCAATTTACATTATCTTCAATGAATGTGATAATACAAGAGCGAGATAGCGAATTTATACGCACGCTGGAATGAGAGGTTAGATGGAGAAGTAGAGAAATGTATTAATCCCACCAAAAACATTTCATGTAAAATTGGTTGCCATGTCTCGCTCGCTCGTTAGTGACATGACAATATGCCACTATCACTGACAAAAATAAATCAGATGAGATCTGACTGAATCTGAAGAGCCAAGCCGCTAACTCTACAAAGTCTAACGCTACAATGCTTATCTCTGTAAGCCTTCAATCTTGATCAAAAATCATGTCTTGGCCGTTTTCCGGCTGTCAGTTACAAACATATGTCGCATAACATGCCGTATATGGACTTATAAGGAAGAAAAAGAAAGAGAAATTAAAATCTCTGCTCTTGAATTATGTATAATTGTAATGTAATAGTTCTATAAAACGACCATGCTTTTTGACCAAGATTTAAGGCTTACAGAGATAAGCATTGTAGCGTTAGACTTTGTAGAGCGGCTTGGCTCTTCAGATTCAGTCAGATCTCATCTGATTTATTTTTGTCAGTGAAAGTGGCATATTGTCATGCCACTAACGAGCGAGCGAGACATGGCAACCAATTTTACATGAAATGATTTTGGTGGGTTATATTTGAAATGAGCCAGGATTTTAATTTAATTAATCTGTGTTACATAGTGACTTAAATTCTGTAGGCAAGTTGTTATATATTTTAATGGCGGTATAAAACGAGCTATTGTAAAACATGAAGTTGTTTGTCAGTGGATTTATTGTGGCTGAGATGATGATGATGACTATTTGACTTATTGACCGGGCTGTGGTCCGAGATTATAAAATAAATGCATAAATTAATTATTGCATAATATGTATAAACCTATCCTTTTGTTATTATTATTTGTGGTTTGTATGATGTTTTCATGGAGTCACCGCGTTGATAAGGAAAGTGCATCCATTTTTAGGGTACCGTAGTAAACAAGGAACCCCTACAGCTTCGCCACGTCTGTCTGTTCGTGGCTTTGCTCCACGACTACTAGTACTATAAAGCTGTAATTTGGCGGGAACATACATATTAACCAACCAAAAAAATCGTACTATAAAGTCTTGAAAATCAAATATTATTTATGTAAAGTAGGGATATATTATTTTTTCTCATCTAACCATTGTGGGGTATCCCTGGATAGGCAATAAAAAACACTGTCGGTGTCCAAAAACTATTTTTGAATTTAGGTTTCAGTTTGCGAAATATTAAGCTATGAACTGATATTTTTTTAGAGTCCAATGTTCGTCCTTTTACTGGCTACATCCGTTTAGCCTTGTTTTAGACTTTGGAGATTTAAAAAAATCCTGCTAGTAGCACATAATATGTTGCAATTAAAAGGAAAACTATCATGGCTAAGTAGGCTTTAGAAGTTAACGAGTAATAGTCGATCAACTAACTAGTTTTTAGGTACCTTATAAGCTTTATAATGTAAATTTTGCGTCACTCACGTCTGTTTTAAGCCGTAATATACGACTATAGTACCTAATAGTAGTAGTGTAGTTTATTTAAAAATGTGTGAAAACCACGTTAGTTTCCATAGTAAATTTTGTGTTGCTAGAAATAAATAAATAAACTTAAAAATGTACTGTCAGCGTGGGTAACTTTACGCACACTTTTTCATATTTTTGACGATATCAGAGTATTATTGTATGAATCTAAGAGTATTTTACTTATTTAAGCGTGTTCTCTCGTGGTCAATTTTAAAGTAAAGAAGTAACAAGTCCATTAGTATAGAAAATATTTAAGAAAATCGCGTTTAAATGGCTTGTCAAAGTTAAACGCGAATATGGGTAAAATTGACGCCCGTTCATTTCGATAGCGGAAAATCTTCATACACGGTGATTTGCGTAATTTAGGTTGGATTTATTTTACTTTTTTGATGTAAAAAACATAGATCTATCAAATTGAATCAATTCGACATATTCAATTATGTTCATTTTCATGGGAAATGCCATTTAAAAGCTTTGAGCTACAAGCGAGCGGAAAAAATAAAAAAGTTTAAAAGCATTTTTTTTACCTATGAAATAGTTTCTTAAAAATCAAATAAATCAAAAAAATTCTATAATCATTTGAGTGTTGAATGACCTCATTATCAAATATAAGTTCTAAGATTAATAGTAAGTAATATCAAATTTAAAAAAGATTCACCCCATTCCATGAACTGCATACCTATTGTTTTCTTTATGTTTCTTGAGTTATCTTTTGTTTGGTTTTTAGAAGACTAGTTTTCGGGTATGTAATAACTAAAAACAATTTTAAAAATCGGTCAAGTGCATGTCCGGCCACTTGCAATATAGGGTTTCGTAGTTTCATATCACAATTTATATCTATGTCAATATTATGCGGACTTAAAATAGGATTGTTTGATACTAAGAATATTCTAGTTAAGCTAAGTTGGTCGACTATTACTCGTTACCTTGTAAAACCTACTTGTGACAATTTCGTTAGGGAAATTAATTGCTGGATTTTTTTCAGCATACCTATTCGACAAAAACCATTTAGCTGGTAGAGGGGGCGAGATATTTGCTTGACCCTAACAAAAATTATTATTTTAAAGCCTAATATTTTGCAGAAGAGACGAAGACAAATATGGAATACTAAATTGAATAATATATTTTTGAATTACCTATCCAATTACAGCCAACACCAAGGGGTATACGAGAAAAAATCATCCCTACTTTACGTGTAGAGGAATTTACAAGGGTACCTCCCTTGTAATTACTCTATTCCCATCGAAAGTGTTTTCAAGGTATATTTTAATTACGCCGATAAAGTAGTACAATTTATTATAGCACTTGATAACGAAGCCCTAGAAATGTAGAAAGTGCTAAAGTGAAGCAATGTCAGCGCAGTTGGTTGTGCATTCAACTTTTATATTGGAAAGCACCTTTTGAAAAATAAACTGCGAGCTAATCTTCCGTGTAGGAAAAATATCATTAGGAAACTGAATTATATGTTTGAGTATTAGTTTTGCAGCCTAGGTGTTTGACGATAGCTTTTCCACTTGAGAGTTATAGTCTCAAGTGGAAAAGCTATTGTCAAACACCTAACGATGCCATGACTATCAACCACCTACTTGAGAGCCAGTTTTTATTCCGTGTTATGTATGCTTACCATCTTCGACCACATTATATTGCTTAAAACATCTCTGTCAGACAAGGAAGTTAAATAATTCACATTATTAATGCATTTTTAGGTGTATAATTAACTGAAACTCCATTGTCAATGTTACCCACAATTAAAGAAAATACGTTGACTTTTTTGTTTAGAATATTTTTACGTAGTAAAACTAAATAAGACCAAGAAATATTGCTTAAAACGGTAAGATAGATCAATGTTTTATCGATATTAAATAAAACTCACGGTATTTAAACAAGTTTTGTATAATTACTTGAACTAGCTCTTTCTGATCACACAGCTCAATTGCTTGTGTGCCCAGTGAAACCTATATATTTAATAAAATACTGGCACGTAAAAAGACGTGATTATAGCCAAGAAAACATAGACAAATTTAAAGAATGTATTAATTCCCTTAGTTTCTCTAACATCTATGAACAAAATGACCCGGATACAGCATTTAATGAATTTCATGATATATTTACGCTACTATATAATTTATGTTTTCCTTGGAGACGAATAAGAGTAACGGCAAGGCAGCGACCGCGTTGGCTTACGTCAGGAATTAGGAACTGTTGTAGAAGGAAACGAGTACTACTCTGGACTTATAGAAAAAACCGTACATCAGAAAATAAGCGGAAGTTTAAAGAACTATCTGTAAGACTTAAAAGAGTTATTAATTTAACCCAAAAGGCTCAAAATGATGACTACATAAATAAGTCCACAAATAAAAGTAAAGCAATGTGGAAAATTATAAATGGCTCCCAAAAGTATGTTTCGAATGAATTGATAGAATTAAATGTTAAGGGTAAAATAGTAAAGGATCCACTTGATGTTGCAAATACATTTAATAACTCTTTTATCAATCAAGTAAAATCAAAAAATAAACTGAAATGCACCAATAAAACAAAAGCAGACAGAAATATAAACCCCAAAACAAAATCTCTATTTATGGCCCCTACTGTGCCCCAAGATATAAAGAAAATTATTGTGGATCTTAAAAACACTACCAGCACCGGATATGATGGGGTTTCTACACATATTCTTAAGCAAGTCTCAAATACCATCTCGCATATATTGAGTCATATCGTAAATTTATGTATTAGTGATGGAGTTTTCCCGGAAAAACTCAAAAAAACTATAATAAAGCCTCTTTTTAAGAAAAATGATAAAACTGATGTAAGCTGTTACAGGCCAATAGCATTAGTGCCCGTCTTATCCAAGGTATTTGAAAAAGTTATCTACAATAGCGTATCTAAGTTCTTCGAGAAAAATAATCTGTTTGCTAAAGAACAATTGGGCTTTCGGAAAAATAAAACAATAAATCAAGCAATATATAAATTTCTAAATGTAGTAATGAAAAGTATTGATAAAAAAATGCCTGCATGCGCATTATATATGGATTTGACTAAGGCTTTCGACTATGTAGATCATAAAATCCTATTAAACAAACTCTACAGGTATGGCATCAGAGGTAATGTTTACGACTTGATAAAATCATATCTGACTAACAGGCAACAATGCACCCTGATAACCAAAATTTGCCCTAAGTTAAAAAAAGAATGTATTTATACCTCAAACTATAAGCATGTGAAATATGGTGTTCCACAGGGAAGTGTGTTAGGGCCGCTTTTATTTATCATTTACATTAATGATCTGCCGACGGTTACGGGTCATCCAACTATTCTTTTCGCAGATGATAGCACTGTACTTTTTACCGAGAAGAATAATTTTGACATGCAAAATGAAATCAACAAGACGCTAAATAATATAATACAATGGATGACATTAAACAATTTAGAAGTTAATCTAAACAAGACGCATGTGATGACATTTAGAAATAGAATAAATAAATTGTGTAATTTGGACATAAAATATGCTGGACATACAATTGAATCCATTGACATGACTAAATTTCTAGGTTTAAATATTGACTGTAATTTAAATTGGAAATTCCATGTAGACAGTGTGATTAAAAAACTTAATCAACATTCATATGCATTATATATGCTTTCAAAGAACGTGAGTAGGCCTACGGTTATTACAGCATATAATGCATATGTCTCATCAGCACTTAGATACGGTGTCATGTTTTGGGGAAATAGCTCTAAGAGAGAAGATGCTTTTAAGGCGCAAAAGAAATGCGTTCGCGCAATTTCTAAGTTACGACAAAGGGACAGCTGTAAGCCTCACTTTCAAAATCTCAAAATACTGACGCTTCCCAGTCTATACATTTATGAATGTGTAATGTTTGTACGCAAAAACTTGAACCTATTCAGTAACTTGTTAAGTAAACGCCATAATAAAAAAATTACTATTCCTACAAATCAAACAGCATTACTCAATAATAGTGTAGTATGTATGGCGCCTATTATCTATAATCATCTGCCAAAATGTATAATTGACATAGAACAAGCACATGCTTTTAAACATAAACTTAAATGCCTACTTCAAGAGAAAGCGTACTATGATGTTAAAGAATATCTGAATGACAAATTTCTAGGATTAATGAACCAATGACATTTAATTGTTATAGTGCATTTGACATCCTTATAAATCTTATATCTATAACTGACATTTTTTTTTTAATTAATGATGTATATTATTTGACATTCTTAAATTTTTGACATTAAAATTTTAAAGTGCACTTGACATCCTTGTAGTCCTTACATTTATATTTGACATGTTTAATTTAATATGTTTATTATTTGACATTCACTTATTCTACTTTTGCTGACATTGGACATTTCTATCTTATCTCTCACAAAATTTGTGGCATTTCAACTTTCATTCCTAAGATTGTACTGCGTGCGTAGATGGCTTTAAATGTTTCATAAATATGTGCGTGAAAATTGTGTGTAGTTCGTAGTATTCCCATATTGTTTGTAGTGTAGTTTATCAGAATTAACTAATTTTGCATGGAAATCAGTATTTACAAAGTTTTATTTTTTTACGCTTTGAATGAAATGTATTTGTTTTGGATGGATTTTGGTGTCTTAAGGTACCAATTCGTTTAAGCTAATTTTGTACATTAATTTGCATGCCGAAAGGTCGTTTATGGCGTTCTATTGTACCATTTTTCCAGCTATTTCTGTTACCCATATTCGCAAATAAATATTATTATTATTATTATTATTATTATTATTATTATAATTAAATCCAAAATCTTGCATTAGGTACATACATACATACATTTTTCAGTCACAAATTCTTGTGTTTAGAAAACGGTGGAAAACTTTTAAAACTTCCATCACATTTGTCTACTTTATGCATAAATTAACATTTATAATGTTTGGCGACTACAACTCACGCATTCATCAATTAATTTAATTACTCATCTTTTGGTAAAAAAATCAAGAATCTTTAAACCAGGCTATGTCCAAAGTTTAACGCAAAGTCAAAGTTACCCACATTGACAGTACTTAAAGAAGTAATAAATTAACATTATGTGCTAATTTCATTCAAAATAACATAAGTTAACTAATCAACAACAATAATACATCGTCTTACTATAAAACTTTTCTAGTACTAATTACTTAATCAACACTAAAACAATAAAATAAAAAAACAATTAAACGCCTTAAGCTAAAACGAAGTAACTCCCCGCCCAAACGTAATGGCTGGCGGCATTACCGCCAGAGAATTATATTTTGATTATATTGATCACGCCCTCGCGCCGGCCCAGTTCCAAAACAAACGTGGTTGCCTCCACGCTCCACAAGCCCCGTTACTACCGCGAAATAAACAGACAGTGAAGAAAATAATACTAAAAATCATTTTATCGGTGAAAACGAGTTGTCAAAACTTTTTCGCAGTGGCAGGAAAAATTAATCAGTTTTCCTATGCGCGCGCATATTACAATGGCGATCGGCCATAGACTTTTTTTTGTTTTAATTTGCCCTACGGGCAGACTAAGACCGTTTGGCCATATATGGCCTTGTTTTATGTGTGGTATCTTTTTTTTTTTTTTTTTTATAAAATAGGAGAAGCAAAAAGGCTGACGGCTCGCCTGATGGTAAGCGATAACCGTCGCCTATGGACAACTGCAACATCACTGACATTACTGTTGCTTTGCTAACCCGGAAAGGTGCTTGTAGATACCCTTTTTAAAACGCTCTTTGTTGAAGCTCGGCGGGAAAACCTTCCGAGGAAGGACTGAGAACCTGACTGTATGGGATTTCCAGTTATGCAAAATGGGGGGGTGAGCTTTTTGGCGGTTTCGTGAAGTACGATGGTGGAACTCCGAAGCAGGTATTAGTTCAAAAAGCTCTTCAGAGCATTCCCCGAAAAACAAGCGGTAGAAAATGCAAAGGGATCCTACATCTCTACGCAGACAAAGTAAGTCTAGCTTATTAGTAAGCTTGGGATCGTCAACAATTCTAATGGCTCGTCGCTGTAGGGAGTCAAGAGGCTGAAGTTGATAAGCAGGTGCGCCATTCCAGAGGTGGGAGCAGTACTCCATATGGGGCCGCACTTGCGCTTTGTATAGTAGAAGCCGCTGACTAGGTGTGAAGTACCGCTTGGCTCTGTTAAGCACACCAAGCTTCTTGGAAGCAAGTTTTGCTTTCACCTCCAGGTGACCCCGAAACTGAACCTCACTAGAAATATTGACGCCTAGGATCTCCAAGCTCTTCGAGATCTTGAGAGGAACGTCCTGGAACCGCGGAGCTTGATCAAAGAGGGTTTTCTTCGCAGAGAACGCGCAGACTTGTGTCTTCGTAGGGTTGAACTTGACCTGATTGAGATCACCCCAGTCCGAGATCTTCTCCAGGGAGTTCTCAATATTAGACACAAGTTTGTTCCTGTTTTCCTCCACCTCGGACTGTCGGGCCCTTACACGACCAGAGTACTGTGCATCACCAGTACTATCATCAGCATAGCAATGAATGCTACCTATTTGCAACATGTCATTGATATGCAAGATAAACAGTGTAGGCGATAGCACAGAACCCTGGGGGACTCCAGCGTTGATGGGCATGGCATCGGAACAGAATCCGTCTACCACCACTTTTATTGAACGCCCTGATAGGAAGCTGGAAATCCAGGTGCAAAGTCCAGACGGTATACCATAAGATGGTAATTTGGAAAGAAGCGCTTTGTGCCAGACTCTATCAAATGCCTTGGCAATGTCAAGACTTACCGCTAATGCCTCTCCACCACTCTCAATAGCTGTAGCCCACCGGTGTGTTAGGAACGCTAGAAGGTCACCAGCCGATCGTCCATGTCGAAATCCATATTGACGATCACTGATCAACTGGTGCTCCTCAAGGTATCCTAGAAGCTGGGTGTTGACTACACGTTCCATGACTTTCGAGAGTAAGGAGGTAATTGCAATAGGGCGGTAGTTCGACGGGTCTGTGCGGTCGCCTTTTTTGGGGACCGGATGTACCAGAGCTACTTTCCATGAGGATGGCACACTACCCGAGGTGTAGGAAAACTGAAACAAGCGCGTTAGAACAGGAGCCAACTCAGGCGCGCACTTTTTAAGAACGATAGCCGGGATGCCATCGGGCCCGCTCGACTTTCGTGTGTCAAGGGACAGGAGTTCCTTCCGTACTGCTCTCTGGGAGATGCGTACCTCTGGCATAGAACTTTCGCACCGCGGTAATACCGGCGGCGACGCGCCCCCATCATCGAAAGTAGAGTTGGAGGCGAAGAGAGAACCAAGGAGATCGGCCTTGTCCTTCGCACTATGAGCCAAACTGTCATCCGGCTTCCGAAGTGCTGGTAATGTGGAACGGCAAAAGTTCCCTTCGGCAGCCTTAGCAAGTGACCAAAACGCTCTGCTACCAGAAGGGTGACTCGCCAGTTGATCGCCTATCCTGCTGACATACTGATTTTTGGCCTCGGCAACTACCTTCTTGCATGACCTTAGTGCAGTATTCAACTTCTTTTTAAGAGCAGGACACGCAGGATCCTTACTTGCATTCGCCTTGGCCCAGGCGCTGTATGCATCAGATTTGCACTTAGTTGCTACAGCGCAAGATTTATTAAACCAAGGACGACTACGACCACCGACGCGAACGGAAGATTTTGGAATGAAACATTCCATACCCTGCAGCACAACATCAGCGATGGCATCAGCGCAATCATCAAGATCCTGGTGAGAGAAGCAAAGCTGTATCCAGGGATAGGATGAGTAGAATTCTCGTAACCCATCCCAGTCAGCTGATCTATAGTGCCAAACCTTGCGCTTCCCGGGTGGGCGGGGAGTGATGTGATGTGGAGTTGGCACCTCAGATCGAACTAGACAATGGTCGGATTTACCCAAGGGAGCCGCGACCGATACCCGATATCGATCTGGGTTGGAGGTCAGCATGAGATCTAGGAGAGAAGGAGTATGGCTATCAATGTCAGGAACTCTAGTAACATCAGTCACCAGTTGTGTGAGTCCGTAAGCCATGGCAAAGTCATAAGCAGCACGTCCTGCATGATCAGTTTTGGTCGAACCCAACCACTCTGAGTGATGGCCATTAAATTCGCCCAAAACGATCAGTTCCGCAGAAGCGTATTGCTCCATTACTCTGTCAGCCCCCGAAGCAATATGTTCAAACAGGCGAGTTGTCTCCTGGTCTCCGCGGTGAGACCTGTATAGACAAGCATAGATACGCGTTTCACCGTTGTAATCTACACGAGTCCAGAGTAAAGACAGGTCTTTATCTTCCAGGCCATAGAGACGTCGACAACAGATATCTTCCCGCACATACAAGCACACCCCAGCACGAGGCAAGAACATGTGTTCGAGCGTGTAGCCAGGGAACGAGAGATAAGATGTGTCCGCGGGAGATGATATTTGTGTCTCGGTCAAAAAGAGCAAAGCCGGTTTCGCTGTTTCAAGGTGATGGTGAACAGCATTAAGGTTGGTGTGTAAGCCTCTAATGTTGCAGTAGTCCACTTGGAGAGTGGAATTAATAACCGCTGGACAACGTTTACTCCTTTTTGACTTGGCCATAGAAAAATAATATGATAAGGGTGGAAGAGGGTTATTGCATGCACCGCCACGATTCCAAAGGCAAAGTAAGACGCCACTGAAACAGCCAGAAAGGCGGGAGTATGAATGGCTGCCACGGGGTACGGAAGGGCCCCCGGACCCCCCCGGAAGCGACTGCCGGGTTCCACTCCGGTCTCCTACTCCGGCACGACAGCCTCTCCTCGGGATTATGCGTGAGTTGGCGGGACAGCCTCCCAAGGCGGAGTTTAAAAGTCATCCTTGGGTTCGGGTCCCCTACTGACTCACGGGCGATCAGCGGACAACCGTTTCACCGGGTCTCCCTGACCCCCATGACACCCTGTCACGTCCGCCGGACTGGATGATCCTACTAATCGCCAGACGGACTCAAGAAGCGTAGCGGTGCATGCCATAAAAGGGGAAAGGGGAGGGGCTGGTTCTTCCACACTAAGTGCCGGAACACATAACCGTCGGGACGGCTATATTTAGCGGCACACTTTAAGCGGAAGGGTGGTAACAATCCAGCGGACTTGTGAAAAGCCCTACCACCACGGTTTGTCAAGTGGGGTGGTGGTTCTGAAAGCACAAGCATCATAATAATGACACCTGTGCTTACCGGACCCGCAAGAGATGCGACGAGCACGCCCCCACGCTTATCTCTCAAAACGCGTATCTCATTATTTATAAATCTCAGTAAAGTGATGGCGACTTTACTAGAAGCTTCTATGGAGTTTTGCCGACAACGTTAAATGAGACGATTTTCTGCTTTATTTCATTTGTCTACACTCACGCACTTGATCGAACAATTAATGAATAAAACACCACCGTTTTTATCGCATTAATATTCAAAATAATATATGTTTAAGAAAATAAAACAGAGCAACGACATGTCTCAAGGACGTTCCCGCCAAAACTCTCGGCCATAGACTAATAGAATGAGGTTTCTTTTTTTATTTATAGAAGAATTGTAGAACTGATGGCCGATGGGGCCGAAAGGTTCTCGAGTGGAGACCACGCACCGGCAAGCGCAGCGTAGGAAGACCAGCCACGAGATGGGCAGATGACCTCATACAAGTGGCAGGAAGACGCTGGATGCAAGCCGCTTCCAATCGGTCTTTTTGGAAATCCATAGGGGAGGCCTATGTCCAGCAGTGGACTATTTATGGCTGAGATGATGATGATGATGAAGTTGAAATTATCTATTTAAATAAGAAGTTGCATGAAATGAGCAAGCAATAGGTAATTTATTTGTACACGATCTTTTTTGTATCGAAACTTTTTTGAACAAAGAAACTCAATCAATAAAATAAAATAAAAACTCTATAACTCACTTGTGAATAATAGCAATGACAAAGTCACAGTTTGATTACAGGTGTCATTATGTAACTAATTGCGGTGAAATTAGAGCCACTTTATGAGCAAGTGTGTTGAAAAAAGACAGTTATAGGTACTGTACGTGTCTGTGAATAAACGTGCTTGCAAACATCACTGTTTCCTTCCAATTCTTGTAATTCCCGTAACAGTATCAAATAGAAGACCTTGTTTTAAGTTCTCACAAATTATGATGTAAGCTACGGAACCCTATTTTGCACGTGGCATGACAGGCACTTAGGCATTTTATTTTATCTGACTTTGTATTTACTGTCGAATGATTCAGCTTGCAGTGTCTGCGTTATATTATAGCTATATTATTATTTATATTTATTAATTTCTTGAGATTGCGGGAAGTTTGAATCATATTCCAGCGTATAAAAGTTACAGGGTAGTTCATAGCAGGATTAGTTGAGTCGGCGTCACAGAGCAAACCAAGTTCTGGTATTCTACTGTATTACTTAGCTGTCTTTTAAGGAAACCGAGTCTTTTTTTGTCAAGTAAGTATTTTTTATACATTTGCTAGATTTACGATTGACCACCAACTCCCCGGCAGTGTAGCCGAAGTGTGGTCGTTGTTCTATTAAATATCTAGTCATGCTAGCCTTGACAATTCCAAGATTGTAGCTTTCAGGAAACAGAAGGCGTCAAATAATTCCATTCCAATCAAACGAAGACTATAATTTCATACATGTATACGTGTTTGTAATTGTTTCTATATAACATATACACGTGTTATATGTGTGTCACAAGTGCGTGTGTGTAATCGTATGTTTATAAACACACATACGTGTGTGAAAGCCCCGTTTCCTGAAAGCTATAATCTTCTATCCTTCAATCAACTTACATACAAAGGCTGGACACCTTTGTATAGTGTTCGACGTTCCGGCACAAGTTTTAGCTTCGATTATTGAAGTGAAAACTTCTCTAACGGCGTTGTTCATTTACGGGATGGGTAAAAAATGTTAAGCTCGCGTCAGGTGACACGTGACCTGATTGAAAATTCGTAAGACGACTTGTTAGAAAATTTGAAAATTTAGTAAAACCTTCTTATTCGCGGGGTAAGTATACGTTCCGTAAATATACCGTGAATACAGAAACCATCAATATGGAATGGTGATTTTTTATGGGATACGGTCCTAGGTGACGATAAAAAAAAATGTAAAAAAAAAAGTTTTTATATCGATTAATTATTATTTTCAGGTTTAGGTTCTAAACTCGACAAATGGCAAATGTGGAAGCATGATATCAACACCAAGAGAGAAAAAAAAAGCTCCTTAAATTCAGACTGATATTCAGCAGTGACATTACCAATTTGCCTCTTAAAAATAAGACTTCGTTCCATAGACGGATCGATTTTCATAAAGAGATCACAAAGCTCATTTGCCAATCTTAAACCTTCACTAAGATTTTTCAAATTAAGGGCCTTACCGAAAAACGTTACTTAACTTTAACCAACGTCTTAAGTTATGTGTCTTCTTTCCGCAAGTGTCATTACGTATCAGCCAGTAGTTGACAAAATATGTTAAGCATTGCTCAAAGTTAGGTAACGTTTTACGGCAAGGCAGTAGATGTCAGGTTTCCAGTGCTTGTTGAAGCCTCTTCTTCAATGGGCTGCGAATTTAAGATTTCCTCCAAATCTCTTTCAGTCAAATCATTATCTTGTGATTTAAGCAACTCCTGAATGTCAGTTGGTTCTGTCTGTTCGACTTCGAATCCATCTCGTCCTATTCCATTTGTGTTTACAAAGGATACCGAATGCTTTTTATTAATATGTATGTACCAATTACCGCTTAGATCCGTGAATAAAGAAATCTTTAGCCGCGAATATAGGAATTGTGTCGCAATTTTTTTTTCCGCGAATAGTGAAAACGCGAATGAAGGAAGCGCGAATAAGGAACTTTGACTGTAAAAAGAACAATTTTGAAATATTGAAAGCTTTGACACCGCTTGTCTAAGCTAACAAAAAAAAATCAACAAAGTAATAAAATATAAATTAATTTTTCTTATTTAAAAACAAGCTTTTATTTAAATGCTCTAAAACGAAGAAAATAAATTTTATATTGATATAAATAAAAGCTTGTCGCGAGATTTCAAACAACATCGTACCTATCTACTAAGTTATATTTAATTCCAACAAAAGACTTAGACGCGTTCTTATCATTTGCTTAGAATTAAAGTTAGTTTGTTCTTTTCAAAAAAAAAGTTTGTGTTCTCGCGACAAGCTTTTATTTATATCAATATAATAGTTATTTGTTATGCAAGGCTGCAAAGTTGGTTTTGGGGCGATTACTTATATTGAAACCTGAGCAAGCGAACGATTCTAGGATTGAACCACGAGCGAAGCGAGTGGTTCAAATATAGAATCCTGAGCGTAGCGAGGGTTTCAAAAGTACGAGATGCAAAATAACTTTGCTGCCGAGTGAAACACAAAATTTTTCACCTCACTACAGCGAGGAAAACGCTAGTCCAGTGCTGCCACCTGTGGCTGGCCAGTGCAATTATTCAAAGAAATAAGGTTGGCGCACTGACATGAAATAAGTATATTTAATGCATTTTCAGTGGACTTGCGGTAAAGAAAAGTATGGAATAGAAAGGTTCGAATTTTAAAAGCTCTTTCCACGCTAGCGGACAAAATGCACTTTTCCACTCAGATTTCTAATGACAAACAGAATCTTTTCGAGCTTGTGAGGTGAAAAAGTTATTTTAACGCTGGTTTGTTCTTAAACGCGAACAAATCAGCGTTCTTTTTACGTGACGGGAACTATACTAGACTAAAAAAGAGTGCTTGTCAAAACTATTCAGACGAGTCCAAACTCGACGGTTTTATCTCGTTTAGTTTAGGAGTTCCTATGACCACCTTCCGACGCCATCTTGAGACCCTGGCTGTCATGTAGCACAAGAGTGCTTGTCAAGACTATTCAAACGAGTGCAAACTCGACGGTTTTGTCTTGTTTAGTTTAGGAGTTCCTATGACCACCTTCCGACGCCATCTTGAGACCCTGGCTGTCATGTAGCACAAGAGTGCTTGTCAAGACTATTCAAACGAGTCCAAACTTGACGGTTTTATCTCGTTTAGTTTAGGAGTTCCTATGACCACCTTCCGACGCCATCTTGAGACCCTGGCTGTCATGTAGCACAAGAGTGCTTGTCAAGACTATTCAAACGAGTGCAAACTCGACGGTTTTATCTCGTTTAGTTTAGGAGTTCCGATAGCTACCTTTCGACGCCATCTTAAGACCAGCTTCATGGTACCATATTATTGCATTGTCACCGAAGCTACGTAAGTAAACCAAATTTCAACCTAATCTAACGACAGGAAGTGGTTCTAATTTAACTCGCAAGATTTGTCCCACACATACTAACAGGGCAAGTAGAATAAAAGCTAGTAAAAATACGTTATTTACAGATTTTCTAATAACAGAATATACTACGAAAAGTAGTAAAATCATTTACAACCAAGCCCAGGGCTGGAAGAAGCATGTAAGAAGATAATAAGCGGTAAAATACCATATGTTTAAACAATAATTGTCCTAGTATGGAAGGATATCTCATATAAATAATTTTATAGTTTAAAAAACTGAAAAAACCGACTTCGAAATGCGTTATTTTGTTTACTTGTAATATTAGTAAGGATAATAATTAAAGGCGCTCAAGCGTTGAAGTAACTCTATATTTATATCTTTATAAACATACAAAAACAGAAGTACCTAAGTAGGTTTTCCTTTTCAAGCTCAATAAATCCCTCACGATTGTAAACTTTTTATAGAGAACTCTCTTCACCCGCTTGTTTTTAGGGTTCCGTACCTCAAAAGGAAAAAACCGAACCCTTATAGGATCACTTTGTTGTCCGTCTGTCCGGGTGTCAAGACCTTTATCTCGGGAACGCGTAAAGGTATCGAGTTGAAAGTAAAACCATATACGCAGATCCATAGTCTCTTGCTGCAGAGAGAAAAATAAAATTTCTCAATTTTCGTAAAAAAAAGTTACAGCTGAATATGTCGTATAAAACGCACATTTCGACACTTAGAAGGGAATCATAACCTATGGGGTACTTCACGTTGACCTAGAACTATGAAATTTGGCAAGAAGCTTTGTGTTAGAGTACACATATAGGAAAAAATCCGAAAACTTGACATTTATAATTAAATCACAAAAAAAATATAAGCAAGGAATGAGGGCCCAAATTTTAAAGTAAATTAACCGTATCATGTGGGTTATCATATGAAAGAGCTTCATTAGCATAAGCTAAAACAGGTTTAATATTTTTACGATTTATATTTTTCGGCTTATGAAGGAAAATATAAAAAAAATATGATTCCCTCTTTTATTTAGTTTGTACGGAACCCTCGGTGGACGAGTCTGATTTGCACTTGTCCGGTTTTATTTAATTTTTTTAAGGATGACATTTGTCATTCAATGTCAAATGCTTCGTCGTCGCAGATTAGAAAATGTGCAGATGTTTATACGAAAAACCTCAACATTTGACACTTTTGTAAAGAAAAACGTGTCAGTGGAACTCCGCGATTCTATAATCTGACGCACTCACTCACAATTTTTAGTTTTAGAGATTATTCAAAAAGTAATAAAGCAATGTTTCTAACGACACCACAATATCTACTTTTAGGGTTCCGTACCCAAAGGGTAAAAACGGGACCCTATTACTAAGACTTCGCTGTCTGTCCGTCCGTCCGTCCATCCGTCCGTCCGTCTGTCACCAGACTGTATCTCATGAACCGTGATAGTTAGAGAGTTGAAATTCCCATAGTACAAGCTTTGCTTAGTTTGGGCTCGATGGAGCTGTGTGAAATGTCCAGAAATATTTATTTATTTATTAACATACTAGATGTTATGTTTCGAACACTAACTTGTTCATCGCAACTGCAGAGCAGTGTCTACATCTTGTAGCTGTCTACAGCTGGGTACTCACCTAGCAGTGTTGCATGTAACGTATCAGATACTGTATCAACCTGCAAGTGGGTACGGCTCGTCCACGGTCCACCGCGTATCTAGCTACGAGCTGCCGGATCCGCAGTGCTCGCGACGACGTCACGCCGACAACATGTCTCAAATTTAATGGTGGCTAGTGCTGCGTTCGTATTCATGTACTGTACAATATTTTAGATAATTATAAAAGCCCAGGTCGATTTTGGCAAAGTGAATATTCAATGATAGAAATCGTTCCAATAATTTAATAATGGATATGAAGTATTTTTGTGATTTCCTTATCATCCACTTGCAGATGTTTCTTATAATAATTTTTATCTTTAGGGTCCCACAATACTGGAGTATTTTGGTAAACCTCAATTAGATTTAATATTTTTTCTTCAGTCCACTCCATAATGAATACCTACGTAAGTTCGTTTGAAGCTCGCGCCTACGTACTCACTACACAAGCGGTCGTGTCGCCGTCCACGAGCGCACACACTGCGAGCCGCCTTTGTGTACCCAGCTAGACAGTGACGCGAGCAGCGATGCAACAGCGATGTGGCTTTGACGACCGTTTTGTTGTTTGAAATATATGTTCTAGTTTACATTGAATTCTTTTTAACTAAATGGATATTTCTTTAAATTTCCAGGTTTGAAACAAATAAACGAAGGACACATCTTTCCGAGTATACGTTTCGAGTGAAGGGACCTGGTGTCTCCTGGCGCTTACTCCTGCACCACCTTAAAGTGAAACCTGGAAAATTAAAGAAGAAAAAAGACGACCTTTCTCACGTTTTACCATTTAACAAGGTGAAAACATACACATTCATACATCTTAATACTGACACCAATCTCGCAACCCTCTATAGTCTCTATACCACCACGGTGCTTAGCTCCCGTGTTATTAAAGCAGCATCATCTTCAGATATATTATGTAAATCTTAGTGAATTGGGAACAAGTAAGATATAGGTATATGGCTGCGAGACAATTAAAGAACAAAAAGTTGTTAAAGTGTATTAAGAGTAATAAGCCTGTAACAGAGAGACTGATATAAGGCAGTGCTTTAAGCACAACTTGGACACGAGGAAAGCAACTCCTGGTGAACAAAGCCGCTAATGTTAAGATGCAAACAAACGACGGCTTTTCCGCTCTTCATGAAGCTGCTGCTTCGGGACACATGCCTGTCGTAGAGTTTCTACTGAATCGAGGTGCTGAAGTGAACGTACAATCAATCCTGGGTTTCACGCCACTAATGCTAGCAGCTTTTCCCGGGTATGAATCTCTCGTACAACTCCAGATTGAAGAAGGAACTTCGATTTTGCATGGTGCAGAGACGCTACTGGAGCTAGAAGCTGAAATAAATGCGCAATCAGAAGAGGGTGCGCCAATGTTAATGGCAGGAACTTACGGGCACGAGGACGTCGTGCAACTCTTACTAAATAATGGCGCTAATGTGAATGTACGAACAATAAATGGTTTTTCTGTACTGCATGGAGCTGCACTTTCCGGGCACTTATCAATTGTAGAGCAGCTCTTGAACAAGGACGTTGACGTAAATGCAAAATCAGATGATGGTTTAACACCACTGATGATAGCAGTTGAATGTGGATATGAGTCTGTCGTGCAACTCCTCTTGAATAATAGTGCTAATGTGAATTTCCAAGGTACAAATACTGAGACAGCGCTGCATTTAGCGGCGCGCTCTGGGCACGTAGTTATTGTACAGCATTTACTAAATATAGGCGCTGAAATAAACTCACATTCAGATGAAGGCTACACTCGATTAAGAGTGGCAAAGCATTTGAAGCATAAGTCTTTTGAACAACGCCTGAAGGACGCTTTTGAGCAATTGCATGCAAAGGATGGCTATTCTATAATTCATGACGCAGTAAGTTCTAGACGTATGTCTGGTTTAGTAAAGGAGCTACTGAACAATAAAACTATTGTAAACAAGGTGTTAGATCAAGGTTTTACACCATTAATGTTGGCAGCGTGCTTCGGACATATGCCTGTCGTGCAACTTCTGCTGAACAAAGGTGCAAATTTAAATTTACAAACGAAAAATGGTTATACAGCGCTGCACTTAGCAGCAAAAACTGGGCATCTATCTATTTTAGGGCTCCTACTAGATAAAGGTGCAGAAATAAACGTACAAACAGAAAAAGGCAAAACAGCGATAATGCTGGCCGCACGTTCCGGACACGAATTACTGGTGAAACTTCTCCTGAAAAAAAGTGCTGATGTGAACATACTCACCAAAACCGGGTACTCGGCATTGCACGAAGCGGCTGACTCTAAATATATGTCAAATTATTGTCAAATACTGCTTTCTGTGACTAACGGGTGTAGCCAAAAAGTTAATGTCTCGGGTTATAAACATGATATGTACGATCCTACAAATGCGCGAGAAAAATATGACTCATCGCTGCAAAATGAGGCAGATAATAGGCATATGTCTATTGTTAAGTTGCTTGTAAATAATGGTGCTGAAGTAAATTCACAGTCATACGACGGCAGTACGCCATTGATGAATGCAACGTATTCTGGAAACTCCGCTGTAGTAGATTTTTTGCTGAAAAAAGGTGCTTTAATAAACGCTCAGATAGAAAATGGATTTCAGGCACTGCATGTATCTGCAATAAGTGAGACGATATCAATCACAAAGTTGCTATTAGACAATGGTGCTGATGTTGATGCTCAATCTACATATGGCATTACGCCTCTATATATTGCAGTGTTACGCATGAACATTGCCCTAGCCACTCTGTTAGTAAATCATGACGCTAATGTTATGCTCAAAAGTAAAAACTCTGTGACCCCTCTTGATAACGCTCTTGAAATTTGTCGTGGGGATGAAAAGGAAATGGTGAATGTGCTAGGTTTAGCTAAGAAAAAAGCTAATGTGACTACATTATTTGATACCAATATCAACATTGAATCTAGCAGTAATCAGCATAGAAATGATCTGCAATCGGTTTTAAGTGATATATCTGGTTTATCTGGCCAGCTCTACGAGACCAAAATGATAAGCCTAATTTTAATAAGACTTTTGAACCACGACCAATTACAGCAAGATATCTTACTTGGAACTAATATCGAAGGTATCGGCGCCATGGACGATATCTGTTTACGTTATACAGTTAAAGGCCAGCCTCAACCATATGTACTGTTTATACAACTTAAACATAGAGAAAACTCGGAGAAAGGCAAACTCACCGATGAGGCTTTATGGAATGATTCTAAAGATTTCAACCTGCTGAAGTATTTTAAAAGCTACCTTATGATTAGGGAGCATTTTCGTGCTAGCAACGAAGACCCCATGTTCGAAGGAGAGTACACTGATATCCATTGCTATTTTATTTTGTATACGCCAGCCAAAAGTGGTATTACTAAGACAAATACTGATACAAAATTAAACAAAATAATGCATTATCTTATAAATACACAACAAAAAACAAAACCTTTTTTATACAATTACGACGACTCCGACATAAGCCGTTTAACCAAAGAGACAGTAGAAGACCACATGAAAACGTTGAAAGACAATTCTATATTGAATTTGAATGCAATAGATTATTACACGTTAATGGCCAGAGACTTTTTTAGCAGATTATGGTTTTATTCCGGCCAGGCCAAAGAAGATGAAGTAGAATGGAAAGTAAAAGATGCCATAAGTAAATATTATTGCAACGTAAACGAAGGCCTTCATTATAAATTTGAAACACATTCCAAAGCAATTTTCTTAAGAAGTCACAACAGTATACAGAGATGGTGGATGCAAAAATGTGAAGCTCCTTACTTAACTCGATCGGACGATTTTTTTAATCTAGCAAAGTTAGCATATTTTGACGAAGTGTGGTTGACTATTTTCAATGTTGTGAAGTATTTAAAAATATGCTTAGGCGTGGAATTTAGTCACTATAATTTTAGTGATAACACTGATAATTCTCCTGGAATACCTGATAATTTCAATAAAATAATCTATAGATTACTTAAAATGATTAATACAGAAAACGTTACGGTCACTATAGATGAAAATCTCAAACACAAGACCCTTAATTTGTTGCCTTATGGTAATACTATAGAAAATGCAAGTAATATATTAAGCAGTTGTAATCAAGATGCGATTTCCAGTGAGGATCATCAAAATGATATTTTTTTCAAGTATCTCAAGAGAGCAGGTACATCGAACATTTACGGCATTTTGTTTAAGTCTGAATTATTAAGTCTAGTATTTTTACGAATTCTGAACCAAGAGCAAATACAGCAAGACCCCTCACCTCTTATTGGTACCAAAATATGCGCTATTGGTATTTTAAATG
Organism: Lycia hirtaria; assembly: GCA_947563715.1. NCBI lineage: Eukaryota > Metazoa > Arthropoda > Insecta > Lepidoptera > Geometridae > Lycia > Lycia hirtaria. Next base: position 1,066,683 of record OX387388.1, read on the forward strand.
ACATCTCTTTGCGGTTTCACGTAAAGGGCGAAGAGAGACCAGTGATGCTCTTCATACATACGAAATATGTAGAAAATCCAGAAAAGATGCCATTAACTGATGAATCACTATGGAGCAAATCAGCAGAATTGAACATGCAGAAGCACTTTGCAAGCTACAATATGATCAGAAAGCGACTTGTTGTAGGCAACAAGGAATTAATGTTTGAAGGTGACTTTAGTGGTATAAATTGCCATTTTGGGTTGTATACGTCAGCCAAAGAAAGCTTTTTAAAGAAAAAGACAAACAACAAGATAAGTAACGTTGTAAAAAGTCTCTTAAATACTGGTCAAAATACAGAACCGTTTCAATATGATTACGATGAAGCTGATATAAAAAAATTAGCCAACTTAACTGTTATGGATGAAATTGAAAAATTGGGAAATGTTTTTCTTGAAATATTGAAAAAGCCTAATAAACTTAACTCGAATTTATTATCACATCCAGTAGTAGCGAGGTACCACGTAGCTATGGGACGATACGTTTTACAGCCGTTAAACGAACAACCTGAGATTAAAAAGTACCGTTTGTGGCAGTTTCGCTCAGAGTTTTTCAATAGTGATCAGGCGTTTCTGGTTACTCTTAGAGATATATTTTCAAAAAATATTAAAAGTAGCAACGATAAAAAACAAATAGAATTATCTAAAATCAAATTGCCTCTGACGTTTGGAAATTTGGACATGATTTTCAGTGAAAACGAAGCCAAGGCACAAAAGAGAATAAAAGCTCTTGCAGATAAACTTGTATATTTACTAAAATTGAATGAAGACACAAATATCATTTTGATAGACGATAATAACGTGGGAGCAGATAAAACAGTACAACAGGATATTTTAAACATAAATGGTGGCATTGGCAGTGCGGTTGGGAACTTACTCGTCTACGATCAAGTTTCAAATATGCTGAAGTTTGACTTAGAAAATGAAGCTTTACCACAAAATGCTGCTTCAGTTGTAAGAGAATTAAAAGACAATAGACATAACCTTTCTAAAGAACACTTAAGCAGCTGCCGATTAGACATTGTCATTAATGGCTTCCCAAAAATAACATTTCAAGATTACGAGTATGATAGAACACAAGCGAGAGATTTTCTTGAGAAGTTTTGGTTTTTTTGTAATCAAGCTAAAGAAGAGGAATTAGAGTGCATTTTCAGGGATGAAATAAATCAGGTACATTCTAAAAATCAAATTAGATGCGATTATACAAAGCGTAGAAATATTTCCGATTTCATTTGCTTATATTCTCATGATATGGTACAGAAAATGATGATACAAATAAAAGAACCTTACCTCGATCAATTCAGTGATCTCTTTGAATATGCAGAGCTGACAGATTCAAGGAATCTTTTGCAAACGATGATAAATTACATGTACATGTGCGATATATTTAGCATAAGTATTAAATTGAACAGTGCCAATGAAGACAAGTCTGAGCGAGTTACAAAATTGCTAGAAACAATATTTACTAAACTGTTTAAATTATTTTGCCCACATTTCAATGAATGTATATATTTTAGCAAAGATTACTTACTCCATGGTAATTTAGAGACGTTTTTTTTAACTATTCACCCAGACCTGGCATGGATATCTTTGAAAATGACGAAGAATGTCGGAAATGCTAAGTATAATATTGAAGCTGGTATAAATAGGACATTACAAACTTTTACGCTGCAGGAAGTTATTGTCGATAAATGTATTATTACAGTAAGAAATTGTTTTATTAATAATGACAGTGCTAATAATGAATGTATTAATTGTATGACACACTGATTATAATACATTGTTACCAAATAAAATATATTGTATTTATAAAAATATTAATAAATAATTAGGGCACAAATAGGTACTTCCTTTTAATAAATAATATTACTTTATGGATCGTCATCCTAATTTATTTGAAAAAAATATTTCATCAAACTAAGAATGATTTTTGCGCCAGCATGCTGGATACTCTGTCAACTGGCAGTGGATTAGATCATTTGGAATGTCTTTAGACCTATACCGGTCTGGGGGTAATCGATTTGCTTTTTATGTAGTAGTTTAGTTAGTTAAGTACGTGTAGTTTGTAAATATATTATTTTGTTGTAGTTAAACATAAATAAAAAACCAGACAAGTGCGAGTCAAATTCGCCCACAAACAAACCGTTGTTCCGTACAAACTAGTAGATAAAAGGAGGAAATCATATATTTTTTTATCTTTCCTTCATAATCCGAAAAATATACATCGTTAAAATATTTAAAACCCTGTTTTTGCTTATGCTAATGAAGCTCTTTCATATGATGGGTATCATATGAAAGAGCTTCATTAGCTTCACATGATACGGTAATAATATTAGTACATTTTAACATAATTTATATCAAATTGCATCAGTTACAGTCAATTTGGACTTGTGGCTCAGTTGGTAGTGTGTTTACGTCTACCTGCTGAACTGAAAGGTCGTGGGTTCCATCCCCACCCAGGGCAAACATTTGTGTGATGAGCATGGATGTTTGTTCTGTGTCTGGGTGTTTCTATGTATCATATGTATATATATAAAGTATATATGTATTCTATAAGCCATCTAGTTCCATAGTACAAGCTTTGCTTAGTTTGGGCTAGATGGTGTTGTGTGAAACGTCCACAAATATTTATTTATAATATTTATATTTAATTAATAAATAATAGTAATTATTTTTCCGAACGTAAGTAAATAGTTAGATGTTTGTTTCGTTCAAAATGTTTCACACCAACCAGTTACCTACTAGGAACGCCCCATGTGCTGCGACCAAAGACTGGTTGGACTTTAAGCACCCTGGCTCCATCAGAAACCTCCGGAATAACATCTTTTAGGAGACCCTGTTTAGCAAATGGGAATGAGTCTTTCTTGTATGTGTGTCAAAATTCCCTACTTTCTTAATAATGTAGCTAGACAAAGGGACGTAAACTCTTATCAAGTATATCTGTGTTGGTATAGTATAACGTCAGGCCGAGATAGAAATAAGTTTATACCGGAAAACTATCCATTCCGGTTAGATCAACAATTTAGAATCGGAGGCTTTCCTGTTGGCCCAAAACCTATGGAAAATCTTATCGAAACAAAGTTGTTTACTTTGTTATTGCAAAAGGTGAGATGGTTGATTCTACATCTAGTTAGAGTCTTAAGTTGCAACAGTGACTTTACTTTCTAGGTACGTCCCTGCCTATAGATTGAACTCCCTGGTTCCAATACCATGGTATATAGCAATTATTTGGTTTACTTCTGAAGAAATTTCAGGCATATGGAATCAGAGGAAACACATTAGATCTCATTGAATCATATTTATCTAATAGGAAACAGTACACAGAGATTGCTAAAATAAATATGTTTGAAAAGCAAGAAGTAGTCTACCGATCAAAAGAACTCTCTCCCTCATACGGGGTACCGCAAGGAAGCGTTGTAGGCCCCCTTTTTTTCATTTCATAAATTAATGATCTACCTAAAGCCCTCAACTATCCGACGATTCTCTTCGCAGATGACAGTACAATAATAATTAGTTGTAAAAACCAGGATTTATATGAGTCAGAAGTAAATAATACCCTTACATCAATGATACAGTGGTTAGAACAGAACAATCTAAAAATAAATTTGGAAAAAACAAATATAATGCATTTTCAACAGCGTAAGATACACCAGAAAATTAAATTACAATACAATGGAAAATTGGTGCAAGAAGTGGATACGACCAAATTTCTTGGTCTTACTATTGACTGTAACCTTAACTGGAAAGCACATATTGAATCACTTACAAAGAGAATTAGTTCAACAGCATATGCACTATTCAAACTATCTTCTGTGGCTAATGAGGATGCTTTAATAACAGCATACTATGGTATTGTTGTATCTATACTAAGGTATGGCCTTGTTTTCTGGGGAAACTCTACTGACAAAGAGATTGCTTTCAAAGCGCAAAAAAGATGTATCAGGGCAATGTTTCATTTACACAAAAGAGATAGCTGCAAACCCTACTTTCTGAAACATAAGATTCTTTCATTATCATGTTTGTACATACTTGAAACTGCAATTTTTGTTAAATCACGTCCACATCTATTTGGCGAGTGGACAACTGCAGGTATTAAAACCCGTACACAGGAAACACTGAAACTCTGCCCTCGTACAGCTAAAACCGCACTTATGCGTAAAAGTATATTCTGTATAGCTCCACTTATATACACAAAAGTACCTAAAGATTTAAGGGATACAAATATTGTTATTTTTAAAAGTAAACTCAAATCTTTATTAGCACATAAATGTTATTATTCCATTGCAGAATTTTTAATTCTGCCAACAAAAGTCGAAAAATCCCTACAATAATTATTTCCCTACATGCGAAACCCTTTGTTCACCGCGATGGAACCTTAACCTTAAATCACAGGTGTATACTTTTATTGAATGTGTTTGTTCAGACGATTTGCTAAACATCAGGCAAGTTGTAGTCGCCGCATCAGGTATAATATAGATGTACTTATTCTTCGTACGACGTTGTTCTCCCGTAGGGAATTTATATCTAACCCTGATATTTGAATAACCCGGTATCATGTATGTAATATATACATGATACAGTTTAACACTGCGTTTTACAGCAATGGCTACTCAAAATTCACACCTCTCTCTCGACAAGGTTAATCAGACAACGGTTGGTCTTTCCTCACCGTTATAGAAATTACTGTAGAACTGGCGCATCCTGGCCAAAGGTTTTTGTGTATCTAAACCTTAATTTAGTGTAGTGATTATAAACTCAGGCATATCTCAGACTGCCCGACTTTTACAGCAAAATCTAGCTTTTCATGCAAATTATACAATTCCTATTTGCATATGTTGTTTGATATTTCCACTGAACAACATTGGAATAGATTATGAACGAGATTCTTCCGTTCATTGTCAAATTAGAGATTTATTATTAGTCTATTTATTAGTCTATTTTAATCTTTACATTAATTTGCCGTGACGTCACATATGATGAATTTATAAAAATAAAATATTTAACTTCTGGAGTGTGCGCCGGCACTTAGCCTTTTTCCAAGAACCGAACGTGCAAGACTACCTCAGTCTAAATGTAAAACCAAAAATTCTGTGCAAATCTACCCTCAATATTTTCAGTCTATTCTCAAAACCTTATTCCTTTTTGATGGATCAGCCAAGTATCAGCTGGAAGCTTTAGAATCAGTGGACCGGCGAGCTGTGAGGTTAGTCGGTGACGATAAACTAGCTGCCAAGAAGCTACTTAGTCTCGAGCACTGCCGTAAAGTAGCATGTCTGTCTATTTTCTACAGGATTCATTTCGGGGAATGTGCGCAAGAGCTTCACGACCTAATTCCACCCTCCCCATTTCACTACTGGACTAGCAAAAAGTCGGCGAATTACCACCCATATCTCGTTGATATGCCAAAAATCCGTACTCAGCGATATCGATCCACATTCCTATTGCGTACTGCACAAAAATGGAATTCGTTGCCGCCATCTCTGCTTCCTGAGACCTACAATCTTGGAATTTTCAAGTCTAGAGTGAATAGATATCTTCTAGATCGACGAGCTCCATCCTCGGCCACACCGTCGCTTAATATCAGGCGAGTTGGTGGTCAATCGTAGATCTATCTTCTATAAAATAAAAAATAAAAATAATAATAACGTCTGTATTCCAAATTGAATACTTGTGCACAAACTGTCAAGAATGCAGCCTTTTTTCTATGAAACGCTCATTCACCGTCTAAATATAGAACAAAATGCTCCAATACTTATTTAATTACTAAATAAAGGAAGCTCCAGTAAATAGTATTGGGTTAATATACTTCCCATTAAATTTGGTGTTATGCCTCCAAAACAGATATTATATTGATAATATAATGAACCATCAACCTCAAATTTGTTAGTGTTTTTTATAACATATCTTAAATTAAATTCTATAAATAATTAAAAGTAAGGGGAATACTTATAATAACAGATGAATTAATGTAGACGAGATAAGTTTATTTGTTATCTTTATTCTATATTTTGAACATTTAGAGTTATGTTGAATACATGTGAGTAACGGCTAAGTCTGGACCGTTACAATACGTTGCATTCGTCAATGGCGTACTGCCGTCGTATGACTGAATTTACTTCAGCACCATTATTTACAAGCAACTTAACAATAGACATATGCCTATTATCTGCCTCATTTTGCAGCGATGACTCATATTTTCCTCGCACATTTGTAGGATTGTACATAATATCATGTTTATAATCCAAGACATTAGCTTGTTGGCTACACCAGTTAGTCACAGGAAGGTGCAGTTACTTGACAATAATTTGACATATATTTAGAGTCAGCCGCTTCGTGCAATGCCGAGTACCAGGTTTCGGTTAGTATATTCACATCACCACCTTTCTTCAGGAGAAGTTCCACCAGTGATTCGTGCCCGGAACGTGCGGCCAGCATTATCGCTGTTTCATCATTTTATGTTTGTACGTTTATTTCAGCGCCTTTATCTAGTAGGAATCCTAAAATAGATAGATGCCCGGATTTTGCTGCTAAGTGCATCGCTGTATAACCATTTTTCGTTTGTAAATTTAAATTTGCACCTTTGTTCAGCAGAAGTTGCACGACAGGCATATGTCCGAAGCACGCTGCCAACATTAGTGGTGTAAAACCTTGATCTAACACCTTGTTTACTACACGTTCAGAACGTTCTGCGTCATGAATTATAGAATAGCCATCCTTTGCATGCAACTTCTTAAAAGTGCCCTTCGGGCGTTGTTCAAAAAACATAGGCATCAAATGCTTTGCCACTCTTAATCGAGTGTAGCCTTCATCTGATTGTGAGTTTATTTCAGCGCCTATATTTAGTAAATGCTGTACAATAACTACGTGCCCAGAGCGCGCCGCTAAATGTAGCGCTGTCTCAGTATTTGTACCTTGGAAATTCACATTAGCACTATTATTCAAGAGGAGTTGCACGACAGACTCATATCCACATTCAACTGCTATCATCAGTGGTGTTAAGCCATCATCTGATTTTGCATTTACGTCAACGTCCTTGTTCAAGAGCTGCTCTATAATTGATAAGTGCCCGGAAAGTGCAGCTCCATGCAGTACAGAAAAGCCATTTATTGTTCGTACCTTCACATTAGCGCCATTATTTAGTAAGAGTTTCACGACGTCCTCATGCCCGTGTGTTCCTGCCATTAACATTGGCAGAAATGCACAATCAGAAGAGGGCACCTCTTCTAATTGTGCATTTATTTCAGCTACCACCTCAAGTAGCACCTCTGCACCATGCAACATCGAAGTTTCTTCTTCATTCAGGGTTTGTACGATAAATTCATACCCGGGAAAAGCTGCTAGCATTAGTGGCGTGAGACCCAGAATTGATTGTACGTTCACTTCAGCACCCTGATTCAGTAGAAACTCTACGACAGGCATATGCCCCAAATTGGCAGCTTTATGAAGAGCGGAAAAGCCATCGTTTGTTTGCATCTTCACATTAGCGCCTTTGTTCACCAGGAGTTGCATTACCGATTCGTGTCTAAACTGTACAGCTACGATCAATGGCGTCTGACCGTCATCTGACACTGCGTTTATGTCAGCATCCTTATTTAGTAGCTGCTCTACAATTAACAAATGCCCCAAAGATGCTGCTATGTGCAATGCTGAATCGCCATACTTTGTTAGCACCTTCATATCAGCACCGTTGTTTAATAGCAGTTGCACGACAGCGTCATGTCCTAATTCCACTGCGAACAATAGTGGCGTAACACCATTTTTTGTTTTCGCATTTATTTCTGCGCCTATTTTCAGTAGAAGATCTACAATAGACGGTAGTCCAGAGCTCACTGCTACATGCAGAACCGATTGACCATCTTTTGTTTGCAATTTCATACAAGCACCTTTTGTTACAAGGAATTGTATGACAGATGCATGTCCAGCAAGCGCTGCCATCATTAGTGGCGTACAACCTACATCTGATTGTACGTTTACTTCAGCGCCTTTGGTCAACAAAAGCGGTGCAACAAACAAATTCCCTAAATATGCCACGACATGCAATGGCGTTTCTCCATTTGTATGTCTCATATTCACATTTGCTCCCCGTTTCAGTAGCAGCTTCACAACGATTGCTCTTTCATTACGCAGCACTGCCAGGATCAGCGGCGTCCTTCCTATATCATCTGTTGTATTGACATCGGCTCTCTGCTCCAGGCACCGCCTTATGTCTATCAATCTCTCTGTTACAGGCTTATTACTTCTAATACACTTTAACAATTTTTCGTTCTTTAATTGTCTCGCAGTCATATTTGTCTTGCTTGTTCCCAATTTACTTAGGTTAACATATATCTGAAGATGATGCTGCTTTAATAACACGGGAGCTAAGCACCGTGGTGGTATAGAGGGTTGCGAGATTGGTGTCGGTATGATAAGTAAGATGTATGAATGTGTATGTTTTCACCTTATTAAATGTTAAAACGTGAGAGGGGAACGTCTTTTTTCTTCTTTAATTTTCCAGGTTTCACTTTAAGGTGGTGCAGGAGTAAGCGCCAGGAGACACCAGGTCCCTTCACTCGAAACGTATAATCGGAAAGATGTGTCCTTCGTTTATTTGTTTCAAACCTGGAATTTAAAAAAAAGATCCATTTAGTTAAAGAATTCAATGTAAACTACTCGTAGAACAGATATTTCAAACAACAAAACGGTCGTCAAAGCCGCATCGCTATTGCTTCGCCGCTCACTTCTCTGTCTAGCAGACAGCTACAAGGTGTAGACACTGCTCTGCAGTTGCGATGAACAAGTTAGTGTTCGAAACATAACATCTAGTATGTTAATAAATAAATAAATATTGGTGGACATTTCACACAGCTCCATCGAGCCCAAACTAAGCAAAGTTTGTACTATGGAAACTAGATGGTTGATAGAATACATATAAACGAGTACTATTTTTGTAAATATATACCTGAGATACATAGAAACACCCAGGCACAGAACTAAAAACACCCATGCTCATCACACAAATGGTTACCCTGCGTGGGGATCGAACCCACGACCTACAGCTCAGGAGGCAGTCGTACTAACACTGAGCCATGAGGCCTGTCAATACATAATGTTGATATGTATTGACAAGATAATGATAATACGTGGGGCGCACTAAAAGTTTCCGGAATGAATAAGAAAAAAATACAATTAAAGGTCAAAAATGAATTTATTGTTTCTCAAAATATTCTCCCTTTGCGTAAATTCACTTTTTCAATCAATTAAACCAATTTTGAAAACTGTGATCTCAGAAACGTGTTTTTCATACTCTTCGACAGCCTCTTCTGGTGATGAAAATCGTTGACCGCGTAATTGGTGCTTAATTTTTGAGAACAGAAAAAAGTCACAAAGTGCCAGGTCGGGACTGTATGCAGGATGGCTCATAAGTTTTACGTTTTTAGGGTTCCGTACCTCAATAGGAAAAAACGGAACCCTTATAGGATCACTTTGTTGTCCGTCTGTCCGTCTGTCCGTCCGTCCGGGTGTCAAGACCTTTATCTCGGGAACGTGTGAAGGTATCGAGTTGAAATTAAAACCATATACGCAGATCCATAGTATCTTGCTGCAGAAAGAAAAATAAAATTTCTCAGTTTTCGTAAAAAAAAGTGACAGCCGAATATGTCGTAAAAAACGCACATTTCGACACTCACAGAGGAATCAAAACTTATGGGGTACTTCCCGTTGACCTAGAACTCTGAAATTTGGCAAGAAGCATTGTGTTAGAGTACACATATAGGAAAAAATCCGAAAACTGGACATTTTTAATTTAATCACAAAAAAATAGTGTCTCTATGCAAGGAATGAGGGCCCAAATTTTAAAGTGAATTAACCGTATCATGTGGGGTATCATATGAAAGAGTGTCACACCCAAATGGTAGGTCACATGCCTGTCTGTTTCAATCATACGGCGCACAGCATCGTTGTTTTTGTTGTTCAGAGCGGTGGACGGGCGACCATCGCGAGATTCGTCACTGAGATTGACACGACCGCGCTTGAATTCTGCATACCAGCTATAAATAGTCGTCTTGCATGGTGCTTCATCGCCAAAAGCAAATTGAAATTACACTTAAAATCGTAGAAAATCATACTACGAAAATTTTCCCGAGTGCCGAGTGCCGTGACCGATTGCGTGCCTACATTAAATCCATGTTAATGTAGACACGCAATTTTTAAAATGGCGCCACAATTTAAAAACAATTGACAGTCAGATGATACAAACTGCATTCTTCAGCCAAAGAGTTCTATTTTCAAATGTTGTAATTACTTTTTAAATATTGTTTATGTAAGTGGCCAATTCCGGAAACTTTTAGTGTGACCTATGTACATATAGATCGCTGCATTTAGTGTTATTGTAACTCCACATTTACACACAGCGACTGCCACTGCCGTTGCCTTTGCCGTTGTCGCTGCCAGTAATCCTATACCTACATTTATGAGACAGTTTCTTCTATTTACATTCTCTTGCTGCAATCTTCCGTTCCAAAAAGAGTCTAGTGTAAACGAAGGGTAAGAATCTAAAGCGAGTTTGAATTGCATACGTCAATCAATTTTTTTTATTTTTTTTATCAACCCTGTTTGTACAAACTGTCCCATTGCTGGGAACGGGCCATCTTCTCATTGTGAGAAAGGTTAGGCCATAGTCTGCCACGCTGGCCAAGTGCGGGTTGGCAGACTTCACACATCTTCAAGATTCATTGAGAACTCTCAGACATGTAGGTTTCCTCACGATGTTTTCCTTCACCGTTTGAAGTTGTCGGTAATCAACAATAAGCACATAACTTCGAAAAGACAGAGGTGCGTGCCGCGGGATTCGAACCCAGGACCTGCGGATCACAAGTCAGACGGTCTCCCGACTAGGCTGCCGGAAACTTCTATACTAAAACCTATATTTTCAATAATTTCAACAATTTTCTATGCTAAAACTAATATAACGACTACAACACCTTCTCGCGTAAAAGTTTTTGCACATAGCGGTTCTATCACAGGAAAAAAAGCAGATATATATAGGTAGTGGTGTCGTTTACATTAAGTACATATACCCCCTTAATGTGGTCTGAAGGCATCATTAAACTAATTCAAATTCTTAAACCACTAAATTCAAACAAGTATATAAGAAAAAAAAACCGACTGCAGAAAAGCAGTTCTTGTAGTCTAACTTAAGATTTCGTTACGCTTGATACGCTGTTGAGTGTAAATAATTTTTAGTGAGAAAGTATGCGTAAAATCGCTGTAAAAGATTACAAATGCGCACTCTTTAGAATAATTCTAGTAAAATCACTTGTTGATTACGATAAAAGTTCGTGAAAGGTTACGAAAAAACGCATTATTTTATTCTTACAATAGATGTATCTATTATTGTTATTACAAAAAATATAGTATATGACACTCTGGAAGTGAAGTAGAATCTAACGACAACGCCTCACACATCAAAATCGGTCAAGCCATTTAGGCTGTAGGCGATCATATAGAAACATACATAATTACGAGTACATACCCACATACATACAACTGTGCATACAATCGAAAAACATAACCTTCCTTCTTACACAGTCGGGTAAAAAAGAATAAAAATAATAACAACAATTAGTAACAAAATAATAAACTAAAACAACAAACTAGATCAAAATCGGTTCATCCGTTTGAGAGCTACGATGCCACAGACAGACACACACGTCAAACTTCAACCACCCCTCTTTTTAACCCTCGACCCAAAAAGAGGAGTGTTATAAGTTTGACCTGTGTATCTGTGTGTCTGTGTATCTGTCTGTGGCATCGTAGCTCTCAAACGGATGGACCGATTTTAATCTATTTTTTTTCAAGAGGACTTCATCGAAATTGTTCTTAGCTGTCTTATCAAAATCGGTACAACCGTTTTTTTATGTCGGGGGTTTTCGAGTTTTCAAAACTTCGGATACGCGGAAATGCATATCGTGACCGCTCACTTAAAAGTCTGGTGAAGAAACGTTGCAAATGAAATGTGATGATCACTGGAGCAAACACCACTCTCTAGCGCGGCTTTCGGCTCTCGGCTCTCTCTCTCGGCTTTCGTTCGAAAATAATCGAACCTAAAACTTGTGCCGGAACGTCGAACACTATACAAAGGTGTCCACACGTGTCGTTTCACACACGTGTGTATGTTACATAGAAACAATTACACACACGTATACATGTATGAAATTGTAGTCTTCGTTTGATTGGAATGGAATTCTTTGACGCCTCCCGTTTCCTGAAAGCTACAATCTTGAAATTTTCAAGGCTAGCATGACTAGATATTTAATAGAACAACTACCTCCGAATTCGGCTACACTGCCGGGGAGTTTGTGGTCAATCGTAAATGTAGCAAATGTATAAAAAATACTTACTCGACAAAAAAAAGACTCGGTCTCCTTAAAAAACTGCTAAGTAATACAGTAGAATACCAGAACTCGGTTTGCACTGTGACGCCGACTCAACTAATCCTCCTATGAACTACCCTGTAACTTTTATACGCTGGAATATGATTCAAACTTCCCGCAATCTCAAGAAATTGAAGAAGCAAGACTGCAAGCTGAATCATTCGACAGTAAATACAAAGTCAGATAAAATAAAATGCCTAAGTACCTGTCATGCCACGTGCAAATAGGGTTCCGTTTTATTATGTGAACTTAAAAACTTCTATTTGATACTATAAGCAAATAACTCAAATAAATTATGTTATTTTGAATGAAATTAGTACATAATGTTAATTTCGTACTTCTGTAAGTACATTTTTAAGTTTATTTATTTATTTCACTATCAACACAAAATTTACATTATAAATTTGCTTATAAGGTATCTAAAAACTAGTTAGTTGATCGACTATTACTCGTTAACTTGTAAAGCCGACTAGTCGTGATAGTTTTCTTTTAATTTCAACATAATTATATATGCTACTAGCAAGGTCTTTTCATATCTCCTAAGTCAACCGTTTAACCGGTCGAGAGGGGAACACTACTAGACTCTAAAAAAATATCAGTTCCAAAGCTTAATATTTCGCAAACTGACACCTAAATTGAAAAATAGTTTTTGGACACTCACATTGTCTTTTTATTGCCTATCCAGAGATACCCCACAATGGGTATATGAGAAAAAAAACCCTACTTTACATATATAATATACATAATATTTGTTTTTCAAGACTTTATTGTACGGTTTTTTTCGTTGGTTAATATGTATGTTCCCGCCAAATTACAGCTTTCTAGTACTAATAGACTTTGAGCAAAGCCACGAACAGACAGACTGACATGGCGAAACTATAAGGGTTCCTTGTTTACTACGGAACCCTAAAAATGTATGCACTTTCCTTATTAATGCGGTGACTCCACGAAAACATCATACAAACAAACCACAAATAAGAATAACAAAAGGGTAGGTTTATATTATGCAATAATTAATTTATGCATTTATTTTATAATCTCTGACCACAGCCCGGTCCTTTTATGGCCTTAGGTGGAGCCGATAATAACACTGGAAAATCCGTTACTTCAAATAGTCATCATCAAGTCATCATCATCAAGCCATCATCATCATCTCAGCCACAATAAATCCACTGACAAACAACTCCTTGTTTTACAATAGCTCGTTTTATACCGCCATTAAAATATATAACAACTTGCCTACATAATTTAAGTCACTAAATGTATCACAGTTTAAAATTAAATTAAAATCCTGGCTCATTTCAAATGTATTTTACATTCTTTAAAAGAATATTTTTTATAGTCAGTTAGTCTATATTTAGATATGTTTGTATTAGGCAAATAATATATGTATATTTAAGTAGTTTTAGTGCTTAAACAGGAATTCTGATTTTGATTGCTGGATATAGGCCTCCCCCATGGATTTCAATAAAGACTGGTTGGAAGCGGCCGACATTCAGCATCTTCCTGCTTGAGTACTTGTATGATATAAAAATACAAGTATATCTACCTATGTTAAAAGAAAAACAAAATAACCGACTGCAAAAGATATACTTTTTATGCGATTTACGCTGACGTTGCGCATGTGGTGTTGTTGATATGGTGTGTTGATGAAGACAGAAGTAAACAGAAATGGCTTAAACACAGTATTAGACAGACATAATTTTATTGTAACAAAACTCGCAGAAAATAAAAAATCATACACAAAAAAGGTCACAAAACTATGTTTTTGTCACAATCAGACCCCAGCATAATGCTAGTTGTAAACAACCAGCGCTGGTCTTCCGCTGGAACCGGTAGGCGACGCCACACACGAGAATACACTTAAAAATAACACTTATAATGTACCTATAATTCAACATATAAATACATAGGCTTATATTACGCAGAACCACTGTCAGTATTTTGCACTACAAATGTAATTATTATCACACTGGCATTTATAGTTCAGTTTACTAAGCACAATAGTCAAATACAGCTCATTTGAAAATACGCCTTAAATTCTAAACGCGAGACTTCATTTTGGCATTAGATCTCTTACTTCTGCCTTCTGTGGTATTGAGTGTACAAGTTTGCTATAAAGTATGCATAAAGCTTCTCTAAAGTTATCGAGAAACTGTATAAAAATAAATAATCTTGTATATAATTGTAGTGTTTATTATAAAGTAAGTATTCGTACAGTCAACGTGGGTAACTTTGACTCCGCGTCAAACATACACCACGGCCTTTTAAGAAGGTTCTGGATTATTTTTTGAAGAGATTAGTAGTTAAAACGACTGTAAATTAATTAATCAAGTAATTTGACTACTAATCTGTTGAAAAAATAATCTAGAACCTTCTTAAAAGGCCGTGGTCAATGTTTGACGCGAAGTCAAAGTTACCCACGTTGACAGTAATATAAAATTATTATAAAGAAACCATTTCTGTTACACTATATTTAATAATTTTTTTATAAGCCCTGTTTATACAAACTGTCCCAGCGCTGGGCGCGGGCCATCTTCTCATTGTGAGAAGGGTTAGGCCATAATCTGCCACGCTAGCCAATTGCGGGTTGACAGACTTCACACATCTTCAAGATCATTGAGAACTCTCAGACATGTAGGTTTCCTCACGATGTTTTCCTTCACCGTTTGAAGTTGCCGGCAATCAACAATACGCACATAACTTCGAAAAGACAGTGCGTGCCGCGGGATTCGAACCCAGGACCTGCGGATCGCAAGTCAGACGGTCTCCCGACTAGGCTGCCGGAAACTTATATACATTATAAGCATAAGATATTTCACATTATTTTTATTATTGTTGTGTGACATCTCCCCAAATATTAATTTATTTTATTTAAATTGGTACTGTACATAGCAATAAGTATAAAAGATTAAAATTAAACTACTATATATATATATATATACTATCATAGATATATATATATATAGTTATATAATATATAGATATAAATAACTTATGTGGCGTGATGTTAATATACTAAAATTAACAAGTCAATAATTGTTTAAAATGACAAACATAATATAAAAAAATATTATCCCCGTATGCATGAAGTCCCTCGCGCGTGGAACCTTGGGGAAAGGTACCCATCATGCTGCGGCGTTTCCTCGCTGGATGGCAATAGAAATTTGCTGCACCATAGATATATGTATATAGATACTATAATACTATATATATATTACTTACGTTACCCTTACTTTCATTAAAACAAATACAGCATAAATAGAAGAAGGTGCGGTGCCTATAACGTACCTGAAACAAAGGCGTACTTCTTACAATGATCTCTAAAAGCTGTTTTCAATATAATTCGTAAATTGCATAAATTACAAACAAATACTTATTGTATAGAAATTTTCCTGAATTTCCTCGCCTGATATTAAGCGAGTTTTGCGGTCTACGATGGAGCGCACTTGCCTAGAAGGAACCTATTCGCGATTTGAAGACGCTGTCTTTTCAGATGGATATAATCTGGGTGAGATTATATCCATCTGAAAAGACAGCGGTACGCACAATAAAAGTGCAGGCTGCGCTGTGCAGCTAAAGCGTTTCGTTCGAGTCTTTGGTATATCCAATTTAAAACGATGTCGCTTTTTAACCGAATCCCAAAAAAGAGGAGATTCTTAATTCGACTATATATTTTTTTGTATGTTTGTTCATCAATTACTTCGCCAATTATAAATTAATTTTGACGATTATTTTTATTTTGACGATTCTTTTTAGTTGGTAAGTCATATTTCAGAGGTGGTCCCACATAAATATAATCAAAATCGGTTCAGTACTTTGGTTTTTATAACAAAACTACAAAAATATGTCATCCAAGTAAACGAATTGCGAGTTTTTTAAACTACAACTATCATGCTACTTGCTGTCCGATAGAAAAAGAACAGGGGGGGGAACAAGATCATGCAAATTAGAATTAGATCATTTATTACCGATGTCAAGAGGACACCCGTACAGGAGCTTGCCGCCGTAGACTGACCACGAACCGAACGCCATCTGAACGGAGACTCCCGCCGGTATATTCACGGCGAGGATGAGATTCACACGCGCATCGCACTCGGTCCTGAACGTGACGCGTCCTGGACACAAGAGATTGGTATAATGTCACTGACACTGTTTTGTATACAATAACAAGTCAAATTAGAACAAGCAAGGGCGTAGGCAGGGGGGGGGGGGGGGGTCTGGGGGTTCAACCCAGCCAGCCAGAAGACCAGCCACAAGCACGCCATGAATGGGCAAGATTATGTGATCCAAGTATTATGATAATATGATCTTTGTATAATATACAAAGTGGTACAAAGAATTTATGTACAGGTAATTTTAAATGTTAAGCTAGACAGACGACCTCATACAAGTGGTATGAAGACGCTGGATGCACTAATTTTTGAAATACTTCTCTCTCTGTCTGTACAGTGTAACAGTGTATTTGATGTACGAAAAAAATAACGGGTTGCACGCCGGGAGCATTAACGTTGTGCATTTTTGAATATTTTCAAATGGTTAGGGAATAATTTCGCACGAATTGCTTTATTTATCAGTATAAAAGTACTATGATTTATGTGGTTATTTTCCCGTATATTTAATTAATAGATGCACTTTGTTCAATTTCCATATTTTAAACACTTTATATACACGAATTTTACAAGTATACAGACGGTCGAGCCACCAGCAGTCACCATCCGTGGATGCGCGTAGCAGGCTACAAACTTACCAAGTGAAGTTTGGTGGATCTGATTATTGTTATGCCTTGGTTAGACCCACGCAAACGACATATCAGCTAGTCAGGTAAACAACTAAACCTATTTACTCCTCACCTGGCTCGAGAGTGAGATGGAACCACAGGTAGCGGCCGCGGGAGAGGAGTCCCGGCGTCGAGACGGACGGCTGAGGCCCGCTTCCATACCACTCGAATACTCTACTGACCGTATTCTGTCTCTCTCCTCACCTGGCTCGAGAGTGAGATGGAACCATAGGTAGCGGCCGCGGGAGAGGAGTCCCGGCGTCGAGACGGACGGCTGAGGCCTGCTTCCATACCACTCGAATACTCTACTAACCGTATTCTGTCTCTCTCCTCACCTGGCTCGAGAGTGAGATGGAACCACAGGTAGCGGCCGCGGGAGAGGAGTCCCGGCGTCGAGACGGACGGCTGAGGCCCGCTTCCATACCACTCGAATACTCTACTGACCGTATTCTGTCTCTCTCCTCACCTGGCTCGAGAGTGAGATGGAACCACAGGTAGCGGCCGCGGGAGAGGAGTCCCGGCGTCGAGACGGACGGCTGAGGCCCGCTTCCATACCACTCGAATACTCTACTGACCGTATTCTGTCTCTCTCCTCACCTGGCTCGAGAGTGAGATGGAACCATAGGTAGCGGCCGCGGGAGAGGAGTCCCGGCGTCGAGACGGACGGCTGAGGCCCGCTTCCATACCACTCGAATACTCTACTAACCGTATTCTGTCTCTCTCCTCACCTGGCTCGAGAGTGAGATGGAACCACAGGTAGCGGCCGCGGGAGAGGAGTCCCGGCGTCGAGACGGACGGCTGAGGCCCGCTTCCATACCACTCGAATACTCTACTGACCGTATTCTGTCTCTCTCCTCACCTGGCTCGAGAGTGAGATGGAACCACAGGTAGCGGCCGCGGGAGAGGAGTCCCGGCGTCGAGACGGACGGCTGAGGCCCGCTTCCATACCACTCGAATACTCTACTGACCGTATTCTGTCTCTCTCCTCACCTGGCTCGAGAGTGAGATGGAACCACAGGTAGCGGCCGCGGGAGAGGAGTCCCGGCGTCGAGACGGACGGCTGAGGCCCGCTTCCATACCACTCGAATACTCTACTGACCGTATTCTGTCTCTCTCCTACCCCTACAACATGCGCAATAAAACAATGATATATTATACGTAGATAGGTTTTTCCGCCTATGATATTATTATTTCAAGTAATTATTATTTGTTGAACGTTATCATCATTTTTTTTGACATTTAAAATCACATTGTATAGTGCTCGCATGTAATAATTTTAATTACCTACCTACTGAATTTTGGGTGACCACTGTGGTCGTTAATAAATGGACATCAATAACCTAGATTTAAGGCTTTTATACCTATTAACAAGCAAAATAAATAATTTTAATTTAAGTAATTAAAGTATATTATAAATTGTTTTGCTGTTGGTCTTAAATAAAAAACCCTTCTACACTGAGAAACTTACAGAATGTGTAACCAGTGGTAGTAGGCCCCTCGAACCACCAGAGCCTGATGGCTGCCTCCTCCCCGGTCCGCAGCGCCCCGCGCCAGTGGTAGGCCGCGTCTTCCAGCTTCGGCTCCCGGAGCTGGAACCAGGGCTCGGCACGAGCACGACTCGCGTACCTACACCCTGCAACACACACGCTGGCCGCTCTACGAGTATAAGGTGATACCATTTCCATACAAAAGTATATTTTTACCCCCAACCCAATAATTATAGTTTCAAAAACTGAAAAAACCGGACAAGTGCGAGTCAGACTCGCCCACCGAGGGCACAAACTAAATATAAGTAAAAGGGGGAAATCATATATATTTTTTATATTTTCCTTCATGAACCGAAAAATATACATCGTAAAAATATTTAACACATTCCTTGCTTACCACTCGGATCCGAGTGGGTCGGGGCTATAGTAACAACGCCTCCCACTCGGATCCGAGCGAGCGTCCCGTTCATTTTGTATTAGTCAGTAAGCCGGCGGGGTTTGAGGCAGTCAACATTGCTTTGCGCGGCCACTCTGTACTTAATCAAAATTCGCCTAAAAAGTTTTGGTTCCCAGCTGAAGTGAAGGGTCTGCAGGGGGCGAAGAATGTGTTAAAAACCTGTAAAACAGGTGCTTATGCTAATGAGGCTCTTTCGTATGATACCCCACATGATACGGTTAATTCACTTTAAAATTTGGGCCCTCATTCCTTGGATAGAGACTCTATTTTTTAGTGATTAAATTAAAAATGTCCAGTTTTCGGATTTTTCCTAAATCAAATCAAATCAAATCAAATATTTTTATTCTTTCGACACATAATATGCACTTAGAATCGTCATTACATAGTCTGTATTTCAACTTTTATCTTACACATTATCACAGAATACTGAACCGTACTCAATCACAACTACTGTAATCAATTTAAATAAATACATAATTTAAGTAATCAATGACGTTAAAAATAATAAAATGTAAAAATAATCAATATACCTAGTATTTAAAATTAAAATAGTTATTGTCACAATTGCTGAAATAAAATTACAATATAACAAACAATAAGATATACACATTGTCAGTGTCATAAACAGGGTATCTGCAATAGCATCGTCAAATATGAAATAAAATTAATAAATTAGCATAATAGATTAATTAATTATACAATTTTAAAAACGTTTTTATCAGCAATAGCGTCACCTAGTTTGTAGTAACTTTTCTCCATTAGCCGTTCTTTTACAAACTTTAGAATCTCATTTTTAGTATTAGTTCTAACACTTGCAGGGATTTTATTATAAAATTCAATTCCTAAGCAATGGAAACTATTTGTTGTTTTGGATAGTCTTCTCTGTGGCGGCACTATTCTATTGCTATTTCTACAGTTTGGACCGTAACAGTCAATTGCTTTTTTCAAATTGTTTATATTTTCAAGAACATATAATACACTTTGGTATATAAATTCCCCTGACATTGTCATAATTCCTAATGTCTTAAAAACATTTCTACAAGAGTCTCTCATCTTTAGTCCCAGTACATAACGCACGGCTCGCTTTTGAAGGATGAAAACTCTTTTGGTATGGCATTCTGCCGCAGATCTCCAAAAAAGTATTCCATAAGTTAGGAGCGAGTGAAAGTATGCAAAGTAAACAGTTTTTGCTGCAATGGGCCCTGCTAGTTCTTTGATTTTTTTTTATTGCGTACGTGGCTGAGCTAAGTTTTTTTGCTAATTCTGAAATATGAGTTTTCCACGTTAATTTTTTGTCTAGCCACACTCCTAGAAATTTGACCTCTTTAGAAAGTGTTATATTAAGATCATCGAGAGATTCTTTTACGATCGTATTAGAATGTAACTTGACATTAGAAGCTAGATTAAAATTAATTACATGCGTCTTATCAACATTGAGCAGCAAATTATTTGCTGAGAACCAGCGTTGGACACTTTCAATCGAGTGTCTAATTTTCATACCAACACTAATTTCAGTCTTATCTTTAATAACTAAACTTGTATCATCAGCAAATAAAACCACATCAATATCCTTCGTTACAACTGATAGATCATTCACATATATAATAAAAAGCAGTGGACCGAGAATAGATCCTTGAGGAACCCCTAATTTAAGTGTGCTTAATCCAGATCTACACCCATTCACTTCCGTAACTTGTTGCCTGTTTTTCAAATATGATTTAAGTAACGCTAATTCGTTAAAACGAACACCGTAATGATGTAACTTAGCAATTAAAATATCGTGTGAGACACAATCAAATGCCTTTGAGAGGTCGCAGAAAACACCAAAGGTTTTCTGCCGCCTCTCAAGGCCAGATAGAATGTCAGAGATAAGTTGAGTTATTGCATGCTTACAGGACTTTGACTTTTGAAATCCAAATTGACGTGAATTTAAAAGCTTCTCCTCTATCATGTAAGTCATAAGCTCTTCGGTGATATATTTTTCAAATATTTTACTTATGCTAGGAAGAATAGCCACTGGACGATAATTGTTACAATTTTTGCTATCCCCTTTTTTAAATATTGGGACTATTTTTGCAACTTTCATGTCATCTGGGAATATCCCTTTAGTGATGCAATCATTTATGATATTCGTAATTGGAACCACAATTACATTCTCCAATTTTTTTAATAGATAGGGTGAAATATGCCAGAAATCATTGGATTTTTTCGGTTTCATTTGTCTTAGTAGTTTTATAACGCGGTTTACAGTAATATGTCTCAAAATGAAGTTAGAACTATGACTAGAGGTAAAACTATTTAAAAATTGCATAGATTTCTCAGTAGAACATTCAGAATTTTTAGTTAATTCATTCGCAACATCAACAAAATATTCATTAAAAACATTACAAATTTCATTTTTGTCATACACTAAATTACCATTATTATTTAAAATCTTATCACAGTCAATATCACAATTACTACCTTTGCCAGTCTCTTCTTTAATAATTTGCCAAGTACGACGACGTACCAATAAGTTCAACGACGTACCAATACAAACACGAACAAATCTAGCGTGCTTCGCAGATGATACTGCATCTTATACATCAGCGGATGACTTAGACACAATAGTCTGTAGGCTCCAATTGTCTATCGAGCGCCTCTCAGATTACTTCCAAAAATGGAAACTAAAAATAAATGCTTCTAAAACCGAAGCCATTCTATTCTCCCGACAGCGTAAACCGCCAGCACGAAACATAAAGATTGATGGGTACAAGATACCATGGAGTAAATCCGTCAAATATCTAGGAACCATACTAGATAATAAGCTCAACTGGACGGAAAATACATCAAACTTGTGCCTTAAGGGTATAAAGGCTTTAAACGCTTTATGTCCTGTGCTAAATAGACGGTCATGCCTAAGTTACCAAACAAAACTAAATATCTACCGCACCCTGGTTCGTCCATGCATCACTTACGCTTGTCCGGTGTGGAGCAGTACATGCCCTACCAATATTAATAAATTACAAATAATACAAAACAAAGCAATTAAGTACTGTTTTAACGTTCCAATGTATACTAACCTAAAGATAATGCATGAAAACATAGACCTACCAACTATAAACACACATATATACAAACTATCCAAAAAACTTTATCTGCATACCAATCCCAACAGTAAAAATAATATAATTAATAAAATATGTAAAACTAGAAAACGAGATTTAAGTTTCATCGATAAGTATAGACGGTATAAATTACCCCATCACTTATTTCTCGATGAATAGGTACAGTCGAGCGCGCAGGCGCGCACCTCCGCCGCTCGGTGCGGTGCACGCCAATCCCGCCCGTATTATCAAGTGATATGTGGAGCGGGGTGGCGTGCGCCGCTCCGGGCGCGGACGCCCGCGCTTGCGTCGACATTGCATAACAGGTTTTGCTCGAGCTCCTGCTGCTGGCTGCGGAATGCATTCGTTGTATTGCATACGACTTTTTTTTTAGCACAGATTCTACCCTCTTTTTTGGTGAATACTTTTATTCAAAATAACCAAGTTATAAATGTTCTGCTATTTCTAAGCTAACATACGTTACAAATTTTATGATTTTCCTAATTATTATCACATCTTATTTTGAAACATTATATTATATTCCGGCATTAAATTTTAATAAGCTAGTAGTTAAGCTTGTAAAATGTAGATGTATAATTTTACTATTAACATCTCCAGGATTAAATTTACACTGGAGATGTTTACACTGTAATCCTTTATGGTCAATAAAGATATTTTAAATTAAAAAAAAAATTAAATTAATCCAGATCTACACCCATTCACTTCCGTAACTTGTTGCCTGTTTTTCAAATATGATTTAAGTAACGCTAATTCGTTAAAACGAACACCGTAATGATGTAACTTAGCAATTAAAATATCGTGTGAGACACAATCAAATGCCTTTGAGAGGTCGCAGAAAACACCAAAGGTTTTCTGCCGCCTCTCAAGGCCAGATAGAATGTCAGAGATAAGTTGAGTTATTGCATGCTTACAGGACTTTGACTTTTGAAATCCAAATTGACGTGAATTTAAAAGCTTCTCCTCTATCATGTAAGTCATAAGCTCTTCGGTGATATATTTTTCAAATATTTTACTTATGCTAGGAAGAATAGCCACTGGACGATAATTGTTACAATTTTTGCTATCCCCTTTTTTAAATATTGGGACTATTTTTGCAACTTTCATGTCATCTGGGAATATCCCTTTAGTGATGCAATCATTTATGATATTCGTAATTGGAACCACAATTACATTCTCCAATTTTTTTAATAGATAGGGTGAAATATGCCAGAAATCATTGGATTTTTTCGGTTTCATTTGTCTTAGTAGTTTTATAACGCGGTTTACAGTAATATGTCTCAAAATGAAGTTAGAACTATGACTAGAGGTAAAACTATTTAAAAATTGCATAGATTTCTCAGTAGAACATTCAGAATTTTTAGTTAATTCATTCGCAACATCAACAAAATATTCATTAAAAACATTACAAATTTCATTTTTGTCATACACTAAATTACCATTATTATTTAAAATCTTATCACAGTCAATATCACAATTACTACCTTTGCCAGTCTCTTCTTTAATAATTTGCCAAGTACATTTAATTTTATTACTCGCATCATCTGCCTTCCTTTTTAAATATAGCTTTTTAGCAGTTGTGCACGTTGCTTTAAATATCTTGCTATAGTTGTTTAGATAAGCCCTGCAAACATTGCCCCCTTCATTGTAAAATGCATACAGATCGAACAATCTTTGCCTAGATATTAAAATTCCTTTAGTGGCCCATTCACAAAACTTTGAATTTTTCTTTGATGTTTCGGTGACAGGCATAATACTATTCAGTTTCTCTAGAAATGTTTTAAAAAATGTAGAATAATCAGTACATACAGAATTGGGGAATTGCCACGCCTGCTGTAGACTAAGTTTAAGATTATCTATTTTTTCAGCTGTGATTTTTCGTGACATTTGCTTTCTATTAGAAACATAGTCAAGTGCGAGATCAAAATTAACTAATTGTGCAGTGTGATCCGATTTAACTCCCGGTAGAACTCTGGCATTTACAGTACAATTAGAATCAGAGAATATATTGTCTATACATGTTTTAGAGTTATCGGCGATTCTTGTATACTCAGATATTAACTTTTTTAAACAAAAACTATTTAAGACATCAGACAATATGCTTGTAATTTCTGAGTCTATGGCAAAATTAACATTGAAATCACCACAAAGTATTATGGTTTTATTGTTATAAGCAGTTATTTTGTCGAGACATTGTTCCATTTTTTCAGAATACACAGTTAAGTCACCTGATGGTGATCTATATGTTACCAATACAATACAACTTTTCATTTCAATACAGCACACCTCAAAATGCTTTTCTATTGACATTTTATTAATATCTTCCCTACTCTTAAATGTTATGTTATTCTGCACTAGGATCATACAACCACCCTGAGTGTGTTTGGATCTACAATATGAAGAGGCTACTCTAAAACCTTCTACTTTAAACAAATTCAGTTTATTATCTTTCAAGAAAGTTTCTGTCATACACATTATGTCAATATGTTCATGTTTTAAGAATAAACTTAACGTATCGGCTTTACTAAATATGCCTTGTACATTTTGATGACACACTTTTACTTCACACTTTCTTGACTGAGAAATTTTTGAAAATTTTTCGTTGGGTAGGATATTGTGTCATCAACTAGCAAAGTCAGGTTACTCCTACTTAGTCTTTGCTGGCATGCCAAAGCTACGTTACGGGCAATGGAGTCTTGATTCCTTATTTTTCGATGACCGTTTAGATCTACAATATAAAGGTTATCCAGCAAAGACGCCAGAACATAGAGCTTATTGTTGTTGTTCTTTTGCCTGTTTATTAAAGAGCATATATTTTGTTCCTCTAGAAGAGTGTTATTATCAGCTTGTAATTTATTAATATAATCTTGTAATGTGTCATTTCTTTCTTCTTCTTCGGATACTTTCTTTTTTAATATATTTATTTCTTTGCACATATTTTCAAACTCTTTTTCATTATTTTCTTGTTCATCCAGAAGAGTTTCTTTCAGTTTATTGCAGTCCTCAATTTGTTTCATTAGACTATTTATAGTTTTCTCATAATTTTTTATAGTAGCGTCTTTGTCTTTTTCATCGTTTTCAACAGTATTTATTTTTGTTCTTGTACGCCGAGGACGAGTTAATAATGTATTCATTTTGTTAATTTATTAAGATAATGTATTGATCATCAAATTAAAATAATATTTTATTCATCAACTTTCGATTGTTTCATATGAACATATTTCATCTATGGTATGTCACAATAATATACCATTAATAAACGTAAATTACATTTTCTGATAATATCGTATTTATACTAAGCTGAATGCGATGTGAAAATATATTGGCAAAAGCTAATTTACTATTTATATGAGCCACAGGCCTGTGGCATGTCGATGGCGAAAAAAATAAAAAAAATTAATGTCAAGAATGAGTCAGGTAATGTCAGTTTTGACGTTTTTCGTTATAACAGTCAGATTCGTTCTTTTAACTTGTACCATCTGTGGTCTCGTTGTCAATTTAACATTGTTTCGTTCGTGTCAAATAGTGCTTCGAGGTCCAAAAAGTAAGGTCCAATTATAACGTAATAGTTGTCAAATTCCAAAATAGACTGGAGATTCGTTAAAATTTCAGGTACCTTATAAAGCAATCAAGTGATATTTAGCATGTTTTGGAAACAATTCAGCTCACCAGTGTATAATTTATATTTTCGGATGTATTGAAGGTTATGTGCACTTTTATTTTTCTCCTTTTAGATCACTTAACACTGTTTTATTCCTATTTTATTTGATTTATTAACACAGAGATTTAAAATTAGGACTATCTATCGCCAGGGCTGCCAGGCGAAAAAAATATATACTCCTATACTCTAACACAAAGCTTTTTGCCAAATTTCAGAGTTCTAGGTCAACGGGAAGTACCCCATAGGTTTTGATTCCTCTGTGAGTGTCGAAATGTGTGTTTTTTACGACATATTCGGCTGTAACTTTTTTTACGAAAACTGAGAAATTTGATTTATCTTTCTGCAGCAAGATATTATGGATTTGCGTATATGGTTTTAATTTCAACTCGATACCTTCACGCGTTCCCGAGATAAAGGTCTTGACACCCGGACGGACGGACAGACGGACAGACGGACAAAAAAGTGATCCTAAAAGGGTTCCGTTTTTTTCCTTTTGAGGTACGGAACCCTAAAATACCGACAACAAAATACGTAATTAATCTCCACCTTAACGAATGTACCTGTTCGATTCACCATGTATCTGTCCAGGTCATCCTCAGCCGGCGTCTCACGGTACTTCCAGACGTCGTCCCTCGCTCGTACTGCATCCGGCACACTCATGTCACATATCGAAGTGATTTCGGTTGAAGAACTGATGTTATTGGTTTCTGGTCGATAAAATACATACAATTTTAAATGATTAGCTTTGAAGTATCAACGGGATGTAAAACGCGTGCAAAAACATATTTTTCATGTCATAAAATAAATTCTTTAAGTATTTATTTATTTGTTTTTTATCTACTATCCTATCCTTTGTAAAAGTATCAAGGGATGTAGCGCTAGTCTTCAAAAACGTCCGAGCTCAATGAGATCTGATTAGACCCCTTACACGATTTTCAATATTTCGAAGCGGCATATAGACGTCTCTAGACTTCTCAATGTAAATTAGTCTTTAGCGCGGCGACATAGAGTCTTTATGACTGGCCTTGTGGCTCAGTTGGTGGTGTGTTTACGTCTACCTGCTGAACTGAAAGGTCGTGAGTTCAATCCCCACCCAGGGCAAACATTTGTGTGATGAGCATGGATGTTTGTTCTGTGTCTGGGTGTTTCTATGTATCATATGTATATATTTACAAAAAAAAGTATATATGTATTCTACCAGCCATCTAGTTCCATAGTACAAGCTTTGCTTAGTTTGGGCTAGATGGTGTTGTGTGAAATGTCCACAAATATTTATTATTTATATCAAAATCATTAAGTTCGTCATTGTTGGTATACCAACAATGACGAACCCAGGACACTACCTATATACTTTAAGTCCATGTGCGATGGAAAGTCATTGATGATTCTATGAGTTCTATTATTCTATTCTCCGATTATATTTATTCGATTCTATTAATTCTATTGTTATTAAATAAGTGGCCAAGACCGTGTCGAAACACGTATATGGTAGGGCTCCGTAGCTAATGCGGTAATCTAGAAGAAAATCACTTGGCCACTTTTTGAAAAGGCCAATGACCTAGGGTAATGCACTATATACATATTTATCCCTATATCTCGCCAGGTCACTGTCACCAACTTTAAGTCTTAGACAGGCGCCGACCTCAAAAAATAGTTAGGGTAGGTACAGCAGGGCAATTCAGTTATTCAAGACCGCTCCGTAGCTGAACCATATGTGAACCGTTTACCATCGGCCGCCATCTTTTTTTTGATTCAGTCACTTCAAAGTCATACAATTGACACATATGATGAAACGTGACACGTCCTTCGCTCGTTACTAAATCAAAAAATGATAGCAGCCGACAGGAAATGTTTCGAAAAAGGTTCAGTTACGGATCGGTTTTGATTAACTGAATTGTCCCCCAGAACTACTTGCTGACTCTGAGGTATTCACCAAACAAAAAAGAATCATCAAAAACAATTCATAATTGGCGGAGTAAACGCTGAACAAACATAAACATACCAAAAAAAAACATACAGTCGAATTGAGAATTCGACTGTATGTTTTTTTAGTACCTCTTTCTTTTTGGAAGTCGGTTAAAAACATACCTTCTTCTACAGCACTTATTTCACCCACATAAACACTTGTTAGTATAAGTAACAGGAGGCACCAAGACGCATTTAAATTTATTTTTGTAATTCTAATGTTGAACATTTTGTAATAATAATAAAATGCCAATTAATATATAATAATAATCAATAATAAGTTTATGAATATAGACACAATAACAGCAGTACAATACTAAAAGAACCGTCTCTAGAGGTGGCGCACGTACATATAGTGCAAATAAATTCCTTGGCTCATATACACAATACACACATATATATATCTACAAATAATGTGCCAATCTGTCGTCGTATCACCTCACGATAACCCGCAGGTCGATATATATAGAAAAGAATACCTAGCTCTCAAGAATCTGTTTTCAAATAATAACTACAGTTTAAAAACTGAGAAAAAGAGTTTTTAGAGTTCCGTGTTCCAATGAATAGAATAACAATACTATAGAAATTAACGTGGTTTTCACGCATTTTAAGGATCGCCGAATGCGGTTGAAACTATGCTCGGATGTTTCGGCTCAAAACAGACGTGAGTGACCCGTAGTTTTTATTTAAAAACAATATTATACTCTGGAATTACATCAAAAATGAAAATAAAGAAAGATTCCATGCATGTACATGGAACGTTATTGGATGAAAGACAATTTTGACAATGTTTCCCATAGATTAAACGTATTCTACGAAAGGCAATGCACTTATATTTAATAAGTAGATAAACTATCCGAATGATAATGTACCTGCATATGCTATTTGGTTTTGATTTAAAATAGAATCTCTCATATTTATATTTTTTTGTGGTATTTATAACTTAACATAATATATGTTTATGTCAAAAGAAAACTATGAATCATATTTTCAGATTCAGATTCAGATATATTTATCCGTTTATTCCCAGTAGTACGGTTGCCAGTCCGGTTGACCGTACTACTGAGACTTTTAATTCCCAGTAGTACGGTTAATGGCGGCTGACCGTACTACTGAGACTTTACAAGTCTCAGTTCAGTCTCAGGCGAGCGTAGCGAGCGTGCCGCGGCAGCGGCCGGCGTAGCGCTAAATAATATGTCTAATGGAAATATGTATTCGGTTATCTAGTTCTTTACGATAAAATTTTGTTGTTGGTAGTTAAACTGTTAATAACCGTACTACTGAGACTTGTAAAGTCTCAGTAGTACGGTGAACCGGACTGGCAACCGTACTACTGGGAATAAACGTATTTATTGATAGCTAATAATTACAGATATGCTATTATATATAATTATCAGCTTACCCTCGTCGGGCATGCAATATTGTCAGAAATTTACAACATGCTCGATTAATACGATTTAATATACATAAACGATTTCTAAACTGTAGTAATGTCCTGTATAATTATGTCGATAAAATTTTAAATTTATCTACATGTCAATATTAATGAAATAAAATAATAATTTAAATTTAATGTCAGATCAAGTTCAAAGTCAAGTTCCCGGCAGCTTAGTGGTGAGACCGTCTGACTTGCGATCCGCAGGTCCTGAGTTCGAATTCCGCGGCACGCACCTCTGTCTTTTCGAAGTTATGTGCGTATTGTTGATTGCCGCCAACTTCAAACGGTGAAGGAAAACATCGTGAGGAAACCTACATGTCTGAGAGTTCTCAATGATCTTGAAGATGTGTGAAGTCTGCCAACCCGCACTTGGCCAGCGTGGCAGACTATGGCCTAACCCTTCTCACAATGAGAAGATGGCCCGTTCCCAGCAGTGGGACAGTTTGTACAAACAGGGCTGATAAAAAAAAAAAAAAAAAAAAAAAAAAAAAATGTCAGATCAATAGAATTTGTCGCGGCTTGAAATTGCCGCTTCAACAGACATACACCAAACTGCATCACCGGCGCCGGGCGTGACGTCACGTATTTTTCTGCGATCACCCGCATTCATTAATTTCATAATAACATTGTATTTTGTTTACGTCTCTCGATACCGCACGCATCAAGAAGAACAGCAAGATTTATTACAAATTCAAAATATCTTCAATCAAGTGTCCTAACATCCCATTCAAGCAAAAAATCGAAATACAGAATCATCAAACACAATTTCGGGTTTCTTTTTTCCACGACGCAAAAGGGAACTCGCAGTGTCTCAAGCGAAGACAGTTTTTTTTGGCGACCGTGACAGGACTTCGCCGACGTGCCAAGTTACACCAAGTGTACGACGTCGCAGCCGAAGCATCCAAATAATCAAGCAATCTGAAGACAAGAAGGATACTACCAAAACAACAAAATAATAACCGCAGCGTCTGGCAGTGAAGCTACGTTAAGACCGCACGGATCTCGGCAAAAATCAAGCTAAGTGTCCTTCCTTTGACCTCAATCACAGATTAACTAGCATTCTAAATCCACAGAATTTGCCTCCGCAGTATGTTTAAAGTGTGAAACAGTGTCACATAACGCATTCAATCATAATTCTTGCAATTTTCGCATTTAAAAGTGTTCCGAATGTTGGACGAGTCCATTTCTAGGGTTCCGTACCTCAAAAGGAAAAAACGGAACCCTTATAGGATCACTTTGTTTTCCGTCTGTCTGTCCGTCTGTCCGTCTGTCCGTCCGTCCGGGTGTCAAGACCTTTATCTCGGCAACGCGTGAAGGTATCGAGTTGAAATTAAAACCATATACGCAAATCCATAGTCTCTTGCTGCAGAAAGAAAAATCAAATTATTCAATTTTTGTTAAAAAAGTTACAGCCGAATATGTCATAAAAAACGCACATTTCGACACTCACAAGGGAATCAAAACCTATGGGGTACTTCCTGTTGACCTAGAACTATGAAATTTGGCAAGAAGTATTGTGTTAGAGTAGGTACACATAATTATATGAATGAGGAATGAGGGTCCAAATTTTAAAGTTCTTTAACCGTATCATGTGGGGTATCGTATGAAAGAGCTTCATTAGCATAAGCTTAAACAGGCTTTCAAATATTTTTACGATGTATATTTTTTGGTTTATGAAAGAAAATATAAAAATATATGATTTCCCTCTCTTATCTACTAGTTTGTACGGAACCCTCGGTGGGCGAGTCTGACTCGCACTTGTCAGGTTTTTTTTTCATTATCATTAATCCACTAAAAACAACTGTAAATATATTAATTTCTCAATAATACATAAATATATCCTTATATAAATCGTTGTTGTGAGTTTTAAAACGCATTTGCTTCCAATAATCACCTAATTTTCATCAAATACATAAGTGTAGTGCACTGACCTACCCTACTTATCATTTTAAATCAATCGATATTTTTCAAAATCATCATATATTTCAAGCTGTAGTCCCGATAATCATTGCATTCATTGTTATTTCTCGCTTTTCACCCGCTTCGCCGACTATTCCAGGATACGGGACACCTCAGTACATAAACTTCGTGCGATCAGCTGGTCGCGCTCACCTGGCGGCTATCGCCGGGACCCAGATTCCTGCAGGAGCCTACCATCACGTCGGGGAAAGTGAAACCTTACCTTACTGCAGCTAAGTCAAAAAGAATTTCATCTTAAAAATCAACATTATACGACAGTAAACCCCTCTGTTTCTGAGTCTGGTTTGACGAGATTTACGCACTTCATATTCTTTCTAAAATCAAACATCATTTACTTACATTATTATCAAAGTTCAACAACTATTCATAAGAAGCATATAATAATTAACTGCCAATCTTGGATATTTCGACCAAATCATGGCTACTGAATCTAAGTCTATTGCAAAACTATACAAAGCGAAGTTCAACCAAAGGTCAAATTACAAAATTTAAAATTATATCACATCTTTGGAATCAATTGAGATAAGTAGCTTAGAATTGGCCGAGTTAAACCTAAAATTAAGTAAATTTGAATCATTGGCTAGTAAGTTTGATAATTTACAAACAGAAATTGAAGTTTTGAATAGGCGATTTTTTGGATTCTGAGATAGATGAGAGGGAAGGTATTGAACAAGATATTGTCACTTGCATGGCCAAGGCCAAGGTTTTAATCGAAAATGAAAGCACGCAGATTGCTACTCGCCGCAAGTCTGAGGCGGGAGAACTGCGCCCTCATTCTCACTGTGATGAGAATTCAACATTTAAATTATCGAAAACCTAAATATCGAAATTTGACGAATCTTATTTCCGCTGGGCTCAATTCCGAGACGCATTTTTGGCTCTCGTCAATAAAAATACTAAAATTACGGATATTCATAAGTTTCATTATTTTATCAGTTATCTCGAAGGGGATGCCGCTCGCGTCATATCAATCTCGAAGTGTCATCATCGAACTACGCCAGTGCGTGGTCACTGCTATGCTCGAGGTACGACAACAAACGAGTTCTAATCAGTCAGCATCTTAATGCTATATTTAATGTACAACCGATCACTCGCGAGTCGGAGCGGTCTTCTTGATGCTTTCTCGTTGACCACGTAATGAAGAACTTACGCGCTTTAGCTAGCTTAGGTCAACCCACAGACGAGACAGTGGGACACGCATACGACATACGACGACATTTATATATTGCCGTCTAAACTAGACAACAGCACTCACACAAAATGGGAAGAACTTCGTAACACGTTCGACGAAGTTCCAACCCTAGATCAGTTCAACAATTTTTTGACCGATTGCGCTGATGTTCTCGAAGCGATAAGTCGTAATAAGCATGATAAATTTAACACAAAGCCAACCGTCACTTTGCAACCAAACCAGATTTTCTATAAACAAAACACACACAACAATCAGAACTTTAATAATAGTAACATGAACTTCAACACTAAACAGGATAGAAATCATTATGTAAAAACATTTACAAGTACAAATCAGCACACACGGAAGACATTTTCATGTATCATTTGTAATGATGCACATTATAAGTATATCTATCATTGTCCTATATTTCAAAACAAAAACATTAATGAAAAATTGGCTGATGTAAGAAAACACAATTTATGTAGTAACTGTCTCAGACAAGGTCATTTAACATCAGAATCAGAATCAGAATACGTTTATTGCTTCACTGTGTACAAAAGTTCTTATAAGTAGACAAGTCTCAACAGCGTACCCATATCGGGCATGCAATACAATATTATTATTATTATCATTAAAGTATTAGGGCAAGTTCCTAATACTTTAATGATAATATACACCTTTAAGCACTAAAACTACATAAATATACATATATTATTTGCCTAATACAAACATATCTAAATATGGATAAACTAATTATAAAAATATTCTTTTAGACTGTAAATTGATTGTCGCTCAGGTACTTGTAGAATATGCAACTCAAGACACGCGACGGCCATTCACCCAGGAGTAGCAACAGCCTCCCCTATTTCTACAGAATCGATTGTGATTTTTTCTAAGCAGGGTCCTAGTGAAGTAATCTTATCGACAGCAGTCATCGAGGTGACCAACCCGGTGACTCATGCAACGGAAACAGTACGCGCTCTCTTAGATTGAGGCAGCCAGTCGTCGTTCATCTCCGAAAACCTGAAAGATAAGTTACAGTTAAGTACACAGCCAATAAATACAATAAAAGTCATCGGAATCGGAAACAATTCATGCAACGAGGTAGTTGAAAGTTCTACTATACACATAAAATAATTCCACCCTCCCCATTTCACTACAGGACTAGCAGAAAGTCGGCGAATTACCACCCATTTCTCGTTGAAATGACAAAAATCCGTACTCAGCGATATCGATCCACATTCCTGTTGCGTACTGCACAAGAATGGAATTCTTTGCCGCCATCTCTGTTTCCTGAGACCTACAATCTTGGAATTTTCAAGGCTAGAGTGAATAGATATCTTCTAGATCGACGAGCTCCATCCGTGTGGCCGACCGTCGCTTAACATCAGGCGAGTTGGTGGTCAATCGTAGTTCTATAATGTATTAAATAAAAACACGATTCATACAAAATTACCTTACCTTGCTTAGTACCTACTCCAAGAGCTGACAAGCAAACTGCCAAAGGTACTTATAGATAGTCATTTATTGAAATTACCAAGCAACATAAAGTTGGCTGATCCTAACTTTAACATACCGGCAAGAATCGACGTCTTGCTTGGGGCGGACGTATTTTGGGACGTCCTGTACCCTGAAACACATTCATTGGGATTTAGAAATCCTAAACTAATCAATTTGAAATTTGGCTGGATTATAGCCGGACCAATTCATGCGAGCTCAGCAAAATACTTACAATGCAATCATTCATTCCACCAATCATACGATCAAACATACGATGAAGTAATTAATCATGCACATACAATTCAATTCAATTAAACAACCAAACAAACAAACGTGCACCTACGTAATTTAAGCAATCATTCAGTCAACTATACCGACAATCATTCAGTCAAACATCCAACAATATTCTCAAACACACGTTATCAATCAAGCGGTCAAACACGTAATCAATCAAGCAGTCAAACGCGTTTTCAGTTAAGCGGCCAAACATTATGATCTGTCAAGCGATCAGTCGCACTACCAGTGGAGTGATCTACTAAACCAAAACAACAACAACAATCATTCACACAATCAAACTCACGAACATTCAAATAACCAACCACAAAACTTACAATCGAACATCGACAATATTCTAACAAAGTTCTGGGAGATTGAAGAAATTCCACAAATATATGCTAAGCAATGAAGAACGACTATGCGAACAACATTTTATTCAAAACACCACTCGTCTCAGTACAGGTAGGTTTTGTGTTAAGCTCCCATTAAACACAGCCCTGATTGTTTGGGCGATTCATACAGCATGGCTAAAAAGCGCCTTTTCAATTTAGAAAAAAACCGGACAAGTGCGAGTCAGACTCGCCCACCGAGGGTTCCGTACAAACTAGTAGATAAAAGGGGGTAATCATATTTTTTTTTAATATTTTCCATCATAAACCGAAAAATATACATGGAAAAATATTTAAAAACCTGTTTTAGCTTATGCTACTGAAACTCTTTTATATGATACCCCACATGATACGGTTAATTCACTTTAAAATTTGGAACTTCATTCCTTGCATAAAGACACTATTTTTTTGTGATTAAATTAAAAAGTCCAGTTTTCGGATTTTTTACTATATGTGTACTTTAACACACAGAAATCTATTATTTTTCTCCTAAGTAAAAGTAAAACTTGTCCTTAAATTTCTAATCTAAATCTAACGACTTCGAGTTGTAGCTGTCGTAGCAAATCTGTAGCACTCCCGTTCGATGGTTACGAGACTGCTACAGAGCTCAACGTAGCCCCATGCTTTTTGATACTTAAATATGCTATAAATTCCATTGGTTAGTCTAGAGTTGGTTTTTAGGGTTCTGTATCCAAAGGGTAAAACGGGACCCTATTACTAAGACTCCGCTATCTGTCTGTCTGTCCGTCCGTCTGTCATGAACCGTTATAGTTAGACAGTTGACATTTTCACAAATGATGTATTTCTGTTGCCGCTATAACAACTCTTATTAACGATTAATTAACCTCACAATTCTCCGGTTAACCGACTCTAACACTTCCAGCTGATACTTGAACTTGGCTGATTCATCAAAAAAGTGGCAGCAGTGCTCCATGCACGATCAGACCTGTGACAAGTGAAGCGACTGTCCCGGTGAGAAGTATCAAATTCAAAAATTCAAATTCAAAATTGTTTATTATTCAGACAGTAAAGTCCATATTGTTAGTAAAAAACAGAAATCTTAAATAAACTACATTAAAATATATTTGCATGCACTTATAGTAAATTATAGTAAATAGGTATGTAACAAATTAGAAGCAATGGCCAAACAGGATATAGGTATGTACACCTACTTGACCATTGTCCTCACAAAATGTCTCAGCCACGGTGCATGAGGATCCTCTGCTACGGTTTTCAGGATACTGTTTTGACTTCCCCGGACCCTGCTCATCAGTGATGCTATCTTTTTACGAATTACGGCTTGAAAACCGTCCGTTTCATTCTGCGCAAACATCCCTGAGGCACTACAAAAACGGGGAAGCCCCAACATCATCCTGAAAATATTATTATATTGGATGCGTATGGTATCCATTGACCTTTTGGTACATGCCATCCACAAACTACCCGTATACAGACCCTGGCAATACGCCTTAAAGAGCGTAATTTTAACCTGGTCCGTACACCGGGCAAATCTGCGTGCTAACATGTTACCGCGGACCGCTAGCGCCCTACGCTCCCTTTCAACATCAGCATCATCTTTAAGGTCGTCGGTAAGTATGTGTCCTAAATATTTACCGCCTAACCTTCTCGAGGATGCTAAATTTTTTACTAGCCAGTTTAGCCTTAGATTCAGGTAGTCCTTAAACTTCAATGTTAAGGTTAATGTGAGTCCCAGCAGTTCGAAGTGGCCTGTCAATTGTAAAGATACATTTCGAAAAGTAGGAAATAAATGAAACTCACTCTTTTTGGTGTAGAAAAGGCAGGCTTTAGTCTTGCCAGCGTTGGATTTAACGAAATTATCGCCTGCCTAGTAGGAACACAACCTTTAAAGCTTGCTTCATACGCACAACCATACCTTCTCTCAACATCTCGATTTATGCCTTTTTGGCTCTTGGACCAGAAGTGTACCTTTCCACATCTGTGCTGTAATCTGCATACCCTACGATACCAGGTTTCAGCAGGTCATTAATACACAGCAGGACGAGAGTAGCGAAATGGGAACCTCATTCTTTTTGGTAGTTGGTTAAAAAGTACCTAGTACTCGTCAGTAACTTTTGTGGTTTTGGTAAGTACTTACATCCGGTAACAGTACAGTCATAATAATATGCAACATTCTTACAATTATTATGGTATTCAAGAATATATAACAGTACCTACTATTAATATATTCTGTGATATAAACCACAAAACGCATAAACAAAGGAATCGGCAATTGACTTAATATTACGAAATGGAATTATATAATTAAATGGTGTCATCATGGAAACTATAAATAAATAATGTTCATTTATTAAATAACAGAGCAATGCCTAAAGGTACTGATACATTTGCTATTAAAAAACTATGCTTATTAGTAGACATCGGATTATATGCACTAAAAAAGGGCGAAATATGCACAAAATATGCACAATAAAAAAAACATTTATTATTACAATTTACGTTTATTTTAACATTATATTTATATGTCATACATATATTCATATTAGTTATAATTCTTGTGACAATAAACAATAACATATTTTTCCAGGTTTTCTACAGAAAACTTGTGACGTTTGTCACTTAATATTAATTTATAGGATATAGAGCTGGGTCGTTTTTAGTTTTATGTAAAACGAAACGAAACGTTTTTTTCTTAGAAAAGCGTTTCTAGAAACGGTTGTAAATAAAACGGTTTTTTTATTATTTCAGTCAATATTAGTATTTATTTAGTTACGTTAAAGAATACTTTGCCTTGTATCATTATGTAGTTAGAAAAAACTGGTTTCTGTCTGTCTCTATTGAGTGCAGACAGAGAACTTTCTAACTTGGGCCAAAATGTAGTTCCAAAAAACGGGTTTACTATTCAATGAAAAATA
Source organism: Lycia hirtaria (assembly GCA_947563715.1). Classification (NCBI taxonomy): domain Eukaryota; kingdom Metazoa; phylum Arthropoda; class Insecta; order Lepidoptera; family Geometridae; genus Lycia; species Lycia hirtaria. Next base: position 1,104,239 of record OX387388.1, read on the forward strand.
GACCGTATGCAATAGAGATAGAACATTACTAAATTCGCTCATAAAGTCGATACGTTTTCGTTGTTTCGTTTCGTTATCACTGCTGCACTCAGCAGTCGCGCGACGCGAATTTGTTTCGTTCGTTTTTTTGTAACTGGTTGTGTCATATCAGCATAAGCGTTTGTTAGTTTTTCATAGAGTAACTAGTTTTTAAAACCATTATTGTAAAAAACGCCCAGCGCTACTCGCTGAGCGTGTGCGAGGAAGACGTGTCGACAGCATAATACAATCCGCCTAACACGTATAACTACTGAAATATGCACTATCAATGAAAAAGTACCAAAATATGCAATAACGCTATAAAAATTGAATTATATGCATTTTCATATGCAAACATGCAAATGCATATAATCCGATGTCTACTTATTAGCATGCGTAAGAAATATATACTAGAAATGTGCTTGCTTATTTCTAGCAATGTTTTGACATATAAGCTACTATGATTGTATATAACGAAGAACGATTTAGAGAATATAATAAAAACTTAACGAACCTAAAAATTATTCGAGCAAATGAAACTGATGGCTAACAAAGTTATCGGATCAGAAACCTGTGACAAATAAAACATGGAATCAGGCAGTCAAATCAATTTGTATGAAACGGATTTGGGCAAATAGGATTACCGTTTTATCATACCAATTGTTAGGTTACTTTGTAGCAATTGCTCAATAATGGCATGCTTTTGTGCTAATAATGAGCATGTGTATCAGTACCTTAAATTTATATTTAGATGCAATTTAAATAGATGATGAAATACTGTTCACGATGTTGACTGCGATCGAACTGCAATATTATTATGATATAATTCATCACCATCATCATCATCATCTCATCCATAAGATGTCCACAGCTGGACATATGCCATACAATACATAATAAATCCCCCATGGATTTATTATGTATTGTATTGCGTATTTTGAAGTCTGTTTTTTCAGTTTTTTTAAATATAATTTTATTCACAGCGCTAGTAGATGATAGGTGGTAGAGGAAACAGAGTGAGACACCATGCCCATTTTTTATGGGACAGCAAGAAGCACAAAAATCGACATCGTTACATGGTTGATATTCCGAAAGCACGTACGAAACGCTTTGGCTCCACTTTCATTCTGCGTACCGCCAACATAATATAGGTGCACACACCTATATTATGTATACATAATATAGGTGTATACATAGTATGGGTATACTGGATATAATCTAGGTGTCTTCAAATCGCCAGTGAATAGGTTTCTTCTAGATAAAGATAAAGATAAAGATAAAGATAATTTATTTGCATACAACACGAGAATTTTATACAACAAGTGCATAAAAGATGTTACACTAAATTTAGTCGCTTAAAATCATGTTGTGCCGATTAGGCGTACAAATGTCAGGTAGACAGCATCATGCACATGCGAAAAATTATAAAATAATTATTATTATTATTTGTTATTAGATTAATACACAAACCAAAAATATCTATAATATGACAAAGCAGAAGCAATAAAAGATACACATAATGTCAAATAAAATTAAAATTTGTCATTTAAAAAATCATTGATAGAATAATAACACTTCTGCAATAACAATGCCTTCAACTTTTTTCTAAATAAATTACTATTCTGGTCTCTTATTGACTTAGGAATCGTATTGTAGATTTTAGGACCCATACATACGATGCTATTTTGCATCAGTGCTGTCTTTCCTTCATGTACGCGCCGTTTGTCTTGGTCGCGCCTATTTCTTACAGTAGTATCAGATAGTGTGGGGAATCGCTCCTGGTTTGTTTTTACAAAAAGGGCCGTTTCTAAAATGTATAAACACGGAAGTGTAAGAATTTTATACTTTAAAAAATAGGGCTTACAACTATCTCTTTTTTTGAGTTTAAACATTGAACGAATACAGCGTTTCTGCCTTTTAAAAATAATAATTTTATTTGTTGAATTTCCCCAAAAAATAATCCCGTACCTCAAAATTGATTCAACTAACCCATAGTAGGCTTTAAGTAAAGATTCTATATTTAGAGTACGAGCTAGTTTGGCGATGGCATATGTTTGGATACTTATTCTTTTCGAAAGGTGCTCTATTTGTGATTTCCAATTCAATTTTCGGTCAATATATAATCCAAGAAATTTTGAGCTTTCTACTTCATTTATAATGTTATTGTCATATGCTACATTAATATTACCTTTGTTTGTTTCTCTTTGTCTAAAATGCATTATATTTGTTTTATTTAGGTTAATTTTTAAGTTATTGTTGTCAAGCCAAGATATAACTGAGGTCAAAGATTTAACAATATCGTTTTCATAAGAGTCAAGTGTTTTACATGCTACGGTGATAGTGCTATCATCTGCAAATAATGTCATAGGTTGAGATGTAGCATTAGGCAAGTCATTTATGTATGCTATGAATGAAAGTGGTCCCAGGACACTACCTTGTGGAACTCCGTACGCCACTTTGCGTTCATACGATCTATATATTTCTTCTGCTTTCGTGTTAAGATTGACTCGACTGATTTCCGTGATTTGTATTCTATCTGCTAGGTCTATCAAATCTAAAACGTTGCCACGTATTCCATACGCTTCTAATTTACTAGCTAAGATTCTGTGATCTACGTAATCGAACGCCTGCGTCATATCACAGAATATGGCGCACACCGGAGTGCTTTTATCCATACATATTAAGACGTTTTTAATGAAATCGTATATGGCCATATTAATACTTTTATTTTTTCTGAAACCCTTTTGTTCATTGCATAGAATATTATTTTTCTCTAAATAATCATTTAACTCATTATAAACATACTTCTCGAAAATTTTTGAAAATATCGATATAAGTGCAATGGGCCTATAGCATTCCATTTTCTCTCTATTGTCTTTTTTAAATAAAGGTTTAATAATGGTCGTTTTCAGAGAACTCGGAAATGTGCCTGTGGATATACACAAATTAATAATATAGCTTAGAGGAGTACATACATACTCACTTACTGATTTTATTATGAAAGTTGAGATTTCGTCATCACCAACACTTTTAGTGTTTTTAAGGTTTTGTATTATTTTGCTTATTTCTTGTGGCGTGCTTGGTGCCAAGAACATAGAATCTTTGCTATGATTTATATTAGCAGTCACTTTATATCCTGACTCAGGGACCGGTTTTATTTTATCTATGAAAAAATTATTAAATGCGTTGGCTATAGCTATCGGATCCGTTATATCTTCATTATCTTGTTCAATTTTTGTAATGGCTTCTTTAGGTATATTTAATTTGGTACTATTTATGATTTGCCATGCAGTTTTTGACTTGTTATGAGATGAATTTATCTTAAAGTTATTTTGTGCCCGTTTAGTTAGAACAATGATCTTTCTAAGACGTTTTGAGTAATTAAGGAAGATACTTTTATTAGTTTTTGTAGGATTCAGTCTATATTTCCAAAGTAAATTTCTTTTGTTTTTGCTACAAATTTTTATGCCACGTGATAACCACTTTATGGATTTATTAACTCTAATAATAACTATTTTATATGGAAAGCACAAATTATAGTATAGTTTGAAGTTTGAAAAAAGTAATTATATGCAAGATTTGCGTCAGAAAAGCTGTATAGTTCTTGGAATAAAACATTACTAAGACACATTTTAAATTTATTAATATTTTCAACAGAATAATCACGCTGCTTTTTCCTCCAGAATTTAAGTAGCGCGTTTTTATGGACTGGGAACTTCATTACTAAAGCACTGTGATCAGATAAATCTAATTCGTGCACTTCCGTATTACAAATCTTTTTACAGTTATATGTCATATTATCGATACATGTTTGGCTTGCAAAGCGAGTCGGTTGTTTCACCGCCAATTTAAAATGATGGTTTCCTAGAATTGATTCGAAGTCTGATGTCAAATTAGATGCTTTTAATATATTAATGTTAAAATCACCAGCAATGACGATTTGTTCATATTTTTTGTTACTCGTCATGCTCAATATTTTATCCAGTTTACATAAGAAAGTTTTTAAATTTGATGTTTTAGGTACTCTGTATAAACATATTATCAATAATTTATGTCTAATCAATTCTACGGCACAACACTCAAAGACACTGGTCAGTGATTTTTTTTTAAATTCCGGTACCTCTCTCCATTCAATGTCCATTCCTCACTAAGATACACGAACCACCTTTATTTGTACTGTCTCTGCAGAAAGATGCAGCTAGTGTATAATTAGGAACATAAACATGTTGCTCGAAACCAGCCATTATATTATGCTCCGTTATGCACAACACATCTGAAATAATGCTCTTTTCTGCTAGTTGATCCAGGGCAATTACTAGTCTGTCTGTCTTGTTGATGAGACCCGCAATATTTTGATGTAGAATATGAAGGAATTATTCACGAAAAAATGAGGATTTGTTTATATTATTATTGAGTGGTTCGATAACATCCTGATTATTATTATTTCCGTTGTTTTTTACTATTCCAGTGAAATAGTTTTTTAATGTCTTGAAATTTGTCTGCATACCAAGCTTGTTGATTGTACCAGAATTCCTATAGAACATAGTATGTTCGTATTTAAGTTTCTTGTTCGAGTCAAATATATATGCGTAGTTATGTGTTAATGCGTCGAGATATAAAAGATTGTTGAAGTTTTCTACTCGTCGATTATATAGTTCCGTCATTTGTCCGTACTTGTATGTAGGTAGACATATTAGTATATTTGTATTATTGACTTTCTGTAAAGTCTCTCTAATCATAACGACCAAGTCAAAATAGTTGTTTGTCGTTTTAAAATCGTCTTCTCCTATTATTACTATGCAAACATCTTTCATTGTAAAATCTGCTACTTTTAACTCTATACCCGTGAAGAGTGAGTTTATATTTCCATGAGGCTGAAGATAGTGGCAGAAGTTTTTAACGCTGCCCCACGTGTCCTCCGCAATTGATAGTAACTTATTACGTTTATCACAGCTTAGAATACAAATTTTAGGTGTAAGTATTGACTTCAGTCCTGATGCCTTTTGTTTTGGGTCAGGTTTCGGTATTTCGTTACTTTTATCTCGTACTTTTGGTAATAGTTCTACGTTTTTTCCCGTAACTTCCTCTATGTCAGCGTTATGCGTCAAGTCAATATATCCCTGTCGTTTGACAGACTTCTTTTTTGGTGTCACCTTTTTCTTAGCCGGGCTAGTAGAAATTTTCCTAAGCAATTCATTTTTATTTAGTAAATCCTCATTAATACGTTTGAGGTTCAGATTCTCCGTTGACAAACATTCTATCTCCTCATGTGCACTTTGTAATTGAATTTCAAGAGCCTCAATTTTATCCTTTAGATTTTTGTCTTCCAAACTTTCGTCTGAAATATCTGGCAAGCTATTTACAGATCTATCCGGAGTTTGTGATAGTATTTCGCTGTCCGTCTGATTCATCGAGTCAGACGTAGTACGCTTACGCCGAAAAGTAATATTTTCCAAGAAATTCATTTTAACTTAAATGCAGTTACTTTAAAGACTTGTTATGTATATCACTGGCTTTATAATAAAAAAAAAAAAAAAAAAAAAAAAAAAAAAAATTTAAAACAGTTTTAAAACAAGTGTAAAGTATTTTGTACTAATTCTAAACTACGAGTAATTCGAAAAAGAGTCCACAGAACGTAAGGTGACCGATCTGCATGCCACTTTGACAAAATTATGACAAAATAATGTTCAGTGCTTATTTGCTAAGTACGTACGGTACCGCCGTCGTCGGCCGTTAGTAATGCCGCACTGTTATTGGTCCATAGATCATAGGTGACTCACTACACTAAATTTTGATCACAACAATGTAAATAAATGAGATTTAATTATTTTATTCTGTTACTAAAACATATTATATAACATATTATATTATATTTCACGTATTTTCATAGATTTTACACTTGATTTTAACGAAATAGCTCACTTGATTTAAGTTGTTTACAAAATGAAAGTGAATTGTTCACGTCACAGGTTATTTCAGATTTTTCCAAGATATAGCGAGTTATTGTGATCACAAACACTGTCACCGAAAAATCACGCAACGAGATTACTATTACAACAAGAATTAGTGTCGAATAAGCACTTAAAATATTTATCCAAATAAAATCGCGTAAGAGTAATGTTTACTCGACGGCCGCGCCATCTACCCTCTACCCTAGGCAAGCGCGATCCATCGTAGACCGTAACTGTCACTTAACATCAGGTGAGTTGACGGTCAAGCGCAAGCCTATCTTCGAATAAAAAAAAAAAAAAAAACATCCACATTTTGGCTGTACGCAAAATGCGCTTCCTGAATGGTCTTTCCGAATATATCTTGCCATAAATATTGTCACGAAGAAAAAATTTTTTTTTTATTGCAAATAATATTTATTACTTTTACAGTGTGTTAGTTTAATACATAAATATAAAACAATTTAAAATATAAAAGCTTATTCGAAGTGGTCTCCATTGGCTGCAATACAGTCCTGTAAACGTTGAGGCCAGTTATCAATAGAAGCACGCACTCTTTCCATGGGAAAATTCTTCACTGCCAATCGTATGGATTGTTTTAGGGACTCCAAATTATCATGGCGTTTAGAGCAAGCCATACTCTCTAAAACTGACCATAAATCATAATCCAGCGGATTAAGATCAGGACTAGACGATGACCAGTCTTCAGCTCTGATGAAGTCCGAAACGTTCACTTCCAACCAAGACTGCGTGGACCGAGCTTTATGACCTGGCGCCGAGTCTTGTTGGAAGGACCATACTTGGTTATTGAACATGGTGTTGTTAAGGGGCTTACCTACCTTCTCAAGAATGGTATTTTGATACACTTGTGCCGATGTTTTCATACCTTTTTCACAAAAATATGGCTCAGTCACTCCTTCATAGCTAACACCCCACCAAACCATCACTGAAGTCGGATAATGCCCACGTTGCACTCTGTCGACTAATTGGGAAGCTCCCTTAGAGCTTTGAGCATAAATACGGTCATTTTGTTCGTTAAAATGTTGCTCAATTGTAAAGATTTTCTCATCCGTAAACAAAATTTTTCTGTGACCTCCCTTTGCTTACCGCTTCAGTAGTTGTTTCGATTTTACCACCCTATTCTCTTTTAAATTATCAGTTAAAAAATTACCAGTGCGTCTCTTATAGGCTGCAAGTCCTAAGTCATCTTTTAAAATACGCGACATGGTTCTGGGTGCTATCTTCATCTCCCGAGATAAAATCTTTTGCTTTCGGACAGGATTTCTTCGAATTCTTTCCCTTACTGCTTTGACCACCTTTTTCGTACGAACACTACGTGGACGGCCAGATCTTTTTCTGTCACAACCAGAGGAGGTCTCATTGTACCTATTAATAGCCCGGTACACAAACATTTGACTAATACCAAGCGTATGGAGAGTATTAAAAATTGCATTTGGCTCCATACCAACTTTGTGTAATGCAATCACAGCGATTCGGTTCTCTTTATCACCCCACTCCATTTTAATATCGCAAAATATTGTACAATGTATTGGCGCCAAAATTAGAAAACTCAATGAACAATCGTATAAAAATGACAGATTCCAAATTCAAATGTAATATCTTTCTTATTTTTAACTGTAACAGTATTTATGGCCAGACTAAGTATATAATCTAAGTGTCTTCAAATCGCGAGTGAATAGGTTTCTTCTAGGCAAGCGCGCTTCATCGTGACCCAACTAATAAGCGAGAGTCTCACGAGTGTCATATTTGTATAACAATGTTGCAATTTTTAATAATAGCGAATAAAAATACTTTAAGTAGGTATATAAACGTATTGAATAACGTAAAAAACCCTTATTATCAAAATTCCAATTCTTGGAAAAGTAAAACTAAAAGATAAAACAACAGAATATGGATTTAAGCAAAAAAAATTGATGATATGGCACACTTTTTGACGACTTATACAATACACAATTTTATGTCAAACAAAAATGTTGAATTTTGCAATAATGAAAGAATTACACTTTTTTAGATTTTAGCACATGCGTATTGATACACAGAGTCTCCAGCTTCATTCGTGAACGGTACAAGTCGTCTGTATTGTTGGACAGCATCGAACTGCTTCATGTAAACCACTTGGATCACATCTTCAGGTTCCACCAAAATCAAATCCGTGTACGGGTTAAACAGAGGAACCTTATCCATAAGCTTTTTAAGCACACGCTCTGGGACCTTATCTATATCCAACATAAACCAGTCACTCAAAAACATAGCAACTTGTGCAAAAGCCTTTAACCCTTGCACTTCAGCTGATGTAAGACCAAACGCTGGTCCGTAGAAACTATTCTTCCATTGGCCACCTCTATGATCTCTCCGCAATTTGACATCTCCAAATTCACAAAACATATCTGATTTGACAGTGTAAAGTAGAAGATGTCCTGTACCAGAAGCAGTTGAATCAGAACATTCTACCAGATCAGTTACAGTTTTACCTTTATTGTATGTACAGGAGTAGGTTCCCCCAGTAGATGCTTCACCTCCTATCTCGAATACCTTTTCAATGGAGATTTTGAAGAAAATTTCACTCCCCAGTTGTACCCTTCACTTGCGGAGTAAGTATCCACCGTAGTCACAGTATGTGTTAGCTTACAACCGGCGTTGATACAAGCCACAGATGATAGCAATCGAGGATCATAAGTGTGGAATGTGCAATTAAACGGAGCGCTTACTTGAATTTCTTCTGGATATTTGTATTTATCTCCTATACCAGCCCCTGATGGCTTGATAAGAAACATCTTTATCGGTACTCCAAGGAATTCATAATCTTTATAGGATTCTAAAAGATCTTGGTGTTGTTTATTAGCGACTTCCTTGACATCGCTTGGTACAAGGTTTGTTTCAGCAGCGAGGGTTATGGTTCTTCGTTGCTTGTTGCTTTGTGCGCATCGTTCAGGAGCGAGCCACGCGAACGAACAGACAAAAAAGTGTAAATGATTTTAATATCATTTTGTTACTTAGCACAAAACTGTATTGGTTAAGTTATTGTAGTTCTACCACCTTTTATACACTTTTATGAAACCACAAATGATATTGAATTTATCAGTGTAGTAATTAAGTTATCAGTTAGAGTAGGGTAGGTAATTATGAATTGTTTTTCCTGTTATTTAATCTACTTTGTCTAGCTTTAGCATTTGCTGATTTTTGAGGTTCCGTGCCTCAAAAGTAAAAAATGAAACCCATAAAGGATCACTTTGTTGTCCGTCTGTCCGTCCGGGTGTCAAGACCTTTATCTCTGGAACGCGTGAAGGTATCGAGTTGAAATTAAAACCATATATGCAGATCCATAGTCTCTTGCTGCAGAAAAAAAACTAATTTCTCAGTTTTCGTACTAGACTCGCCCACCGAGGGTTCCGTACAAACTAGTAGATAAAAGGGAAAAATCATATTTTTTTTTATATTTTCTTTCATAAACCGAAAAATATACATATTAGTAAAAATATTTAAAAACCTGTTTTAGCTTATGCTGAAGCTCTTTCATATGATACCCCATATGATACGCTTAATTCACTTTAAAATTTGGACCTTCATTCCTTGCACAAAGACACTATTTTTTGTGATTAAATAAAAAAAAACAGTTTTCGCATTTTTTCCTATATGTGTACTATAACACAATGCTTCTTGCCAAATTTCATAGTTCTAGGTCAACGGTAAGTACCCCATAGGATTTGATTCCCTTGTGAGTGTCGAAATGTGCGTTTTTTACGACATATTCGGCTGTAACATTTTTTTACGAAAACTAAGAAATTTTATTTTTCTTTCTGCAGCAAGAGACTATGGATCTGCATACATGGTTTTAATTTCAAGACGATACCTTTACGGGTTCCCGAGATAAAGGTCTTGACACCCGGACAGACGGACAGACAGACAGACAGACGGACGGACAGACGGACAACAAAGTGATCCTATAAGAGTTCCGTTTTTTTATTTATTTATTTATTTACATGTTATTATATTAATTTAGACAAACATTGTGCCAAAAAACCACACTAGGTTCGTCTTGGCACTCAGATTCGCACTGCGTTGACAAAAATATACAATGGGTACTATAACAACTATTCCACAGACTTAGCATAAATACTCGTAAGTAAACGACGGTAATATAGTAGGTATAAGACGGCCACGGACCGGCTCTGAACCAATGCTCTGAACTAGCGGATTTGTTTTGTATGCAGGTAATTAGTCCGTGGTCGAGTGCACATCACGCAATTATTAACTACAACACAACAATATACAGACTCAACTAACTAAACTACTACACAAAAAGCACATCGATCACCCCAGACCGATAAAGGTCTAAAGATAATCCAAATGCTCAAACCCACTACCAGTTGGCAGCGTACCCAGCATGCTGCCCGCAATACAATCTTGTTGCTATGACAATCTAACAACTCTAGTATATATAATTATTTTGTGATATATATTTTACTAAATTGTGAAAGACGCACCTGATAGATATTACTTGTATATGTAGTGTATACTTAAAGGAATGCTATAAATATTTTAACATTTTATTTTATCGTAGGTAAGTATTAATTTATTTTTAAGAAGTGCTAAGCGAAGGTTTAAAATATGAACAATACGTGTATTAAACGTAGGTAGTATCACAACTTTATTACATAAATGGTAGGTAATTTGTATAAACTACGAATAAGAATAAGAATAAGAATAAGAAAATATTTATTGCTTAACTGTGTTTACAGTGATGTTAATATATTGTAAAAGAGTTCCAATTCAAAGTTACGTAATTTAACGATTAACTTTGAGGTACGGAACCCTAAAAAATTATTTAAAAAAACATACGGATCGAATTGATAACCTCCTTCTTTTTGGAAGTCGGTTAAAAAATCAAATTCATGGGGAAAGTGAAACCACAGAGCAAAATAAAAAACAAATAAAGATGTGACATATACTTTTGACAAAATATATGAAAATAGATATATTTCGAACAAATACATTTAGAATTTTGTGATAAGGAAAGATTTACAAGTTTTTAGA